>VZSZ01008383.1:1081420-1205709 GCA_013398815.1 Ibidorhyncha struthersii | reverse complement strand
GAAGGGTAGCAGGGGAAGGTGTCTCCCCTGGCAGCAGATCCCGTTCCAGGCTTCTGTGACAGCACCCGAATGAAACCTCGCTCATGGAAAAAGTAGAGAAAAATAAAGCATAATGCCGTTTAATAAAGCCCTTTGGTATTAATCTATTTACAGCATGTGTAGGGGGAGCATACATACATCATTACCTGCTACTCAATTAAATGGCTTGAATACTTTTTGCAGGAGGTTATGAACTTTCCCGCAGAGCACTTTGCATCTGCAGGAGCCGTCACCTTCTCCCCCATGCAGCAAACTCTGCTGGAAAACAAGTCTGTTTTCTAAATGCATGTATTCCTGCATCTGCGTCGCAGAGGACAGGTAACCGGATTGATCATTACAGATGGACTACAACATGGCCCATATGTAGAAAGGATGGTGTTAGTTACTTATCCAAAATGTCACTCTGTAGAGAAGAACTCCAGTTAGTTTCTCAATCCAGCATGTTTTGGTTTGGGTTCCTTTGCCTACATCAGGCAAGCCCTAACTCAGAACTTAACTTTGTTCTGCACGCTAATGTAGCAATAACATAATTGTAGAATCTTGTGTAACAAATACTATCCTTAATAATAAACCTTAGATTCTTAATTTTCTCAATTTGTTTCCCCTACGTGCTTACTATGCTTTCAGGTCACACGGTACAGTCACACAGAACAAAAAAAACAGTTTCTGTAGTACCATGTTATGGCAAAACACCTTTGATGTAATGGAGCAATACCGGCTGTGTTATTCTACATGGCGTTACATTGGCCATTCACTGAAAGCTCTGCCTCAGGTATTAAAAAGTGCTCACAACATCTGCTCAACAGACAGTCGGGAAGCTATGAATTTTAGGGTGAGATCCTACAACAATTCAGTATTTGAAGGTACTGTGACATCTGGAGACATATTCATCAAATTAAAAAAGTTTCACTTTTCCTTCAGGCATTAAACCCAAACAGACATTAGTTTACATAGGAGTAAGTTCTATCCCACTGGTTTCAAAGGACCTATATGCAAAGAAAACCCATGTTCTTTTAAAACCTCATTCTTGGTTCACCAGCTTGGAAAAGCTATTGATGGTTTCTCACAAAACAATTTAAAAAAGACCAGCTCCTGGAAAGCAACAAAATATGGTTACAACAGCCTAGTCTCTATTTTACACAAACCATAAGAAATTGTTTTATGCCTCAGTAGGAAACTACAGAAACTACAGTAATGCTCCTGAGGGGAAAAAAAGTGCTGTAATTGAAATTGTGGAAAACACTTGGTTAGCCAGCTCAAGATTCTTACCAGCGAGCAATATACTGTCCTGTTTAATAAAGAGTGTCTTGGAAGTTTCTTACAAGGGTCAGCAGAAAGCAAGCCCTAAGCCATCCTATTGTAATGAAAATACAAAATAACTTCCGGAAACCTTTGTAGATGCGGCGAGGATTATTGGAGTCATAAATAATAACAGTAAGTAATATATGCACGGTGATCTGTACCAGTTAATGAAAAGAGCCTCAAACAAAGCACTGGAATTTTAATGTGACCAAAGTTTTATATACATCTAAACCCAAGACTGATACTGCATTCTGTATCGCATAGGGTGTTACCTGCTCTTGCTGTGACAACTGTGGCTAGGAGGAATAAAACTGTATTTTGATGTAAAATAGTAGAGAAAAAATACTCATTTGGGAGGACTACTACAAGAAATGTTGTATTCTGATGTCTACACTTAAATTATTTAAATTCTTTGTCATGTGTGGGTGGGAAACTGAAGGGGTTGAGGAAGAGAGGGTTAAGAAGCCAGCCAACTGGCAGGTAGCTGCACCCCATAAGGTAAGCAACTTGATGAAGCAGAGATAAAAATCTGCTTTCAGCTGAAAGGAAGGCTTTAGGGATTGAAGGGGAAGTTAGAACCAGCTGGTAAGTAGAGGCTTCGGCTTTCTGATCCTCCCTTTGAAGGAAGAGCCATAATGCACTTGAGGTTTGGTGGAAGGTGCCTGTCTGCAGACACTGATGCAGATAGCCCAGTGCAGTCCCTTTGCTCCTGTTAACCTCTTAACCCTGGGCCACCTGGATCAGACTGCGCTGAGAGTGGGACAACACCTGGCAGAGAAAGGCATTTAAGCAAGACGACACCTCTCTCCTTATTCCAAATGGCTGGGATAAGCTGGCTGCAGAGCTCTGCTCTCGTTTAACACCATTAATTGCTTATAAAGATGAAGCAAGGTATTTTCAGACAAGACAGCAAGGGTCTAGAACTCACTGTTTAAATCACAAGTAGATCACTGTCTTTTTAAAAGACCAGCTCTGTTAAATCAAAAGTTTTGTGTTTATAGCAAAAATTACTTGGTGGTGGTCATACCCTTTTTTATGCAGGTCAGGCTTCATGATCTTGCCTTTTATGAAACTGCTTTTACAAGCAAACTGCACTTTCTGATTCAAATGTCTTTTTAATTTTCTTCCAAAGTTTTTGTTTCTCAGCTGCCTTTTTACCCTTAAATCTGTATGGATATGTATGTAATATTTGTCATCAGGCATAATACAGAGTAATGTTTTACTGGAAGTACAGAGGCAGAATGAATTGGACAGAAGAAATAAATCAGACTTTGCTTATAATATGGATATATAAGGATAGAGAAGTGACTGGCTACACAGAGGGGGAAGAATGGAAATGCTTCTAAGCAGTGAAGTTAAATCTACTCTTTTGCAAACACAGGTGGCAGCCTGACACCTGGGAAAACAGAAGATTTCACCTTTGACTGCAAAGCTGGTACACTGTAACAAAACAGCGCTTACCTGGTTTAGAGTATCTTTTGTCCTCTGATTCCTCTTTCTTTCATTAAACAACTACGGATGCTCTGCATAGAGAAACCTCCAGAACATCAGGATCTCAGATCTCCTCCTTGAACCTCCTGCAACATAGGTACATTTGCATATATGCATCATGCAAACACACACTGGGACAGAGGAGCCACTAGAGATGAGTGGGGAAGGGGAAACAACTGACAAGTATTGAGCAGAGGTCTGACTGGAGAAAACCTAGCTAGTGTAGAGGGAGCATTGGCTCTGTGGCACCTGGAGCCCCATCTGCCACATTTCCGCAGCAATTTCAGGATAGAGAATACTGAAAGGATGACAGGTTGTTCTTTGTACTGCCTTATCCTTTGCCCTTCTGGTTCGTGCCTTGGTAATCACAACATACTCTATTTCCCATGAAAAAAACCAAACCCAAAACAACACCTCTTAGGAAATACCTTGAGATTGTTTTAGCACGGCACTATTTGGCTGTTTATATTTTAATTAAAAACATAAGAACAACTATACCAGTTCAGATCAAGACACCATCTAGATCTCAAGCAGTAGCAGATGCAGATTCTGAAGAACCATCGGTATATTCAAAAAACGGTCTCAAGAGGACAAGCCAGTGTAACACTTCTGTCTCTCAATACCTTACCACTCACCAACTATTTTCAACTCTGGGCATTTCATAAGGACAGTATGTTTTTTTCTCACCACTAACCTCCAATCTCACATATATGGACTTGCTCAATATGTCCCTTGAATTCATGTAAACTTCCTGCACTCACAAAGTCCCCTGGAACTTCAGCAGATATGCTACTGCTGCATGAAGAACTTCCTTTTGATTCTGACTCCCAGCTCAACAGCCCCTAGTCCTTCTGTACAACTTTATCATTTCTCCATTAAGTCCTCTCTCTCTTCCAGGCTAGGAAAAAACAGCCCTATTCAGTCTTCTTCACAGAGATGTTTTTCCATATCATGAGTGATTAATGCCCTTTTCATGACCCTTTTCCAGTTCTAACAGAACACTGCACAGTATTCCAGATGTGGAAGAATCATGGATTTATACAATGGTGCAATTATGATTACTTTTTTGTTCTCTATTATTTTCCTAGTAGCTTCTAATGTTTGATTTGCTTTTTTGACTGCCACTAAGCTGATGTTTTCTTGGAGTTATTTGTCACGACCACAAAGTCTTCCACTAGAGCACTAATAGGCTGCTCAGAGTCCATCATTTTCATATGTTCCCTATAAGCATTACTGTATACTCATCCACAATAACTTTTTATCTTCTGTATTGTTTTATTTAGAAATGTATTTTAACAAGGTATCTTGCAACACATAGCTAGCAAGACTGGATCTCAAATGCTTCTTAGGTGATTTCACAATTTTCATTCTCTTTACATGTTACAGTGTTTCAGTGGTAAGAAAATTCAGCAAGCAGAAAAGGTTAAACGGAGTTTAGCCTATGTTTTAAAGACTATCATTTACTGCTCTGGCATTAACTAATGATTAAACTATTAAGTGACTGTTGCAAGCTCGCAGGAAAACTCTCTTATCCCATTAATATGTTCCTTGTAATAAATTGTGGTGTCAGTTCTAGTTTTAGGTTTATTCATTTCAAAAAGAAACTGAAATCTTTGGAATATACCAAAAAATCTAGACTTAAAAATTGCATCTAAAGGTTAATAGCTAGGATAATTTATAATCTAAAATTGTCAGGGAATGTGCAAATACACTCCTACTGCTATACCAGCAGAGGGGAAAAATCATCTTTGTATTATAGTATAACAGTACACGGAGTGACAAAACAGAATAAAATTACTCTGTTTTATAAGGACACTGGTTTTGTGATGGCTGTCGGTATCTCAACAACTCAAAAGCTCAAAACATTGTGTTTCATTATATGAAGTGAAATAATGCAATACCGTACTTACCCTTAAGCAGAAATCACTCTTTTGATCTAACCATTTTCCTGTTTGAATTGTTGAGGTTATTTAACAGTCAATTTACTTTGTTTCAGATAATTAGTACTATGCATGAGATTGGTGATCAAACAAACAAAAAACCCCACGTTGAGCAACTTTTCTGCTATCCATTAAAGACCTTATTCAGCATGCTAAAGAGTGAATGCCTCATTTTAATGAAATACTACCAGTCATCATTTGCCAAATATGACTGTAAAAATAAGAATATAACATTGTACCTAAATACAGAATTTTATCCTACAATAAGACTAGGTACAAAATAAATAGCAAGAGATGGTGCTAAACTTTCCTCCCTTCATGATACTGCAAAAGTCCTCTGAGCGCCTATCAGTGATATCTATATTATGCTGCCAGTTCTAATTTATAGTTCAGTGGTGCTCTAAGAAAACTGATAAAAGGAAAAGGGCCTACAGTCATGTGGAACATAGTAAGGAACAGCTGATCTGTGGAGCTAGATACTTTTGAGTTTCACGCCAGGGAAAGATATTACATTCATTATGACCAAAGAGCAGGAAATGAATTCAATTCCAAAGCAACAATCTGCATTTCCCTCTCCTGGACAGACTGCCTAAGGAACAATCCTCTTTATTAAAGGAGATAAAGGAGTTGGGATTGTGACATAGTTTAAAATAAGTGCTGGTATCTTGGATTTTAGGGAGAACAAGACAGGGATTTGGGTGTTTATTTATCTTTGCTTTTACTTGTACATACATACTAAAAACATGTCATAGAAACAGCTGGTCCGTCTTTAAAGAAAATCTGAAATCATTAAGCATATAACACAGAAGAGTGTTTAGAATTTGTCTAAAAATTTAAAAACCTGTATAAAACTACTAAAAGCAAGGGAATAAGTTCTTAACATCTGTAAATAAAATCTACTATAGATTTTATAGCCTATTTTTCCACCCAATAACCTGTCAAGAGGAAAGAATGTCTGAAGATATACTTAATTTCAGCTGCATTATCATCTCCATGTTATTAAACTGCTATAAAATTTCTATGGCCAAGTATGAAGGATCATAGGAATTTAAAATAACAAGTGTAATTAACAGACAGTTCTTTGGTCAGTGTATGTCATAGCTATACATAGATTAGAACAAAATATCTAAACAACTCAGGCAATCTGGTGATAGAAACTGGAATAGGGACAAGTTAACCTGCTTCACGCTACTGTGGCCACACTGTTCTAGTACCCAAACAAGCTAACTGAAATACCTTGTCTCCACATTGCGACCTATATATCCTCTCTTTTATACCATATTATTGGGCTAAATATATTTAAACAGTTATAAGTTAGGAGTTATAAATTCTGCTATATTCCTATAATTTATACATGAAATTTCAACTATTTCTGTGAGTACAGAGTTTATGTGGTTTTGTCTTTTGGACAAAAGACAAACCTGGAAAAGTTTCCAGGTTATGGATGTACTTAGCAAGCCTTTGGTTTTGCTTAAGTAAAACATTGTGCAGAATTTCATTTGAAAAAAAAATACTCAATTTGAGCCCTTAAAGTAGGACTTTCTTTTCTGAGAAATCTTACATTTCTAACTTGTCTCTTACTGGTCAGGTAGAAAGCAAGAAACCAACTTGACAGCTTTTTTTTCTCCATAGATCTGTAGTTGCTTCTCTCTGATTTCAGAAACAGAGCTCATGACAATCCTCCCACATCAGTTTCATCAGCTGATTAAAATGTAGATCTCCTGCAAGGTAACACATTTTTGGATGATGGGCGTTACTCTAACCAACTTATTATTAAGAGAACAATTTTATGCACGATCAGCAACTTGGCAGCGTAAACAACATGAAACACTTCTTTTAAATAGGACTTGATATTTTGTTTATGACAGCTTTAATTTACTGGAAGGCTCTATGGCTTTTACAACCCATTTAAGCATAAAAGTTTTCGTTATCTTTTAAAACCTTTTTGCAGTAAAGACTGTTTATCTAGCAAGAAAGAATTCAGATAGGAGCCTTATGTAAAGCGATGAATATTTGGTTTTCTGACTGTTGTATGATTTATGGTGTGTACTGGAATACACTGAAGGGCAATGTTTCTTTCTTCCCCCCCCCTTTTTTTTTTGTTTTGTTTAAACCCACAGGACACCTTACAAGTCTTAAATTACTCTTCAAAAAGTGATATTCTTTTGCTGGTAGGGACTAAGCGTGCTGTTACACTTAGTTTCATAACTACTTTTTATTTATATTGAAAGTTGGAAAAAAAGTAAAAATCAAAACATTTCAGTCACATCTATATTTTAATTTTAATTTCAAGATTAGAAAGGCTGCGTTTCAAAACCACAACTGCTGGGTTTTCTTGAGAAAGGCATTTTTATTTTGACCCACTTACTGTCTAGACTCAGACTTGCTTTTCTCATGCCCACTGGAAGCAGCTGGCCAATCTGTTTTACCTCTCTGCCAGAACTAGAACACAAGAATTAATTGTGCCAAGGCAGAACTAACCCTATGCCATGGTGCTAGTAAAACCACTCACTGCCCCGAATCAGTGACACATACCCAGTGTTGGAAATGGGCTTTAGGAAGCACAAACATTAATCCTGTAACTCTTCCTTACTTCAGTATCTCACCCTTATTTATGTACAGTACGAGTCTGTGAAAATGAAAGTTGAAAGAGCAGTGATTAATGATCAGTGCATCAGCAATGTGCATCAGACAAGTGAGCAGAGCACTCCTGACAGAAAAAGCCGGGGCTCTGTCATCCTGTGCTATCACTAGCATACTTGTTTTTATTTCTAATTCTCTGAGAGGAGCACTAGCTTCAGAATGGGAAACATCGTCCTGGACTGTCGAACTTCTTTGGCTTTAACAACAACAATTTCAGGAATTGTGTAGGTACGCAGCACGGTAACATACAACCCACCATTTTGGTAAATATTGTAACTTTGACCCAGAAAGCATTTTCTAGTATTAATCTTTTCTCATTTTCTGTAAATTTTCTTCTGGATCGGAGATTCAAAGAGGTCATACAAAATAATGAAAATTTTAATTCTGTAAGTGCAACCTCCCCCATATACCTTCTGCTAGACTACTACATTCAGTTGGGTTGTAAATGATGTTTAAAGCAACCTATCATGATATGGAGGATTAATCTTTTATTATGAAGACTGTTATACTTTGCATCTTCCTCCAAGGTAGGTCTGTATACACAAATATTCCATATAAGGCTACAGAGTAAGAACAAAGTCCATTGAGCAGTGAGAGATTAAAGAGTCTTGGCTTTTCACTAACTGCCTTCTGTTTCTTCATTTAAAGCAGCTTAACAAATTAGTAGTTTCCTATTGTGTCTGGATATTGGTTAATCTAAGCAAGTAGCACTCTGAAGAGGTTCCCTGTTGTGGGAATACTGAAGATTTACGTAGGTATATGGGTTCACATGTGCACAATACCAAAAATTCATGCTGTTCTTTAAATCTACAGTAGCTGATGCTTTTATGTTTATATCAAATTAATTACTTTTCCCCAAAATATTTTTCCATAGTACAGACATACATTTAAATATATGCCAGATTCTGTTTTCTACATTAACTTACTCACACGTAGGTAATATTTCATCTTTCCTGCTCTGCTTTCTGTTATCTGGTTCACACATAGTTGTTCTTTTACAACTATTTTTATTTGTGCATTACTATATTTGTCAAGAAAAGTCTTTACTTGCACAGCTTGTCAGGAATACATGTACTAAAAAGCAAGCATACCTACACACACACATTAAAACAAGCCTATGCGTGAGATGTAATATTGCTGCATTGTTTAAATTATAAAGAATCTGCTTTAACACTCAGTTTCTTTTGTCCTGTAACAATGGCATAATGTAAACCCTTCATACAAACTTCTCAGAAATTAACAGCCTCTGGAGTGTATTGTGTGAAACAGTACTTCCATTCTGCCTGAAGTGCATTTTCAGTATTCAGAAAGACAAAACGTTTCAATCTCAATTTATCTGTTACACAGGGAATTTATTAACCAAGTGTCAAGCTAGTTCTGTGGCATGAAGAGTCAGGATGCTGGACCCTTGTTCTTTCAATACTGGCACGCAGAACAGTGCTGAAAGAAGTGACTAGGTATCCAAAGGTGTGTGCATGGCCCTAACCTTAAGGCAGCTGAAGTTAGCAACAACATTTTCACTTCTATTTAGTCACTTACCTATGTGAACAGATAAAAGTCTCTTGGAATATTTTCCAACATGGTTATTTCCCTACTTTCTATCGCTGTTAGATCAGTGAACAAGCTAGAATCTTCAGTCATAAACAGGTTCAGATCTTAAGCCAAATTAAAAGAGGCTTATAAATGTAAAGATAGAAGAGACTGTTTAAAGATTACCCTGTTTTCATAAAATCTTAAAGATATTCTGTAATACCCGGAATGAGAGCGGTCCTTACTTGAGAGGCTATTGAAGATAATTAACTTGAGAAATTTTCACTTCCTTTGCAAGGCAGCTACTGGTCTTCCATGCTAATTTACACCATCTGAAAAACAAGATTTATTATTTTAAGATAAGAATATTGGAATTATTTTTTGTTCTAAAGTAAAACCAGAAGGATAAATAAGAGATGGCAAGTTTCAGACACTGTGTGCGCGGGCTATGCCATCCCTGGCTTATTCATTTATCAGCTATTCTTATCAGCCGTTAAAGCTGCTGGTAAAATTCTTGTCTCATAACAACAACAATAATAATAAATCAACCACCACCGCCACCACCTTAACTGTATCAGAAAAGATGTTCCCCCATTCATAGCAGCCCAACTTCTCTGTCTCTAAGGAATATTATCCACAAAGTAGAATGAAAGCATTTCACAGCACAGAGCACGTGGCTAAAATAAACTCAGCATAGTAGAAAGAGGGATGTGCTTTGCAGACAGTGAGAGTGAAGAAAGAGAACTGTGTTCTCCCCTACAAGCTGCTAATTCACAAACTGCTAATTCTGTGGCCAGTGCAATTTAGACTATCACTTCCAGAACTCCTGACTTAATAATGGCCTTACTATTTTAATTGCAAGTCAGTTGATAACCCAACTGATCAGTCGGGAAGATACAGAAGAACCTTCTGCCTGTGGCCAAAGTAGAAGCTAATCATCAGGAGCCTTTCATAAATGATCCATCAGTCCCCTATCTAACACACCTATCACACTGCTTCAGAGATGCGGCTGGGCCATGAGTATCCAGTCTGTAGTTTTATGAACTGGGAAGAGCACTGGAAAATCATCAGCTATCGACAGTAAGTTTTTCTAACGACACAAACAGAAGAAAGAATATTCTTTAAGCACGAGTGACTAGTTGAAACCAGTTCTGCAGGAAGCTTCATGCACCAAAGATCAAGAAGAATGCTAACGTGCAATCATTGAACAGAATAGGAGCCAAAACTTGATACAAGGCATGTAATGAATAATGCTATACAATCAGCTTCCATACACCCACAATGTATCTAAATTTATAAACTGTACACACCATTGGATAAAATTTAAATGCATTTCCCATCATTGAAGTGTACTACCCAATCTGCTCTAACACAGGACCATATTGGGATTGAGAAGACCATTCTGTTTGTTAGAAACTTAACAGAATGTGCTGGTATTTATATCTCATAAAAGCTGTTCAGTAAACACAGTACAAAGACCTCTGATTTCACCAAATGCATAAACACATGCAAAGAATTTCATTGTAGGATTTCAGACATGAGAGAGCTCTCTCTGTCAAATAAGCTTAACTACCATTTCCTCATCCCAGTGAATTAAACATCTTTCCACCTGGAAAAGCTGTCCTGGCTTCACAGATAAGAATTTCAGAGTTCTAAATGACAAACTCTGAATTTGCCTATGGCATATATTTAAGGGAAAAACGTACTATAGCTTCCTAGAGTCAACAGTTTGGTTTTTTTTTCCAACTAGACTTTTGACAGACAAGATTTTGAGAACACAAAACTGGTCTCTGTATCTGTTGCCTTTCTGTGTGGACTTACATATGTTGGTCTATATTTTTATGGATGTGACAGTTCAAGCACGTAAGAATGACCGTTATAATTTCATTCATATTTTAAAGATCCTTTGTCAGTCTTAGAAGAAAAATGAGAGAACTACAAAACACCATGATTATCTTTGTTTCATACAATTGCAAAACCTGCTTCTCCAAGCCACACAAACTGAACAGGTAATAAACCAGTGAATAAAAGGATATCAGGGTCACAACTTTTGCCTTGACAGGAAAAGGAAAGAAATTAACTTGGCCTCTGCTGAGGCTGAAGAGGAATGAGGCACACTTTATTTCATTTCTTGATTCATTGACAACGGAAGGTGGAAGGGACCTTGACAGGTCATTTCATGCATTTGCTTGTGCCAAGGCAGGATCAGCTATACCCAAATGCTGCTTAAAGTTTGTCGGTCCCTTTCTAGCAACAGCATAACCTCTGTAGACAATCTATTCCAGTGCTTGGTGTCATCAGAGTATTTTCCTCAAGTTTAGCTTAAATTTCCCTAGCTGCCATTCAAGACTGTTACTTCTAGAATTGTTTGTGGTGAACAGAGGGAAAAATGCTATTTTCTTTCCCTTTCACAGGTCAAAGAATGCAAGACAACAAAGTTAATAATCTCAAAGAAACATCCACTTTAAAAAAAACAAACCAAACCGAACCAGAGACTATCTAGAAACACCTGAAAGAGTACCAAAAAGAGAAATCAATTATCTTGGTAAGCTATCACTCTTTGGGTAAATCAAACACACTCATTTAGAAGTAGTCAGGGGTTGCAAAACTACTCAAAAAATCCTGAAATATCTACACTTAGCCTGGAAGCTGTTTGGGTTTGCTCAAGAAGTTACGAACCGCCCTTAGGTCAGACAGGAGGTTTGAGAACTGATTGCACAGGGACAGGTTATCTGCTTACGTGCAACGTTACCTTCCTGCTGGGACTGACCCTTCCCTTCTCCAGGAGCGACCGACAAGGGGCTGTTAAACCAGGAACTAGAATCTTTTGTTATAAAAAAAACAGCAAGAGCCCCATTGCAGTATTAAAGCAGAGTAGTATATTCCAACATGCTGTCTTCAAAATGGGAAAGAGGATGACACTTCATTTCAGATTTAAGGTTCAAAACCTTTATATGCAAAGTAAAGGTCAGCATGGTGTCATAATTACTTTTATAAATTCTTTCACAAGAATTTAGAATTTGTTGCCTAATGGTGAAGTCATTACCTCCAAAAGTTGTGCGTGCTAATAGTCTTACACAGTAACTCAAACTTACAATATCACGGTAATTATGACAGGTTTTACTCTGTTTGTGTAGCATTTGAAGACAAACAATAAAATATAATGTTGAGAATCTTAACCTTTTTCCTAAACTTTACAAATTACAGATTATGTTTTATGTCCTGCACCTTGCTTCTCTCATTCAGATCAATTTTGTACTGTAATTTACAAAAGTTACCTAGTTCTGGGACTCTTAAAATATGAACAAAATTTGTAAAGAAATCTTGAATTTGATGTGGCTTTGTCACTGATTGGGCTAATGACTGAGCAAAATACAGCGCAAAGGGAAAGGAAGTGAGCTGACAGAAATTACCTTGAAGGTATCTATATAGAAAATACAGAAAATCTTCAAAATAAAATAATATAGCACATAAGTGATGGGGCTAATTTTAATAAAATATCTGCATGTAATTTAGTTTCATAATTCAAATGTTTATAGTCTGGTAATACTAGAACAACAGAACAGACCATGCTGTGTAACCTTCACTGTAGACTAGTGCAGAAATGTCAGAATTATCTTAGCCCACTGCATGAGGAAAGATAAGTGACTAGGCAATTTTACTGTGACTTAGATTCGAACACATCTGATTTGTAACCTTGGTGTTGTTTTGAATGGATGGCAATATACATTGATCTTGTGCAAGCATTTTACAGAGAGAATTATGGGAATAAATCAGGAAGAAGGTACTTTGTAGGGTGGAGTTAAACTTCAAAGACAGTGAAATAAAGAACAGTCATCGCTACGCCTAACAGCTGTCCTTCTATTGTAATTAAATACTGCATTAATTTCCAAGTGTTATGACATTTAATCAGCCATATAAAAATAATAATAGTAATAAGAATGATAAGCATCATCAAAGTTACGAGTGCAAGCCAAGATCACATGCCCAATGTTTCTAAAAGTTGTTACAGACAAGGTGTTCTAGACAGTAAATACTGTCCAAATATTTTCTTGGAACATATCCTGGTAAATTTTTTTCTCTAAAGAGGAACTTTGCAAAGAATCCCACAGTCCCTACTCATTAAATGGAACACAACTATACTCTGTCATTGTATTGCATCTATGTGTCCTTATAAAGATGTGAAATAACTTTCTTCTTTTTAGTCAGTACACATTCATGAAAAATTGTAATTTTGTACCATATCACAGGAGGCAGACTAAGCAAAGGGATGTTAAATGATTCATCATAAAGCATAATATTGTAGCTGCAGACCCAGAATACGAATCTTGACTTTTATTCTCTGATTTTTACACCATTTTCCTTTCCTGCATAAGAAACTGGATTAGATATATACAGTCCTTTCTTCTGTAGTATGGTAATTGTAAAATAAACTGTCCTTCAATAAATGGGTGTTTTAAACCCTGTCCCCCAGACCTTTTGAATAAAACACTAAAACAATAAAAAGATTACAAGGATGTAAATTAATACATTTAATCAGCTTTGCCATAATTCATGCTCCAGAAAGAAAAAAAAAGGTGCATGCTTTAAAATACTTGGGGTGGAAAAGAAAGGATGAGTCGATGGACCTCAGCAGTTCCTACTGCAGGTTTTGTATCCGCTTTTAAGTGGCCTTCTGGCAATCAAGCACTGACACCATGCTGGAACCTTTCAAGCTCTTCCTGAGCTGTATGGCTCGTAGAAAAGGGCCAGTACGGTATCCGTTATTTTCCAACCAGATTTCATAAGGATAACAATAGTAACAGAGAGGAATCGTTAGAAGAAACCATCGTATATTTCTTTTTGAATGCAGAGATATAACACAAGCTAATGTCTGAATTCCAAGAGCCACCTCGCTGTAGAGAAAATTCACTCTTGGAATGGAAAAAAAAAAGGAATGTAGTCACAAAGAGCTGCAAGTATCTCCCAGCTTGGTCTGTGTAACCAACTGAAAACGCTTCTGCATATTCTACACACATGTCCATCACTCAGTTTGATATACCTGAAACATCAGCTAGTTCAGCAGCTGGCAATTTGGCAAGGAATAGTAACTGGTAGGAAGGAGGTGCTTTCTCAACAACACGCTTTTTTCAATTATTTTAAAGAACAGCTGATTAACCTCCCTTTCGAGTATTCTTGCCAAATAGTGACAGGAAGGAATTTTCTAGTGAACTTGGTCTTATCTTCAAGACTACTAATTTGACAAAACAATTACCTCCAACCCCTTCCTAACAATATCCAATTAATTAATTTTTTCTTGTATTATTATGTACATAACAGCCAAATGACAGTCCTACCAGTATCAGCATTTTTACTGGATGTTATGCGCTGTTTCCCACACTTTGCAATGGTGTTATATTTGTTATTTAGAACAAACCCAGATTATTCCTGGAACTGTGCCTATAGAAACTACTGCTGTAATGTGTTTATATGATATATAATTATAGGCATGCTGCAACCTGTCCATACCCACTGCAGAACAAGTTGCATTATCAAGAACATAAACCAATCCCTGGATTAACTATTCAATCTGATATATTCCCTTTCTTCAATAGAGAATGTCAAAGAAATTAAATGAACACAGGTTGCATTTTTGAGCTTCAATAAAAAAGATAGTAACTATATAATATTCCAAGCCAGTAACATGACATTCAAAACTACTGAATACTTCTTAATGCAATATGGGTTTCAAGCCACCACGTCTGAAGATTAGGCCACTTAGTTAATGGCAGGCATTTGCATTTGAAAATACTTGCCAAAAAACACACACAAGATGTAGGAAGAAAGATGGCACTCACCTACCAATGGAGTGAGTCACACTGATCAAGCAGTTGAGCCTATGTACGCAAATATAAACAGTAAAATTCAGTTATAATCCTAGCAAACAACAGATTATTATAGGTTTTAATCTAACTACTGTGTCGAGATAAATAATTAGGACTGTCTTTAGTACGTATTACCTGTAGGGAGAAAAATCTTTATAGAAATATTATTTTAGTTAAACAGAATAGTGGAATATTTGAAAGTTTAATTATTAGAAGAATTACTTTGATGTAATTCACATGTAGACTTTAATACTGTTTCGTACCTGGTATGTTACATTTTTCTGACATCAAGATCTAAACAACTATTTTCTTGATAAAAATTGTAAATACATGCCAGTACTTTTCTAAAGTTCATGTATCTCTTTCTTACGTGACAGTCTGAGACGTTTATAAAACCTTGCTTCAATAATATCTAATGAACTTCTTTTTTTATATGTTTTTGTATAACCTGTTGCTATATATACACCATAACAACACAGTTAAGAAGTGGTTCTGAAAGCAATTTTGTATATGCATTCACATTTACAGATGAGTCAAACCAGAATACGAAGTGTAAGAGACACTGAATTCAGAGTAGAGGGACAAGCAGGGTAGGATCTGGTGTCACAGCTTGTCATTTTATTTTTGCTTTACAAATTCTATTTTGGATCAAATTCAAACCTAAAAGGGATGCATTTTGCAATTATGAAATGGACATGGTCAAAATAACACAAGAACAGCTGGTCTCACTATAATGAGTTACAGATGGCAGAAATCTTGCAATAGCAATCTTACAAAATTTGGTAGAAATATTGTATGATCTGCCTTATCAATTCACTGAGTGCATTCCTGCAGATGTGGGGAAAACAACTTCTACTCTCTCATATCTGGCAATTCTAATTTGTTACTCCAATATTATTTTGTGTATGTGAATTAAATATGATTTTTTGATTTAGACTCGCTCCACACTTATAATCAAGTGCAAGAAGTAATTATACAGTATTTTCATATGGAGTTCCCATAGTGTTTTCTGGGACATATAATATTATTACAACATGACATTATTAAAGATTATACAATAAGTTAATGTAAGCTGGTATCTTGTACTGACTGTTGAAGTGGAAGAAGGAGAAAGTAAAGAAATGCACAGAAAAAGTACCTTACTGAGGTAACTGCAATTATAAAGGCATTACAAGACATGTTTGAAATTTATTCTTCCATGGAGAAATTCCAAAAGAATAGTAGTACCTCAATTCTGTGCTCTTATAGCTCCAGCTCTTCCTTCCGAATTCTATGCAGGTTGTTATAATACACAAAGCTACATGATGTTTTAGTTGGGAAAATAATTCCATCTTATAATTAGTTTTTAAAAAATTAAAGTTTTGTACAACTGCAGGGTGTTCTTTTGAAGGATGTCTGTCTTGCATTTTAATATTAATGACATTTGAACCAATATAGGAAATATAATGCATGTAATTTCACTAGAGAATGTTACTTAATTACAAATATATCAAATTATTATTAATTACATTAATTTCTGCGTATGAACATGTATAATGCTGTGTATTTAATACATTTAGTTTTATTCTAAACATTAATAACACCTCAACATATAAAGTATTCTAAGCCATTTCTACCCAAAAAAAACCCACTATTTGAGTCTGCCAGCATGATAGATCCATCATTGAAATGGTGAGACAGTGGAGACTCTTAGCTGATAGGAAAATGTGGGTATATATGGGATGATCCTTTTTTCTCCCAAGTTCTGTAAAGAATTTTAGATTACTCAAGGTAAAACATTTCTATCTACTGCCTGCACTTTATTATGAAGTGCAGAATTCCATTTCAGGAAGTACTAATAGTAAACTATCGTTTCTCACATAACGTGCTCTAGGCAAAGCTGATCCCAGCTCATCACAGGAGCTTGAACTGGATGACTTTTGATGTCCCTTTTTCTATGATGTGTAAATATGTAAATGTAAACGTATGTATGTGTAAATATGAATTTATAAAATAGATTAGGCAAATTATTTTCTGAAATAGTCCTATCTCCCTATTACAATATTCCGCACCATGATCTTCTTACAACTGTATTCCGAGTGTTTTCAAATCTGAAGGGGTACATTCTGAACTAAGTTACATGGCAGTAAATACTGAGTAACTGCCCTGAAGTTAATGGAATCACTCCCATCAGAACAACTTAAGTGAAAAATTTGCCCCTTCTCCATTACAGAGGCAACCGAATTTTACCAATCAAGTGGAGATGGGGAACTCTTTCTAATTATATTTTATACCGTGAATACAAATGTCATGTTCTCCTGGTATATCCAGAGTATTTAACAGTAAAGTACATTTGTTATATGTACTACAGGAAGAAAGAAACAAACAAAAAAGCCCACCTCCCACATTCTTGCACGCAAGTAGCTTGGCAGTGCTAAAGCTATCCTCTGTAACCCTGCCCTTTGAATAATTCCACTGACATGCTCGGAGGGTTCACATGAACAGGGATAGCAAGTGTTGTCCCTTTGTGTAGGGGCATATTTAGATAGAAGGTCATTCAAGATAATTCTGCTTATGAAGACGACTGTTCATTTGAGTGAACCGATTTTATAATTACGTGTTAGTCTTAAAGTGGAATTTTGGATGTTATTTTCTTTGATATCTTTATGACTCATACTTCAGTTGAGCAAAGCAAGCAACAATTTGCTAATGCAAGTGTGTACAAATTTGAAACTGGTTAGGTCGGGCGTGTCTGCCTATAGAAACACATATTTTCTTATAGTTTTCAATAAATGTTACTGGTACAAAATTATCTGGCTACACCTTAGTTGAATTTAAATATTTCATAGTTTGAATACCATTCTTTAAAAGTTAATTCAACTGGGTAATTGCTGAGGTTCAGAACAGAAAACTGCATTAATTATGAAAAAAACAGTAACTGAGCAAGAAGTCGTCTATCTTGATCAGGTCACATAGGTTATATAACCAGTTGGCATCACTTTACATCTTTTGTACGCACAGGCCGCTTCCCTCACATATCCTATGCAAAGCAGGGGGCAACAGGTTTTCATTTGTTTTCCTTCAGGCTGTAGCTCATAGTTTGGAAAGATTGGAGCAAATCTGCTCCCTCTTTACCATTTTGCAAAGACGAAGGGGAACACAGCCCACAGCTCATTTCTATTGCTATGTGGAATGTTGCCAACATAATTTGCAGGGATTCATAGTCCATTTTATGCAGGTATAATAGTTAAAGTTAGACAAACTTATCAGATACAGCAAAGAGTAGTAGCATGTAGGCACTTACGGCTCTGCTCTCCCATTCTGTGTTTGTGGGATTTGGCTCAGGCACTAGAATAGACAGATAGACAGGGCACTCCTAATCTGAGAATGGGCATCTCTGGACCATAGGTAACCTATATAATATATATATAAAATATATATAATAAACTATATAATGCAAGAGAGTCTGTAAACTGCTTTGGTTATGCTAACAGCCAAACAAGTCATCAGCAATCCCCAGAAGCAGGGAAATAAAAATGTAGTTTGAGTCAAATCGGTTAGATCCAAATAGCTGTCTTCTAGCTAAAAACCTAGTCTTCAATTCCTTCTGTCCTCCCCTCTAAGCTAGTACAGTTGTGGACTACTACCAATTCAGAGCTGGGATGCAACTGTAGTCATCACAGTATAAAACACGAATTCGAGACTTTTTGAGAAATCTTACTAACAGACTGGGACTTTGGGGAAAAACAATGAAAATATAGTTTGTATTTGAATGTAGATAGCTATCACTGCATTTACTGGTACTATCTGCAGTCTTGATTTATCAGTCATACACTTGCAATATATTGTATGAGAAAAATAAGGCTTAGAAATCAGTATTTCAGCTTATTTTAATTCATTGCTTTGCAATATAGTTTGTTTATTATTTGCACATCTATAAATATGTGGAAAATAATTGTATCATTTGCTTTCTCAAAATAAATATGTTTTTTCATCTTCCAATCCAAATGTTTCCAAAGAACTGAGTGATTAATATCGTATCTAAAACTGTGATTATTTTAATAAACAGAAAGCAAGATATTGGACTAAGTACAACTCCAACTGTGAGCAATTTATAGTGATAAAAATACACAGATGCCATCTGTACCAACAGAAGAACACTCATCACAAATTTGTCTTATGGTAACACTTCCCTTTCATTTATACTGAAATGAGTGCTATTTCTTTTAAAATGATACTGACAGTAAAATATGGCCACTTTTAAAATAAGTAACCTAACAGTAGGAGAAATACACCAAAACCTATGAATTAAAATACTCATTTGACTTGCTCAAGGCCCCCATGATGTACCACTGAATGCCCAGCAAATACTAAGCTGGGTTTGCCAGACTAGCTATGCTAGCTTAGTAGCTGCTGCCACACTTAAGAGCTCTTGCTGGGTGTAACACCCCTTCTACCTCCCAGAGAAAAATCAAAACAAAAAAATACCTCAACCAAAATGGCAAAAGCTTTAAGTTCAGAACCCAGCCTAAGTCATTAGTCTGACTTCATCAGCTCGTCTATGATATGTTTGCCAGCATCTTTGCCAGTTCAGCATTAAGCAAGAGGGCCATGGGGTATGCACCAGGGAAACTAGGGCAGGTAGTGAGAACACAGTGATAAATATCAGTCAACTTCAAATACTAACAGCAAGATCAAAAGAAAGGTAGAATTTAAATAAAAGCTGCACACAGAGAACTTCATTAGCGGCAGTTGTAGAAACAAAGATATGATACCCAAAGCGTTATTAATTTATAATCATGCACCAGATACTGAGAGTTTTGAGAATGGTGAGGATTACTATCATCCATGTAGGCATAATAAACCAATAGCAAGTGCAGTGCGCAGGAAAGGTTCTAGTTTGGTCACTCTGTGGAGGATGCACAGCCACACCTTTGCCTTGCATTCTCAGTTCTGCATTGACTCCGATGTTCACTGGGTGCAGCGAGGAAGGTAGATGACATACTCCCAACAGGTTTTTAAAAACAGTTTTCACTAGCAGTGGCCTTAAAGTACCCTTATTCTGCTTTGGGTTCTAAAATATGGCGACAATGTAAATCAAAGTGCAAAGTAAATCTGTATTTATTTCTGATTTTCGTTCTGCAACTATGCTTCCACCCCCACTCCTGTCAGTTCTCCAGCCCTTCAAAATTTCCTTTGTATCGAAAAGCTGACAGATTTAGCTCCTGAAAATTTCAAGCTAGTTTTCTTGTTGAAATTCAGAATAACAGAACAGCTGTCATTCAAACATACTCCAGCAAACCTGTTCACTTTCAAATGTTTATTCCCCCCAAATCGACACTTAAATGACATGTCCCACTGACACGGGACAAAAAAAACACATTCAGGTCGGACAAACATGGGGAACGAACACGTGCCAGAGCCTTAGGTTCCAGAGTTCCTATGCACCTGATGTTTGAGATATTTTTAGTATCTCTTTCTTTACTGTTTTAAACTGTGCATCATTTTTTTTGGTCCAGTGGTCACTGTTAGTCAGGTTATGAATATACCTTCTTGGAGTGAAATTTGACAATAATTCCACCTGAAGCACTTCACCACGTGCAGGTACAGCCAACAGTAATGGATAAGCAGCAACTGTTGCCACAAGGTGAATCACTGAAGCCACTTCTTTCATGCAGATTTTATGATTCTGGTGTCCAAACAGGACCATACTAGTATGCTACACTCAAATCCAAGATCTTTTTCCTCCTTAACCAAATTGTGATCTTAAGAAGCTTGCATTTACCAGCTGGCCAGTAAGCATTTGTTCATGAGCCCACTTGTTCACAATTTGACAGTACTGTGAAGGTCCTCATTAAATCTTCTAAAATGAAGTGCACTGAACGCAACACAAAATCCAATTTATCAAGGAGCAGGGAAAGATACAGTTAAAATTCAGTTTGTGATAACTTATCCTGTAAGAAACCAAATAAATTTTAGATTCCACAGAAATGCAATATAAGTTTGCTGTACTACATACAAGACAAACCCCAACAGTTTAGTTTCCATCATTTAAGCCTTGCAACTCATTCTAGGGGGCAGATTTTTAATTCAAACTTTGATGCTGCTATGTTCATTATCAGAGTTTCCACACTAGTCAAATGCCACTTACGTGCCAGGAAGACATGCAAAAGCAGCTGATCTGAAATTATTTTCCCTAATGACATTTTCTTTCTGGATGCAAATAAAAATTGCATATAAAAGTGTATCTGTATAATGCAATTACACGACTTCTATCAAGTAGACATGGTAAGTACAATCATAAATTAAATAACTGCACATGAAAATTCTATGAAAATATAGTCCTGGTCTTTAATAATCCTCGTTCACCTGTCAGTTAGCAGCCAAGCATTATGGACATTTTTCTGCTGTTTTTTAAAAGTCAAAATAATGCAATGTTCTTTCTAAAGTAGCAAGCATCTGCTCTTAGTGTGGCTGACTTGACTTTTTACTAATGTTAATGGAAAAAAAACCCCAGCAAGCAGTAGACACCTTTCTATAAAAGGTGCCTATATGCTACTGATTAAGTAAAAGTTGCATAAACCTTTGTGCTGTCCATGCTGCAAAATGCCTTCATCTAAACTTTCTTCTCTTGTGAAAAGCAATGGAAGATTGTTTCAGGTATCTGCACTCATCAATACCACCATACTGAAAACAATACAGCAAGAATAATTTAAAAATGTGACTGAAGACGGGAAGCAAAAATGCTAATTTTACATTCCTTGATATAAATTTACAGAGACAAATGGCATCCATGTACCAATAGTTTTCATACTTTCATACCCCCAAATTAATATGAGATCATGTCCTAAACATCTTTGTGTAAAAACATCCATACAGGATAACACTTGAAAATAAATGTTACATTATAATTTGCATATAAAACAACTCATAGCTTGAAAAATCAACAAGATTAGTTTGTTTCTATCTTCTGAAAAGGCAAAAAAAAGGTAATAATTTGCTAATCTATAAAATGCCATTGTAGTACCCACTGCAGTCTCTAATTTTGTACCCATTTTACGTAAACTTGTACTGCTTGCTTACTTCACAGCTCCTACAGACTTCACCTTTTATCTACAAATGGACACTCTTAATACTTCTGTTTAAAATGTGACAATTTTCATTTAATTGAAAGAAAAATGCCTAATCAAAGCCACCAAACATAAGCAATTGTGACATATGGCTCCCCAGCTGGGAAAGTGTCTAACCAACATATCAGCAATTTGAGAGACAGAGACAAACAGCCCCATCAAATACCCTTTCACCAAGGGACAGGTGCACTGGGATGGAAGCCAAAAGACCATGCTTCAAAGACCCAATTATTGAGCAAAACCATATGAAGGCAGCAGGTATTGTTCCCCCATTTTACAAATGAGGTTACTGAGAGGTTGTACAAGAACCCTTTTGGAAATAGCTGGGAAGGAATCCATATGTCTATTCTGACAAAACCTATTTTCATCTGCTTAACTGACACTCAGAAAAAACCTCTCATCCAAATGTATGTTTCTAGTTATACAAGGCGTGCAGACACTTATACTTTTATCACCAGCCTCAGTGTAAATATTTAGCTTATCACAAACTATTACAGTTTTTCTGTGAACATTTCGCTCAGGATGGCTAGACTCTGTTCTCATATTTTCATTGGGACTGAGACCACATACCTTTCAACAATGTGATGCTACTTCCCTCGAGGTTCAATGAAAGCAAACCTGTTGTTAGGAAATACGGCAAGGGGATGGCAAACAGAACATGAATGTTCATGTGGTTGATAAAAGGCTGTATCAAATTAAGGGTCCTGGTTTGCGGGAAATGGTGCACAACAGAGGACACAAAGGCACAGAAGGCAGGGACAGGACAGGTGAGAGAGAATGAGACTGTGAGCCCTGCAATAAGGAGTGTCCAAATGAGAAAACTATGTACAGATTAACGCAGGGAAACAGTAGGAGAAAACAGTGTGGACAAGATGGAGGGGGAAGGATGCACTGAATTGCTGGGACAACGAAGAAAAAGGAAGCAGAAAAGGACAGTAATAAGGAAGGGAAAGAAATGCAGCTCAGTACATCTTGAGATGTATGACAAGTATACAAAAGCTGCCCCTAAGTAGCCACAAGGAGAGCAAAATTTGGAATTATGTTTAAAAAATGAATATTCAAAAGTAAAAGTATTCAAAAGTGATCACATTTTTTCCAGAGACTCAAAGTCCAGAAAACACACCAAAATCAGTTTCATTAAAATATATGTCTTAAAGTCAATCTTGGTATCATTTTTTGAATCTATAAAACCAGAACTGTCTCCCTTCAAATGTATATAAAGCCTTCTAAGCATCTGAATAAACACATTCAAATTCAGTCCCGGAGCGTATGCTAACAATCTTGGGCACTTTCAAGAGTCTTTCAACTTCTGTTTTCAAACACAAAATGTTTAAAGCATAATGCAATAGTTGTTGTATTCAGATATCATTCAAATCACATGGTAAAATTTTCATTACATAGTTCACAACAGTTGACAGTATGAAAGTTAGAGAACACCTCCCTCTACTGTTCCTTTCTTGTAAAAA
The DNA here is from genome assembly GCA_013398815.1 of Ibidorhyncha struthersii. Taxonomy (NCBI): domain Eukaryota; kingdom Metazoa; phylum Chordata; class Aves; order Charadriiformes; family Charadriidae; genus Ibidorhyncha; species Ibidorhyncha struthersii. The sequence goes on along the minus strand of VZSZ01008383.1, from coordinate 1,182,325 downwards.
AAAAATAATGCTGCTTAAGTAGTTATAGATCTAAAGCTGAAAGTAGAAATACATGCAAGATAAGGAAAACACTGTATATTTTTCATGTGACATTTTCTAAAAAAAAAAAAAAAAAAAAAAAGAAAACCACTAAGTATACTAACTTCCAGCTCAGCAAAAAAAGAGAGCGGCTTATAAACCATATTCAAAGGGAAGAATATAATCTGAGAAAGGAAGAAAACAGCCAAACGGCATACTGAAGGGCATTGTCACCTGTGTTTGGATAGAATCAATCTAGCAACACAGTGTAATCTGTGCATGAGACTCCCAGGTGAAACAGTTAGTGTTTGGCTTGTGTTAGTACTTCAGCGATAGATTGTTCCAATTTTCTTAGGTAATAAAAAAAAAAATGCACTTATTTCTATTCTGAGCATGTCTATGTTTAGGTTTTGGATCACAGAGGTCAGCCATCCATCTGTATCCCAAGCCCATGAAAGCTATATTCCAGTCTCCAAGAATTAAGCTCCAGCAACTGGTGTAATGAACCAAATAAGGGCATCAGAGAACTGCCCCACTGCATCTATCTGAGTATCCTGTCTTTATAATGCCTAGTAGCAAATCCCTAGGGAAAGAATATACGGAACAGCTTACACAGTGTGGTCCTTCCTCAGGTACTCTACTCTAGCTTCTAATAACCAGTAGTCTGGGATCAAGATTTCATCTAGACCATTGTATTTAACAGTAATTGAACAACCCTGGCTTCATTAATTTTCCCAATATCTTTTGGTTCTTTTTATCCTTTTGACCTTAATCACTATGTGCTAAAAGTTCTACCATTTGTGAAAAAGTACTTCCTTTTACTTGTTCTAAAACATCATGCTAATAATTACCTGCTTTTTTTGGTTAAGCAAAATAGTGAATAATCATCCTGCATTTACTTTCAATCCCTTCTTCATTATATCGGCCATTACCGTATCCCCCTTCCTCTCCCAGGCTGAACAACCCTCAGTCATTCAGGCTCTGCTTACACAGAAGCCGTTCGTACTGCTGTTGGTCCATATCATTCTCTGGCTCTTTTCTGGTCCTGCTACATCTTTCTTAAGCTGAGGTGACCAGAATCACAGTGTTCAACACATGGACATGCTTTAAGCAGTTACAGTGGCACAATGATGTTTCTGAGTTCAGCTCAAGAAATACATTCTCAGTGATTCTAAGTCTACAGGAAATTTGCCTATTGATTCAGCTGGATCAGAAATTCACCACAAAAGCTAATTTAAAATAAAATCTGAATAAAACATCCACACACTTTGGATGTCTTCTCCAAATGAAATTTGAGATCAGTTTGAATTTTATTTCGCTTGTCTATACCCGTGCTTTGTCAGACCTAACTGTAATAGTCCCTGAATGTTGTATCTACATTCCTAAAAGGATAAGGCGCGTTCCAACTATCAACAGTAAGTTCATGCAGTAAAAGGCATAATGGTAAGAGATTAATAAACACTTATGGTACAAATTAATGACTAGTCTTTCCTGCAATTATTATGATGTACGTTATAATTTTTCACATTTGAGATTACATTTTACCTTACAATTCAAACATGAGAAAAGAGGTATTTTATAAATACCAAAAGTAAGGGTCTGCTCCCCCCGCACTGGTTACATACCCTAACAAAACCTCCAGTATCTACTTGCAACAAAACCTTTCTTTGGTATCAGTGTGAGTTTTCTCTTTTTTAAGACATTATGGTCAGGCCTTAAATATTTAGAAGTTATTTTCTTTTGAAATCACAATCTTCAAAGTAAAATCTTGTGCAAGGTAAGTGCAAGCTTCTTATTTGGGATAGCATGTGATATCACTGTCTGTCAAAAACCAGTTTGAAAATGCCTAAGTGATACATATGCAGGCTTTTTTTTTGTAAATGAGATTTTTATCCAGTATGCCCAGAGGCAACTCACACTTTCATCAGCTGCAGTATCTGCGATCACCAAGTTATTCTGCTAACTAGAGGATTACAAAAGAACAGACTTTGGTTAAACAAAAACATAGTCCTACAAGTGCAAGCAGGCTGGCTTTTGCTGTGCTAAGCGTTCCCAAAACAATGTTAAAAACCAAGCAAACAGAAATAGGATTTGCTGTGTGCCTTCAGGGGTAGGAGATGACTCATTTAAAGAAACAAAATCAGCAGTGATATAGGCAGCTCTCATCCTAATTTTCTGCTCCAAATAAGCAAAACTTCATCTATGGATAACTGGAAGGATTCGCGCTTTACATGTTTTGGGGTTTTTTGTTTGTTTTTGTTGGGTTTTCTTTTAAGTGAATGAGAACGGAACATCAGCAACTAAACTTTAACTAAATGTTGTAAGCAGTGGCATTACAGAATGATAATCATTTATAATCCAGATGTGGTCCATGAGAAGTTAAAAGGTAAACTGCAATACGTGCCTGCTAATTTTTGGCTCTTTGCTTTGTAAGTGCAGTATATAGAGATCTGTTCATCAGGAAGCAAAGAGACTCTAACATATAGAAGTCGTTTGAATTCCTGGTACTTTAGCTTTAGTTTGTGAGGTACACAAAAAGCACAGGAAGGAGCTACTCCAGGCGGGTTTCCTGTGTTGGGATGGGAGGGTACTAGGCAAGAGGATACTGACCAGCTCAGGTGGCAGGAGCAGCACAGCAAGTCTTACGGTCTGTGCACTGCTGAGCACAGAGGGGAAAAAAAGAGATGTACAACTCAGTGGCTTAATTTTCTTGCTTTGATAGCACGGCTATGTAATAATCATTGCTTTTTCATAATGCAGAGTTCCTTGCTCATATATTTCAGAAATTCAAGACAATTCTTATTAAAGAAGAAAAACAAAATTTTGCCCTCAGTTATCTTCTCAGGCCACTAGCTAGCCCTTTGAATCTATTATTTACTATTTTAAAAGTTAGATAGAGAGTTATTTTCAATATTCTTTGTGTCTGATTGAACTAGTTACTCTGTTACTTTTAAATTACTTCATTTCAAGAACTGTGTCAAGGATTTCTGTTTGCTAAACTTTTCCACGGAGTTATTCTAGAGGGTACGCTTATACAATGAACTTACTACTTGTGACCCATAATGCAACAGAGAGATTTTTTTGATATCATGTGACCTAATGTTGTTTTGTTAATTTTGTTTCAAAAATCCATTTATGTCCCTTCAGTTAGGCTATGGAACTAATTTCATCATCAGATGTTCATAGTTGTTTCTGCAAGAGGTAGGTACATACACACTGAATGTTTTTCCAAGTATTTTATCTATGAATATCAAAGGGAAACTTTAGTCTAATCTATGCTTGCTCTTTCAATGAGTTATCTAGACCGTTACAAATTAATTTGTTACAGAAAAAAAAATAATAAACCAGCCTATCTACAATGGCCAGCTAAACAACATCTAACCCATTTTTGGCATAATATATCTAATTCACTTAAAAGCTCAAAGCCCAAAATACTACAACTTTTTACTCATTTACTTTTGCCTTTAAAAAAATCCCAAACCAACCATAAAAGCAGACAGTCACAAATTTCAGTGTAAAATTAAGTTCTTCATCCTCTACCTACTGAAACATTTTTCATGTACCACTTGAAGGCTGTACTTAATTATCATCACTTTAACACACAAAAGTAACTGAAAGTAAACACAGAAAATAATATTAGAAGACATACTGAGTGGTATAGACGACAGTGATAAATCTGTTGCATACTGTTTAACCGTTTAACCTTAGTTTACAGGGAGTTAAATTTTTTTGTTGCTGTGTGTTTTTAACTTAGGTCACACTGAAATTTGTGCTTTTTCTTACAATTCCCTCCAGAAGCACCACTCACGCACTGCATTGTAGTTCTTGTGCATACATATGCTGCCAACACAAGCTATAATTCAAGCGGATTTGGTGATGCTCCTGGCATGTATTTTGAGCAAGGCAGCACATTTTGAGCAAGCCCCCCAAAAGCTGAGCAGAGGGCTCAGTCCAGCCCAGGCACCCCGGGCCCCTTCCCAGCAGGTGTCAGTGTGAGCAGCACCCGCAGAACAGCAGGAGATTGCCTGCTTTTTTTTGGTAATATACAAATATTAAATATAAGAACAAACAGCAGCACTAATTCATTGAAAAAGAGCATACAAAACAGAGCCAGAATTTGGAATAGGTAAATTAAAGCTATATAAAGCCATAAGACCAACTAAGGACCAGACATTATCCAAAGGTGTGCGGGTATACTTACGAATTTTCACAAAATTTGACCAGCTGTGTCCAGACAGTCCTCCGTCACCCCAGAAGTTCAGTCACTTTCCCGCCCCCCTCCTTTTCTTCTTATGTATAGGGGAAAACCCTGAACATACAGACAGTAATGTTTCATTTTAATTTTCTTCAAAAAGAAAACCTGATCAGCAGAATAATACTGTACCAGCAACACTAATTTAACTTTGTCTGTACACATCATCATTCCATATTTAATCATGTAACCATATGCTGTTTCCCCCCTTACTTAGTGCAGAAGACAAACCATGCTCATGTAGACAAATATTCAGTACTTCTCTCAGTCTTTAAAATTGCGTGAAATTCCCTACTTTATTTACTCCAGGCAAAAACTGGGTATAGAACCATCCATTTCCTTGAGGTCTTTTATTTGGCATTTATTGCTAACAGTTTTCTTGTAAGTACTAATTACCCTATACGCCCAGTTCTCCCAGAACATAAAATTACATTTGACAAATAAATGAGACAACCCCAAAACACAATGAATTGCTGGAAAAGTAGAACTGGAGGTCATGTTTACGTATGCCTCTCTTCCAAGAGAAGCAAGTATTCACAACTCAATTCATTTCCAGCCATAAAAAAAAATCTAGTAATGTGCATCTCAAAGGACCCCTAATTGAACTGTTCTTTTTCTAGATGACAACCTGCCAAGACTGACTACCCTATGGAAAGTCTGTTACAAGGAGAGGACATGAGAAAATTCACTTCCAGTCCTCTGGGGTTGTTGGGTTGGGATTTTTTTTTTGTTTGTTTAGTGCACTGGCCGCTTCCAGTGTAAATACAGGACTGTTCTCAACAGGCAACAAACTCACATCATAAACATCTGTCACTCTCTGAAAACTAGCTACCTGCACAGACTGAAGAGGGCCCCTGCTACAAGAGTCTTAGCTTTACATATCATGTATTAACACCAGAAAATAAACAATGCTTATAAAACATTTCCAAAACAACAAATGATGAACTCTGCATTTTAGCTTTCTAATACGTTGGATTAATTATAATTCTTTCATTTCACTAAAAACAAAAGCACGAATAAATGCCTTCAAACAAAGCATCCTTATTGGGATTTGAATCTGAAAATGCCAGGTTGATAGCCATCAGCACTCACATCACTAGCTCAGCTACACTGGAAGCAGCAAAAGATAACTAACCTGTTGGTCCAAATGGGGAAGGGGGATACCCGAATAGCCTCACATTAAAGCATAGCCAAAGAGAAAGTTGTGGAATGTTCTCTTTCACACGTAGGGTGTCCTGTGGATGTCCCATCTCGTAGTTAAGTAGCCAGGACATTGGCTACTGAAGCCACCTGAGGGGTCTCCATCTGGCCAGCTTTGCTCTTTCTCATAGCTACAGTAGTTTAGTCAACAACTGGATTCTGTCTTTCTCCAAGGGGTGCTGGTTTACCGCACGCTGCTAGTGCTGCCTGGGTAGACTGGCCATCTGCAGAATGGTTCAAAAATTTTGCCACGCTATCAGAATTACACTGAACAATGTGAGAGGGGAATAAAAACTGTCTTTTAACAAAATAGCAAGAAATGTCTCTCTACACTTTTATTGCCAGATTGGCCTTAAGGGTAGGGCACAAAAAAGGCAGATAAGAAAAGCTCTTTCATACTGGAAAGCCCTGAAAATTACTATCAGCTTCCCTTATCTGCCAATAAGTGCCTGATGACCTATTACCTCTCCTTGACACCGCATGCCTAACTAAGAGCTCCTCTTTTTGGAAAAGCAAGTATATCCACTCCTCCCTTATTCTACCTTTCTTTCACACCTGGGCTAGTCTTGGAAAATCACTTTTAGGACTGCCAGACCAAGGAAAACATTTCAAAAATAATCCAAGGAAATTCAAAGGCAGACAGTATCTCTGCTGCTATTTTTTTAACGTTTTCCAAGCCACAATCTATAATATCTTTTCCTATGCCTACCTCTCACTAGATGCAAGATGAGAAAACACAGAAAATACTATGCCACGTTATTTGAAATATTTTTTGCAATTATATGAATAATAGATATTTAAAAAAATAGGTATGTTACAGATGTTCAGGAAGTTTCTCTATGGTAGCTGATTACTTTACACAGCCTGGTCAAAATTCACCATTTTGATGATATTTTTAAAGAAATTAGGGCTGCCTTCTTAAGCTTTTCGATTTCTGTGTTGTAATCAATATTTTAAGAATTTATTTCAGTAAACATGATTATAAACCAAATAAACTCACTTTTAAAGAAGCCCTGGCTCAAGCATATGATCAAATGTGGAATAATTACATTAAACAAAATTATGATGTTCCTGATTCCAGTATTTTTTCTATATGGCTTTCACGCTTATATGAACTAAATATAGTGCTTAATACATTTTCTTCTAATATAAAACTACGGCAATATTCTTAACATCTTTTGCAGGCAAGAATTCATAATAAAGTATTATTTTTTAATGTTATATGTAGCATATAAGGAACAACATTGGTGCAATTTTGTGGCCTTATTTCTACATATAGGATAGAATAATTTGTAGGATTTATTAAGGCTATAATTATTAAAAACTCAAGGCAAGTTAAATTTTCAACTGTCATTTAATTTATGGAATGCGAGCTCACATTGCCTAGAGGTAGCACACAGAGAAATGTTTATTTTGTGAAACCTAGTAAAGAGAGTTTGGAGTTATTTCTAAATGGTAACTTTATGCAAAATTTGCATTTCTGCAAATAAAACTCACTGGGTTTTATGTTATATTGCAATAAAATCAAGACACACATTGTGAACAAGACTTTCAGACCAATTAGGCATACAATTACACATGCAGAAGGCATGCACAATTGTGCAGCTAATTTGTGCATGAAATTACTTTGATTGCACATACTAATTGGATAAATGTGTGTGCAAATGCCAGCAGTCATTTGTGCTAGCAATTATCCAATGCGCATACATAGTCATGGCAACTGCATGCATAAATTAGATGCAGTCTTCCATACCTAACTGGTCTTGGTTTTTAATCAGAAATCCTTTTTTTTTTCCTTTACCAGGTCACTTGGACACAATATTTTTTGAAATTTCATACTTATTTCTCATCCAGATGAGCTAAAACAATGAACATCAGCATTACCAAGTAATCAGATTTTTTAATGAACAAGAAAAGGAAAAGAAGGGAGTTCTTTTCTAGAGATACAGCAGCTTGTATCTTCCTTTGATAAGGGAGAAAATGAGAAATATAAAGCAGTATAAAACACAACAGGAAAATCTAAGTATACTTTCATGACACTCACCTGAATAAGAATTACAAAAATTGCTTGTAGGTCATAATTTAAAAAATGAGTAAGTGTGAAAATTTTCTGTATTCACGTGGAGGTTTTAGGTAATTCTTCCAGACATCACTACCATGCTTGCACACTTAAGTTCAGTGTTCACAATCTTCAATATTCAGAATTCTTCCATTTACAAGCAATGGATTGGAGTTACATATCCATCCATACATAGAAGTTGGAGTGCAAATTGTGAATGAATCCTTAAGAGAAACAGGTGTTTCCATTATTTCTTTCAAATCTAAAGAGCTCTTTAAACATAAATAGATAGATAGTAGGAAAATAAGAATCAGCTATTCAAAGGAGTCTAATGGAGTTTGAAATTCAGTGGGAGAAAGGTACCATAAAGTCCTTTAAATCCTTGGAAAATCCTAACCTAAACAGATATTGAACAGCAAAGAAAAAAGAAGCATAAGGGTGAAGTTTGGGCAAACTCAGTATTCTAAATTACCAAGAATAGTAAATTGAGTGCTTACAAAGCAGTCTCAGGAATTTTAAAGAGATTCTTTTCTTCAGTCAAGCAAGTTTATTTTGCTAGTCAAAGGTATGTTATTGTGAGTCTATCTTATAAATAAGCAAAACAACTTCCTCCCTCAATTACTGTCTTCAGTTGTGGTCACATTCTTAAAAAAAAAAAAAAGCATACAGATCAGACCAAAGGGCTCTAGGGAAGAGCAACAAAAATTACCAAAGCTATGAAAAAAATATGAGTGTGAAAAACAGGACTTTTTTCTTTAAAGTCGAGTAAGAGAAGACATGATAAAGAGATAAAATGGCAATCATTTAAGAAGGTAAATTAAGTGCTTCTGTTTACTTGCATAACAGAGGCAGAAAATTGAAAGGAAGTATATTTAAAGCTAAAACCCCCACGTTTCTTAAACAAAACTAAACTATAATTAATCCGTGAAATGCATTGCCAAGAGATATCACAATAAACAAGGATCTTGCCAATATTAACATGGAACTACACATCTTTATAAAAACTGCTAACATCTGCAATTGTACCAATTAATTTTAGGAAGGTTTTTTCCCCAAACCAAAACCCCTACATCTCTTCAGTATATTTTTTTTGTTAGAAGATGATTTTAAGATATACTTTTAACAAAAACCATATACTTTCTTAATAGAAAGTGTTTCTCTGAAATGTTGCCTCCACACAAATCCTACTCTGGGTGATCAGCATCTTGGTAGCTCAGAGAAATGATAGCTTCCCAGCTAAGACTGTCAGAGATGCTGTGCATGTAAACCTTGATGCTAAAAATAATGTGTCTTAAAAGTATTTAAGAAAATCAAAAAAAGCACCTCTGCAGACTTCAGTATGGAAGCATCTGATACCAGCTGTGACTGACAACAGGATACTACAATACACAAAAGACTCACGTAATCAAGAATGACAACTGTAATCTACTAGCAATTTGTCTCCTCAGTGGCTTTTTATTTGTTGGTTTTGGGTTTTTTTTGTGTTTGTTTGTTTTTTGTTTTTTTTTTTTAAATAGTGGCTATATCGCTGTACATTCTCCGCTCCCTATTTCTAGCCTCTTTTCATTCTGTCTCCCAAAGCTGCCTGATAATGTGCTCCCTAACAAAAAATTATTTATTTTACCTTTAAGGTAAAATCAGAAAACATGCTCTCTTTTAGAGTTATCTTTAAGGTCAAAGAAATTAGGGTGAGGTAAGTTAGCTTATAACCTGATATAACACATTTCCATCGCAGCCTGTCAGCAGTCCTTATGCCTAATACATGGCAGTTTCAAAACACAGACACATTCCACCTTTTTATAAACCACAGCTTTCAGCATTCATTCATCCATTCACATATATGTTAAAAAAGACAGAGATCTGAACTGAAACAAAGTTTTAAACTTCTGTGTATATGTCACTAAATCTAAAGCTTCACTGAGAAGTCACTCTAATCCTATAGTGACTAAAGAGCTTAAGAATTCCAGGAATACACTACGAGCTTTGCTTACATGGAAGGCTGTATGTCACTCATGAAGGAAGAGTGACTTCTTCAGCATTTGACAACTGAATCCCAGAACAAATCATTTCATTGCTTAGTTTAATACAGTAATAGTGGCACTGTGTTTGAGTCCATTGAAAAAGCACTGATCGTAAATAATTTGTCTGATAATCACATGGTGGTAATCAGTATATCCACACAAAATTTATTATATTACTGTACGCTAGTTAGAAGGTACTTGCAGAAATTAAATATTCTTGTGGTCTGATTTTTTCATTTCTCTGAATTAGTAGCTAAGGATACCGCAGCTGTCATAAAGAAAATTGAAAAATAGAAGAAAACATAATGATTAGCTAGCTATAATTTCTAAATTACATATGTCCTAAGAACTAACCTGAAAGGCTTAGAAAAAGCCATTTGTAAATTAAGTGAAAGCTTCTAAAAACCTCTTAGTTAAGAAATACAGAATCTGGGTTTATGATCAGGATTCAATGCACTAACGTTCTTAGCACTCACTGAGGAAGGAAAAAATGTACCTACACTGCTGAACAGCTTTAAAATTCTACCATTAACTTAAAGACAGAATGAAAGAACTAGAAATAGCTTCAAACTGATTATCTACTCACATTCTCCTGAGCAGATTCTTAAAATTATTCCACCTCTCTGACCAATGAATAGCCAGTACTTTTCTAGAAGAAAAAAAAAAAAAACTAAATCAACGGGACACCTCCGCCCCAACTCACTCCACACCTAGAGATACTACTTCTTTCATGCCTGATAATCCCCTGTAACATCATTACTTCTTGCGTTATGCAAAATAACTAGAAATTGCTTCCTAAACGTTTTCTCCAAACCGTTCATGATGCTACAGGCCTTCTGTCAGATCTCCCTGCGTGCATTTCTTTTGCAAGCTGCAGAGTTCTGATGTGTTCAGTCTATCCTTGTAAGGAACCTGCGCGTTATTTCACCGTCTTCCTACAACTTTTCTGGTTTTCCAAAATGCTTTTGAAAGTAATGGTATTTCTGAGCCAAGATGTGAACTTCATAACTAGTAAGGCCTTATGTTAGCAGAATGGTGTCTTTGCTTTTTCTTTTCTAAGTTTTACATTTCTGAGTGCCCACTGGGCATAGCAGCAACACTGAGTTGGCATTTTTAAAGAAATATCAAGACCTCTATCTTGATGGTTAGAACTGAGTTACAACTACCAGCCTGAAAGTTTACCTCATGTTGTTTTCCCTCCCACATTCAGTTTTACTTCAAGTGTTTTTTTCCTTAAGTTGAAAACTCTTGATTTTATGGGCTATGCAGTGACAAATCTGTGGACTATGCTGGCCTCTGATACCTAAGATACCTAAATCTCGTGTGATTTTGGGCAGGTCACAGCCTCCTTGTTGAGTATGCTGTCCTCTCAAATGGGGATATCAGCCCTATTTATGAAGTTTGCAAGTGTGCATCATCCCACAGATATGTATTAACAACAGTATTATAAGAATACTATCAAACTAACAAACTATGCTATATATTAAGCTCCATAATGTTGAAAGGAGGTAGGAGAGGAGGTATTTGGACTTTGATAGCTTTTATATCATAATAAAGATGGAGGGATAGCAGTTTTGGAACTTGTTGATATGCATGGAACTCCAGAAGCTCCTGTTCTCTCACTGCATTGCATCCATCATGGCTATTCTCTTCCAAGACGTAGAAAAATGATTCAGCAGAAATTGAAGTTCCTCATTTCTATGCTGCAAGGGCTCATATTCATTTTCAGGGCAGTTCACAGCCTCAGAAAGATAGTTATTGTTAGCATGGACCATTCCTGATACCCCAGATGCCCTGCTGAGGACACTCCATCAACAAAATCGCAGTTGTCCTGCTCTTGTGTAAGTGATGTCCTGCTGTCCTCACAGCCTATTAGATTGCTCCAAGAAAATGTGTCCCATGTCACTTCATGCTTCTGAACTCTGAATTTTTAGTTGTTTGCTGTCATAAATTGTAACACAGCTCTCTTCCTTTTTTCTCTCCAGATGGCAGTGTTCTCCACATACAGTGGAAAAAGGGGGACTCTGAAGTAGCCTACTACATCTCTACTGGTAGAAAGAGCCTTTTAAAATGTTTAAAATTCTTATACCTGTACGCGAAAATTTATGTATTGCAACTACTATGCAGTTCTAGCAGAAACAGGAAAGAAAAACTCAATCCCCCAGCACTGATTTCCAAAACCTAGTGGGCTGGCATTTTTTAAACAGATTAATTTTTAGCATTCCTTCCATGGAAATAATGTGAAACAATAGATGTAGTTAAAATAAATGTCACAGACAGATCTTGTAACTATTTACAACTAGAACTGCTGTCATTGTTTTTCTTGAATTTTGAACTTTGAAGTGTTTGCACAGACAAACTAAGCATCTTGGGTTCTAGCATTATGTTTTCAGTAAAAAAACCCCAAAAGATAGTACGGAGAATTTCAAAGCAAAATGGAATAACTATGACCCTGGCCAACTGCAATCTCTAATCCCTGTTGTTTCATATTCAGAGAACTTTGTATTTCTCTCTAAGTTTCAGCCTGAGTGATAGTTCTGTATGTATCCAGCTTCAAGTCTGGCTACATTTCAGCATTTGAAGTCTTTTCCTCTGGAAATATGTATTAAGTGGTATAAAACGACATAATAGTCCTCAGAGCCAAAAGCCATCTTTAGCAGTAGCTCTAAAACTTCTAAAAATATTAAAATAAATGATCTAAATGCATATTTTTCTTACATTCCAGTTTAAGCAGAGCTTGCTTCTTTAGGCAATCTCAGTGGAAAGAATAAAAGGAGAGGAGAGGGCTATGTTTCAGTTTAGCTTCACTTCAGTGAGTGCTGTTTCTTATTTAACAGAGAATCTTTTTCAGTTCAGCTCAGTTTCTTGTGCTCCTTTATGTTCATCAGCTCTTTTTCAGTTTAAGTAAAAACAGTTTTGTAGGTTGCTGTAAAAGAGATTAAATCACCACAGCAAATAGTCGGGGCATTTTTCCTTCAACTCCTCCAATTTTTCCTGATAGACTGCTGTTTTGAGGTGTGATCTTTCTCCACCCATTTTTCAGCATACCTTCTCAGTAAATTAACCAATAAATTAAAACACATCTCTGTAATCACAGCAGTAACATTCAGAAATTACCACATATTTTTAAGGGCAGAAATTTACTTTAAATGAGCTTTTCTGATTTCCGTGTCACAGACATAGAATTTCAGTCTTTAATTCCAGCAATTTGTTATATGCCTTGTATGGGCTCACATACTTTACAGTGAGACAATTCAGACTTTGTCTGAAGACTCTTTGAAAAAGAAAAACCATCACTTTCTCTGGTTGCTTGTTTCACAGTTTTCAATTATGAATTTACTTTGCTTGAGGTTCTACTCCTGGCTGTGTTTGCGTTAAAGAGACTTTAGTACACGAACCTTGATCCAATGAAGTTATTTGTACGCTAACAGTTATCCTACTAAATTCTTTTTCAGTAGCTTAGCAAGCCAACCGTGAAGTCTCTAATTTACAGGTGTTTCTCTAGCCTGACTCACATTTGAAGCTCTTCTCTACGTTCTGTAAGTTCTTCAACATTGTTTACAATTTAAATACTAGAATTAATGAGAACACACTGTAGAATCAAAAATGAAAACACACTACCCTCAGCAGTACGCAAAGTAATTTTAATATTATTATCAAATTTATCCTATATTACATAGGATATTATGTATTTGCTGGGAGTTTCTGTTGAGTCATTTACTGCCATTATTTTTAAAGCCTTTTCAAAGTCACTTCCTTCCTGGACATAGTGTCCATTCTGTAGTTATAACCTATTTTCCCTGTTCTACAAGAATACATTTGACTACAGCAGCATTAACACGTAGTTTATTATAATGGCCAACGCTTGCCATTACAAGCTGTATTACTACGCATAATGGCTCTGTCCTTGTCAATGCTTATTAAGCCATAATCATTTTGTCAGTGGCAAATGTTCGGAGTGGTAGTACAATATTTATGTTACATTATTGATAAGAATATTGAAGAACATAACACTTTTCTACCCTGTGAGAAATACTGCCTTTCAAAGACTACTTCCCATTGTTAGCTCCTTTGTGAGGTCTCTTAGCTGATTTAAATCCATTTTACACGTGTTCTATTCATAATACTCTCATAATTTGTTGTGTTCTAGCAAAGCCAACAAATTCCATCTAAAATAGATATTACATCTGTACAAATACCTTTATGAACATTAATCTTGAAGAATGATAAAAAATTCATCTAATGATACTTGTCATCCATAATACAAAGCTGACTGTCAAAAGGAATGGAATGGAATTCCCTAAAACCTTTTTCTTTTCTATTCTTTGCCTAGGATTACTTGAGTTACTCAGCCTATAAGAAATGCAAAACCAATCACAAAATCTACTATCAAACAAGAAGTAGAAATTGAGTCTGGTAAAAAAAGAGCAAATAAACACTTGGAAAATATCTTATTTACAATTATGGGACTCATAAAAATGGATATACAGTTACTAATATTTATTTCTACTGTGTATAGATTAAATTCTAAAGAAGGTGCAAAAATGAATGCATCACACTAAAGCTAAATTCTATAGGCTAAGTTTATATGTGAATAGCACTTAAGAAGCTAAGAATGCAAGAAAAATGTTAGAAATACTGCAGATAAGACAGGTTATGTGAAATTAGGCAAGAACAATTTTGCAAAAAGTTAGAGTAAGATTTGAAAGCATTTTAAAGACAAGCTCATTGGAAGCAAACTCACTAAGCTTATTCTAAAAACAGAACCATATACAGACAAAAGGGGTACTATAGATGAAATATAACTACTACAGCACTTGTATATGCTATTCAAATGAATATTAGCATATTTTTTTAAAAAAATAGTCTTAAAATAATCCTTAATTTTATTTAAGATGTACCTTCCTTTTTTTTTTGATCAGCTTTCAGTTTTATATTAATCCCACTAAATTACTGCCACTTATAGGGCTGTGCACAATGAAAGAAACCTGGTGCATAGACTGACGGATAATATTTTCATATAGATAAAAATAAGTAATAGATTTACGTTTGAGAATTTTGTGGTATTTTTCTGAGATGTCCAAGTGTTCTTTTTCATTATCTGAATACTTACAAAATTGCTGCTGAAAAATAAGAGTTAGCCAAATCCTACCCAGATGACACTACGCATCCGTGTATTTTCTCATTCTCTTTGATGAACACCGAGCAGACAACGCAGCCATCTGGTCAGGGAGAAAGAAATTGTGTAAAAATGAGATATGCGTGTGTAAATAAAAGATTGATGAATGAAACCCTGAAAGCTGAGATGAAAGTGAAGCAGAACAGACAGGTAAATCATTCTGATACTTATGTTAGTGCTGAAATTATGTTCCTCTACTTTCTATTTTTTTTCTGCTGACAGCAGTGCAGGTGACAAAAAAAACTTTCAATTTTGCTGCTGACACAAGTGCTGGAGGTTAGCAAACTGTTTTAGTTCTACTGCTGAGAAAGCATGCCTTAGTCAGGAAGAAGCGAGAAAGTTTTGTTGCTTCAGTTTTAATTACTTGCGATGTCTCCACATACTAGTGTGCTGATGGTTATTTAGCTATGAAGCTCCAACTTCAACACTACCTACAAGGTAACCTAGGATGGCTTGCCAAAATCGAAGCTGAGTTTAGAAAAACCTAACGGTTCTGAACCTGTTCGGTTTAACTCAGACACAAAGGGCTAAATATATCTTCTTGCACAGAGTTTCAGAAGTGTTTTTAAGCTAGATTTCTTCCCTGACAAGTCTCTGAATTTTCTGGTGCTGAAGTTATGTTTAAATAAAATATTTTACAGGCAAGCTTCACCTAAGAGCCCACAAGGCTGAAAACGTAATTAGGATCTTTTTTTTCATATGAAAATCAAATGATACAGTATCTAATAAACTTGTTTAGAAACTGAAGAACCCTACTTGATGCAACTCCTCATACTTTATTTAAGCAGGAGATAAATGGACTCTAAAACCCACTTGCTTTGTCATCATGTAACTCGGTGTTTCCCAGTCTTCCTTTTCACTGTAATTACTCTGTGAGACTGCTTAAGTTTACATTTTGGCAATGAACAAAAGAGATAGTGGTATGCAAAAAGCCCACTACAACTCATTTTTCACATAAATAATCAGTCTGGCATTACTGAGTACACATAGAACTACATCACTGTAAGGAGAAATAAATGTTAACTACTCATCTAACATCTGAAATATTCACTGTTTATTTGTTGGTGTATTGGGCATTATATGAATTTAAAGCCAACACCAGACGTCAGTCCAGTAATCTTTTACATAACTTTAATGTAACAGACTCATTTTCCGGATCAGCAGTATCACTCTTGTTTCTAATTTATTAAGTATCTCATCCAAGTGCCTGATATTTATTGTAAATTATATAACCATACACATCAACATGTTTAAGAAGTTAAGCCTTTTTGATTGACATTTTCATATTCTGTGGATATTGGTTCCCTTATAGTTTAGGATAAAAGACATTTCTAAAGAATGACCTAAGCCAGATCTGTACCACCTACAATTTCAAAGATGTAGGAGTCTGAAAATTAAGGTACACGGAACTTCAGAGCTGTAAAGTGACAGAATTCAGTCCTTCTGGCTCAAAAATACCACTAGACCTAGAAGATTTTTTCCAACAGCTGTCTGCAGTAGCACATCTACTGCAACTGAGCAGCTCAGAGTCAGCTAAAAAAAAGCAAGAATATATACTATGCATATCACTTCATTTCCCAGAATAGTTTTAGGGGTAAGTTTTCAAAGGCAGAAGCAAGCATTTGATACCAGCCTTTTCTCTGACTAAAGTCAGGCATCTAATTCTAAATTTAAACTTTAGAAAAAATCTTATATTATATGTTTTTTACATATTATAATACTGCCCTTACTATAGCTATATTAATTATAAAAGAAATAAAGCAAATTACTGACAATTGTTGCTTAACAGGGTTAGCAAAATAACCAAATATATCAAAGCTAAGCCTGTGCTTTACTAAGTAACATCAGTAATAACTTTTAAGTATTTTTTTTAAACTTATAACAGTGGTAGAATCATAAAAGATTCAGAATGCACACAAGCTTTTAAAAATACATCGTTGTAACAAAGACTTATAAAGAGATTTCAGTAAGGCGTGTACAATATTACCCTATTTCTTGACATACAATGAATAAATATGTTTTTTTGCTAAAACCAGTCATGTAACAATGATCATATGTAAGAAGAGGGCTTAGCTAAAAACTCAGTTCCACCTGTGCTTGTTATATACACTCCAAATTACACACCACCAGTAAAAAAAAGCAAACTTCAGAATATGAAGCCACCATTTCTATCCATACATCCATTCTAAAGATAATATGTACAGAATACAATATTACCTATCAACAATAAAAACATTTTAAAAATTATTGTTAATGTTGGCTAGAGAAATAAGTAATGTTCAGAACTGCAGTGCTTGCATGCTGAAGCCTGCATAATGTGATAGTGTTAAGAATGCTCAATGTGTTTGTAGGAACTTACGTACATTACAGCACCACACCCAAGAAGAAAGAGAAGACCTATTGTTAATAACTTATTTAGCACATAGGGCTGCTTGCTCAAGGCCTTGGAATCAGGGAGAATTCAGTATCAATTGTCTTCACTATTTATATTTATTTTTAACTGTTAGGAAAGAGACAGTAAAGATAACATGTGGAAGCTTATTACTGAATGAACTGATGCTATGGAATGGTGAAAAGCAGCTGTCATACTGTATCACTTACTGACACATACTTCAGATAGCTGTAGATGACATCAAGCAATGCATGAAATGCCAGAATCATGAAAGAAAAACTGCTTCCACAGATGTCAATCAGCTGCTGCCTCCTCAAGTTTGTATCTTCCTTTAGAGTTTTTAATGCACATTTTCATCTTACAGTAAATATCAAATATTGTCTTGCTCTTACAGATGCAACATGCACGTTCCTTTCATGCTGCAAAGTGTCAATAGGAAACATAGATCTCCCAAACACTGAGAAAAACTTGTGCCCTCATGAGTAATTGTTTAAGCTTTTAAGTACCAAACCCCCTATTCCTTAAGGTTTCATTCACATCTATGACAGGGAAAGAAATATCTGAGTATATACATGCTCCCTTCCTTATGATCGATACTAGGGCTGCTAACAGGCTTTATCTTGCTTTCAGTAGCTCACAATCCTATGACATGCTGCTTAAGAAACAGAGCTGAAAAGCTCCAGAACTCCACTGCAAAAGAACAGTCCCTGTTTGCACATTCGACACCCAACTTTCAGCCATGGCTTTATTTCTGTCCTTGCCACAGCTTTTCTGAAGTGTAAGCATGGCATAACATTTTCCCCCTAAAAATAATTAAATATTTGTGAGACACATCAGTACAAATAAATACTACAGTTGGTTATATTTAAACAAAAAAACCCACCATTTTTTACACTCGGGAACAGACATTTACCATACCAGCTTCCATCTAGGCATTAACATCAGCGGTAATGCAAAGATCTTGAATAAAACAGACTTCTTGACAGAGAAATGCTAGATCACCACACAAATTACTATAGCAATAAAAGGTGTAGAGTAACTTATCTCTAATTTTAGCTAGAAGGAAAAAATGTGAACAATGCTTTAATCTGGGCTGTACCATTTGTTCTTTCTGTGGCCGTAAGGAAATTGATTAACTTCTTCAATTTGCTTTTGCCCATTATAAAACAGAGATACTAAAAATCAGTCATCATATCAAGACAAAAATCAGAAGAATGATAAAGGTGGAAAAGAAGCGTAATTATCATTAATCCCATGGAATGGAAAGGGAATACTCTCCTGAACTTCCTGAAATGAAAATGAAAATAATTATTTCCTTCAAGAAAAGAGGTGGCAAAACACACAATTAACCAGTGATAATGTGAGTCACCTGGAACATTATTTAATATAGCACCACGAAGTTTACTAGACATTACTGAAATGGAGACACAGCCTTGAAAACCTCAACACAACTTAACAGTAAGTCAAACGGACAAGAGGCAGGTGACAACTGAAGTAGCGAGGGCAGGTGGCTGTAAAGCAGCTACGTTATCTTGTGAGGGCTGGAATGCTACACAGGAAGAGTATATTTTTTTCCCCCGTTAGATAATGCAATAAAAGTTACATCTAGTTTAGCTAATATCTTGAATTCAGACACATAATTATACTAAAAAATTTAGTAAACTTTTAAGTCAGCTTTAAAAGGCAAAGCTTGCCATAATGTGTAAAAGGAAAATGAAAAAAGGGCAAACTGGATCAAGCTCGTGTAATTATGGTAAAAAAAGTTAACAAAAACACTCAGGGCATATAGGAAGGGAGTTGAAAGTTGTGCAAAGCTTAGAAGATTCAAGTAGTTAACTGTGCTAAGAAGAGGTAAGCATGGCAAAACTTGCTATTGACACTAATGAAGTACTCAAAAAACTCTGTGACCAAACAGCCCAACAAGCCAACACGTGGTCACAGCCAAAACACACCACCATCCATATGAGCGAGCGCCTGAGCAACAGCCAGCCATGCTGTGAAACCAAAGGGTATGAGTGGAAAAGAATTTATTTTTTTTGTAAAAGGAAGTCTACTTCTGTTGTATTAAATTTCAGCTGATGTCAGGACCTCCAAGACACCAACTGTCTAATTCAATCTTTTGTGCCCCTCCCAGTCTGAGACCTCATCATACAAATAGAGATCATCCAGTCGCTCGTAGGACTGGGAAGGGAGATTGCCAAGAAGCACGGAGGAACAGGGCAAGGAAAGAGCAAAGTAAGGGCGACTGGAGGAAGGATGAATATATTGGACTAAGTGACACTGAAAAGCTTGTAGCTAGACAACGCCTGAGCAAGAAGAGAGGCTGAGGGGATTTATTAAGCCAGTCTGCTGCCTCTGGGATGGCAGTGCCTAAAGGCTGAAATTGGTAGCACGGCTCAGCACTCCCTTTGCTCTTCTTCCGAGTCCCATGTTCAAACATACATTAAAAGCAGAAATTAATGAGGAATGAAGGTGTCCCCTTACTGGGATTTCTTTCCCCTCTGAATCAAAGAAAATAAAAAACCCCAAACACTCAGAACAACCAACACACACGCAAACCCAGCATCTTATCAAGCCTTTTGCTGTTTTATTTTTCTCCTTCACAGGAGTTCTCTTATCCTCCTTTTTGCTCACAAGCACATGAAAAATATAACAGAACCACTATGAACAAGGCTTTTTTATTTAGCTAGCTTTTGCAGAGTATACAGTAAGATGAGATGCGGTCAAGAAGCAAACGCAGCCTGGGTAGAGGACTTAACAAGTAGAAAAACTAAACATTGTAATCTGATACCACGCAATAGTTTCAGATAAATGTGGTTTTGATGATTTTGAGCAATTGCTTTTAAACAGAATGTGTTGTTGAAAAGGATGCTGTAGAAACGTATTTCACATTGAAAGGCTTTGCAAAATTATATAATCTGTAAAAACTGAGGAATTTGGCCTCTGTTTGCTTTCATTCCGTTCCTCGTAGTTATTACTGCCTCATTCTACAGTCATTTGTACAACGTTTTGGCAGACATTTACTATTGCATATATTTAAGTCACTGAATCTAGTTTTGCCTACAGGTCTTTATGAAAATACCAACAACATTTTTATTTGAATATCAAAGTTTGTCAACCATTAAACTGACTGATTTTTCATGATGCAATTCAACAGAAGAAGCAATCTCCAAGTCTGTATGCAACATTACTCTGAGAAAAATACACATCTTTGAAAAATCCTTCCTGCTTATTCCTTAAAAAAGTCTCTTCACTAAGAAACTACGTTTTAAGGCCAACTTCATACATTTTATTAATATACTAGCAACAGATACGATGCTGTAATTCAATTCAGTGAAACAGAATGAATTCACCTGTGGTAATCCAAAAATTCCAATAATCCTTTCCAAGTTGCTTTATAAGAAAAAAATCTATTGATTTCAGCAAGAACAGGTGTAAGCCCTGCAGCGTGAAGCTACCATAGCGTCCATAACACCAACCTGACTCAATACTGCAAAGGTGCTCCTTCAGAGAGCAGCGCAGTACAAGCTTTCCTGGAGGAAGCCTCTCTCAGCTCAGCACTGTGGAGATGCCAGTCAAGTTCAGACAAAATTTTCTTTGCTTCTTTCATTCTTAGCTTTCTTTCCAAAAATCACCAAGGATGACGGCCACAGAAGTGCCTAGAAGAAACTCAAAACTTACCTCAAATCCATGAAAAAAATCCACGAAATCCCAAAATTTACATCCAGAGTTGCATTTAGTTTTCCCTGTGGAGGATGAGCTGGTCAACAGTGCTTCATGACTTCCGCTGCTGTGGAGCTGAAAACAGTGAGTACAGGCTGAACGCTGAGGTGCCGTAACAGCCCTTTCCACTTGGCAGCGACCATCCTTGATTGGAGAAGCCATTATTTATGGACTTCAAAGCTTCAGAGGCTCAGAGGAGCCACCCCCAAAACACCAGGCCTTCCCTTGTGCCATCCTGCATGGCACTGCACTACAAATTCAGTTTACTTGTTTACATTTTCTCAAGAAGGAAGCGACAAGGTCAAATGTAACCACCTCGGAAGAAGGGGCATTGTCTCTCCCTCTGGAGTAACTGCATACATACTGGACAGAAGAGGCAGCACAAAGGCAAGGTAGATGGGAGAGGAGCACCAAGTCCTTCCGCACAGCAGCTGTGAGGCGCAGGGAGCAGAGCCACGCAGACCCTCTTCCTCAGCGCCGCCTACAGTCGTACCCGTTCCCACCTCGCAAAGGCTCTCCTGCCGGGCGGCAGAGTGCCAGCCCGGGCCTCCTGCTGCTGCTGCTGCTGCCGCAACCCAGGCCAGAGAGGAGACAGGCCACGCCACTGCCAGTGGTAGCCTTCAGCCCCACCTGGTGAGCACCCACCATCAGCCTCATTGGACTGGCACCGTTAAACCTCCTTGATCCTGTCTGACTCAAAGATTAGAGTGCAGAGCACACAATGAAAAGACCTGTTTAACTGAACTGGAACATATTACGAAGTATAGAAATAGAGCCCTACAGGTATGCATAATTCAAGCTGTAAACAGGTGAATTAAAATAAGAACGAGCACAATATGATTACTGTATATATAATGTATCAGATAAGTACAAAAGGACATCAGGTAAAACACTATCCAAAATAGGGCCATAACACAATTTTAGGAGTTCCTTGAAGTATACTTCATTCACATTTTTGTGCTTATTGATTTTTGTTACAGGTATCCCACTGCTTTTATTTAAAAACCTTTCTAGAAAAGGAGATCATTTATGCAAATAAGGTATTACAAATGCTCAGAAAAAGGCCGTGTAGAAAGAAACTCATAGAATTCATTGTCCACATGAAAGAGATGACACGGAGTACAAAATTCAGCCGTTCTTTTGTGCTTTATAACCACAAATAAAGCACACCTCCATATTTGTGGTAATAAACTGGAAGGTGAGGTGCTGCTTAATTACCTGATTTATAAGCAGTACCACAGAATAAAATTTGGATAAGATTCTGATTACTTAAATTCAGTGTCGTAACCCTAAATAGTCTTCAAGGAGGACAGTATTTCAAATTTCAGGTCTCATTTTTCTGAGATTACTGCTTAATTTGGTCCATTTCTTTTTTCTTAAAGGAAAGGATGAGTTAGGCTCTATCAAATAATAATAATAATTAAAAAAAAAACACGTTTAGGCCATGTAGCAGTATTTTTCAGATTCACTGGACCATGGACACTGAAAACTGAAAGCGAACATCAGGTTAGAGTAACTTTAACATTATTTTTAATTTACTACCACAGTCAAAAGCGCTTTACTACAAAAAAATTATGACTTTCATTATGTCTATAAATAGACAACCTACTGAATTATCAGATAGAATTTTAATGACATTAGCATTAAGTTGTAATTAAACAATGAAGCAATATGCATTATAATCTGCCAGCAAAATATGCATAATCAGAAAAAGGGTCTTTTTTAAAAAAGTATAATTTTATGATATTTTTATTAAGCAGTAAAAGAGTTTGTGGAGATTGGTGAAACCTTACTTATGAAACACAGAAAATGTCAGAGTTGGAAAAAAGAAGTTGGCTAACAAAACATCTGCTATCCAATCACGTTATAACAGTTATATTTGATTTTTTTTCTCCAAAAATCATTTGCACCTCTACTCAAGTATTACTGCTACCCACTTTTACAGTTATCATTAACACTGTTCTTTTTCCTTCTGAAATACATATATTACTTTTATATTTTATTCACCTCTCAAAAGGCTTCAGAAAATATGTCACCATTTTACATCTTTTTACTACGACATTAAAGGGAAATGACTCAACCAAATTCAGTGAAGAAACCAGTGCCAGAGCCAAAAAAATATATCCATTCCTCTTGAATCCCAAGTTGATACATTATCCACTGCTTGTTGCTACTCTTCATTTGAGTACTGCTTCATCCCCCCTTTATTACACTTATGCACATGCATACATTTTCAGACATCACTTCAGAGATGACACCGAAATAGGCCATCTGAAGAGATTTGATGCAAACCAAATTTTTAAATGTATACTCTATGCAGTGTGTATTTCAAGTGATATCTTAGCAAAGACGAATATGTCCTTAAAATATAACTGAGAGGGCTATTAGCTTTTACCATGCTCACATTTTCATTTTACATTCAGACTGAGAGTCTGGAAAGTAATCTAAGGTTTAAAACTTCTATGGAAAGAAAATGCAAGCATCACGTACAAGTGTCACCAAAATAAGTTATTTTATGATAGCTTCCTTAATAGTAGACAGTGGGTTGGGTTTTTTTCATAAAAGCATTTCATTTTTTTGCCTTAAAAATGCATGATGTAATAATGAATACACCAATTTTTAAATTAAGTTTTATGTATTATTTCAGCATCCAAGTATAGAGCATGAAAATACTACATGACTTGGCTAATAAGTTGCTGTAAGAATCACAGAGTGGATTCTCTCTGAATAATCTATAGTCTAAAAATTATTCACTGAAGTTACTTAGCTAGGCCTTACATAAATTTTTGAACAGGAAAAAAGGCCTCAACCATGACTTGCAGTGACTTTCACACCACTGAGAAGTTCCCAGAGCAGAGAAATTTTTTTTTTACATTGGTCTGACAGCTGGTATCTCATCATGATTAAATGGCTTTCCCTTGGGTGAGCTCCAGAAATGTGCTTGGGTTTGAAACAGAACACTCAGAATTCCACATTGGCCATTACGAAGTTTCTTATGTACTCAGAGTCTAAAACATAGCACAGGAGTCTTTGGATTTGTAATTTTTCTTTTTTATGAGAGAAAACTCTTGTAAGCTATCCTTTTCTAAACTCAAGTTTCTATTATGATGTTAGCCAGTAATAAAAAAAAAAACCTTGTTCCTCAGTCTGAACCTTCAGCTCAGGTACAGAATACCAGATTACCAACAAATACCACACTGGTTTTATGGCTTGTGAACTAGGCCTTGTGGTATCAACGAACTGCAGTCTAGCACAATGTTAGGCAGACCTAACAGCTTCAGGACTGAGACAACAATCACTTCCAACAGAGAAGCATTTCTTAGTCCAGTTCCATACTTAGAGCAAAAGAAAAGGAATGAGATAAACCTACCGGTACTGAACTACAGAACAAGCTTCCCGAAGCTGGACCAGCAAAAAAGCAGCTATAAAAGTTGAAGCCACATTTGCTAGTCACCAGTGGTGATTGCTATCATGCTGTAACACCTCAGAAGAGAAGCCTCCTCTGTTTAATAGGACAGATGGAGTGTCCATAGCCTTTGGCATGCCCCACTTACTGAAGTCTTAACCATACAGAATAGAGGAACAACACTAAAGCCTTCTCAGAGACCCAAATCCAAATACATCACAAATCATGGGGTGGCACTTTAGAAGGAAGTACAAGATCCTGAAAATCTGAATCTAAAAATGTGGATCTTCTGAGATTTCCTAAAAATCAGCATTATCTGTATTAACAGCACAACTTCCTTGCACCATGCTTCTTATGGTAATCAAAAGATTAGACTGTCACTAAGGAAGTATTTTAGTTCTACTTGATGCTTAAATCTTTTTGAGTAAAAAAATAAATCTCATAGGCAATAGGAAAAACTAAAATAAGGTGAAGAAATATACTACTGAATTCAGCATACTGGCCAGTTATAAAATTTGCAACAACACTCTCAAAGACGCTTTTCCCCAAGATTGAGAAGACATCTACATAAAACTGCCACTTGAGCAGCATTATATACACTGGGAGTCAACCACTGTCTACACAACCATTGTTGACTCAAATACCTCTGGGGCTTAATATACACTCAGGTTCATACCTTCCATCTTTTTTGTCAAAGTATGCAAAAAGTGTAAAATATATTGTCTGTTAGAATTGTGACAGGAAGAGTATTTTCTATTAAAGTCTCCTCTGATCAAAACTCCCATGCAGTCAACAACTGCGTTTTCCTAAGACTTCACTGTCAACTTTCTAAATCTCAGATGTCATTGAGATTTACAACATTCCTGCCTGGCTCCCTATCCAGATTTTGAAAAACCAGTCACTCTTATAAACAGGAACTGGCAGCCTGTAAATAAACATAATGGTGGAATTGCTAATAAGCTCTATTTCCACCCCAAGTAACTTTTTTGATAGATACGAGGCTGACAACGTGAATTCCACATGGCTGACCATTTCCTACTACTTACCCCTACAGCTGAAAGTATCCTTCTATGGTACCTTTTTATCACATTAAAAAAGTTATTCTTGAAATCATACACACCTAAGTTAAGACTTCTCTCCAATTATTGAAGCAATCTTACTGTTAAATTGGGTTGCAATAAATGAACATTTTATATTGGTGTCTCAAACTTCCAGTGTCACAACTACTACATCTTACCAAAGATACTTCGCATTACCACTTACCCAAGGAATTCAAGCAACTGCCCTGCCACCACAACTCTCCCACATATTTTTGACAGTTTTGGTATAATAGCAGGTAATTCTAACTTTTGGAAATTCTATAGTGGTTGACTTCTGCAAAAGTTTAAATGAAAAACTTTTATGAGTTAATAATTTTGTCATAAGATACATATACACACAAAGCTAATTAATTCTATTTGAAAAAAAATCTGTTAAGAATTGTATACAGACACACAAATCAATTAAGTTTCATGATGTGGTCTCAGTAACTTGCTCCCTTAATTGGAAATTAGCAACTGCATTAATTGCAGTCACAGAATCCTAAGGAAAAATAAAAAAGGGCATCAACAACAGATAAACCACCAGAATCTGCAGAGCATATTGATAACTAATGGGTGAAGAGAAAATTCATTATGGCAGAAAGGCCAGGAGTGTTCTCTGTAACAGTTTAGGGTAGTTCTGACACGAGGACTTTGACTTTTTAAGGGGATGACTTGGAAATTTTCCTTAAGGGAGCATTTTCCGTTTTTCAGGGGTGATGCTTTATGGTTGCCACTGAATGAAATTTAACTTCCATGGCAGGCAAATTGATAGGAACTATCATAAAGAAAGAATTAGTAGATATGAACAAACATAATATTGGGGAAGAGTTAACAAGGCTTTCATAAAGAAAAGCTATGTCTCACAAACATACAACTGTTTTTGAGGAGTCTAATTTGATAGATATGGACTATCCAGAGTACAGCGATGCTAGGCTTCCCTGAAACTTCTGACAAGACCCTTCAAAGACCCTTAAAAAACACCAAACCTAACCATGAGAGGTAAAATGATGCTACTATTGACTGACAGCTAGCAAAACTAGTAGGAATCACCTCAAATCAAAAAAAGGGGTGATAAAATTTGCTACTGATATAAAATCGTCAGGTAAGTAAAAACCTAAAATGTACTGCAGAGGATTATATGAAGGATCTACAGTAGTAACTCACTGAGCAACAAAATACACAATACAGACTGGATAAACATATCCCCAGATGATAAACTAAAAAATAATACTCTTACTTGTACTGCCAAGTCCTCAGTGCATGTGCCGGCTATTACTCCATTTATATGTTATTCCACTCTTGGTTAACTTTTGTTGCCTCATTTGAAAATGCACATGTATAATTTTTTCCCTAGAGTCCATAAACTGTTAGAAATTGTGTAGGAATCTCACATAGCAGAAGGGGAAATAGAAGTGCAAGACTCAGATGATCTCAGAGCATGAAGTTTAAGATAAACAGCCCCCATTTTATCCGCCCACTACAAAAATCCTGCTTTAGCTAATTCCATCTGTTTCTCTGCCTCTCCCTTCTTCTTTCCACTACCTGAGGAAATTAGGGAGTTCACATGTTTTCCCGCTCCCAACCTGGAAAAGTGTACAGGAAATCGATTTTATTCTTTCAACAGTTTAGATTATGGATTGTAAGTGACCTAGTCTCTTATTGTGTGAAAACAATATTTTAATACTTCTGACTTGTCGTTAATCAATACATTACTAGTAAATGAGTCTTGAAATTAAGCTGTTGCAACTCACACTGCTGATGTAAAAAGATTTGGAGGGGAGAGAGAGAAACCTAAATAGTGAGACAC
The DNA here is from genome assembly GCA_013398815.1 of Ibidorhyncha struthersii. Taxonomy (NCBI): domain Eukaryota; kingdom Metazoa; phylum Chordata; class Aves; order Charadriiformes; family Charadriidae; genus Ibidorhyncha; species Ibidorhyncha struthersii. The sequence goes on along the minus strand of VZSZ01008383.1, from coordinate 1,155,186 downwards.
AAAGCAAAAGGAGCCATGTAACCTCCTGAATACAGAAAGTGAAATATATACTAGCTACATAAAGAGAACGTTAGAGGAACTCTGACAAGATCTGGAAGTGTACAGAAAATATAAAATACAATATAAAATATAAAACCCCTGAAAATTCCCCAAGTCCTCTTCAGAGCATTTCAGTGAAATGGCATGAAGCATGTGCTCCATTATATTTCCACAGAGGAGCTGACCCTGTCTGGATGTTTCTGAATCAGCAAGTCTAAGATTAAGATTTTTTTTTCAGGGGTCAATTTTCCCATTGATGCAAGGAGGATTTACACATGCAAGTCCCATTAACATTAATAGGAGTTACCTGCATAAATCCCCCTGCAATGATAGGAGAAAAGACCCCATAGTCTGCAAGGATCTAAGTTCTAATGATTACCTGTCAAATGGCCCTAAGCATCATCATCACCAGAAAAAGCAGACGTAGCAGCTTCATGGCTGAAAATACTTCCAAAGGAACAGTAACTAATTGCAGTCATACAGACAAGGCAATACAACAGCAGAAGGGAAAACAGCATAAAATTGACTGTTTGAATATTAAGGGTTAATCCAATTAACCAAGTTAAAAAGAAAGTGCTCATTAAAAAAGGAATTCAAACATATCAAAGCACTCCTTAGAAAAAAAAAAAGGTGTGAATATTGTATGAGCTCCAAGGTGCTTGAAGGATAATACAGCTACTTGTTTAAAAATTCAATTAACCTTATCTTTCTTTAACTTGATTTATTAATAATCCTACAGATAAATTGCAAGTTTTTAAAAAGTCGTGTTATCTTTTGAATACATCCTGTATGACAAGCCTTAAAAACTACTTCAAATAAGCCTAACCCTCACTTTGTATGCTTAAATCATTTAAAGCAAGAACAAAATGCAGTTCAGTGCATGATTTCTGTAAAATACAAAGATCAACAGTCTTATCTACTGCTTTTGCAAGTGAGCTATTGGGTACTCAAGTACCATAGGAAAAACATTTTATGTTTCCATTCACCATACGAACAAGACATGATAACAGTTTTTAAGCAATCAATGTAGTGTAAAGTCATAGCCTACAACTTGTAGATTATTCCATCGTACCTAAAATCAAATGTGCAATATTTCCAAACTTTGCTTCACATGGATGCAAAGCACTAAGATGCTACTTTGTAGAAACTTGCTAACTTTATATAAACATACTATCATACATGTAAACTTCAATCTTATTACAGTTGTCAACACGATGAAAGCAGACAATAGAATTATCAGTAAATCTCAGCTAAGAAATGAACTGCTTTTCTTGCATAATTGAAAGAAAACACAGAAAAATGCACTTGCAAGCAAACCTTTAATTTTCATCAAACAATTTCCTTGTAAACATAGAAGACGAAAAATTCAACCACGATCCCTATTATTGAAAGCTAAACAGGGACTAGGTCCTCCACTTTGTTCTTTTACAGATCCGTAGATGTTAAATGTAATTACAATATAGTCATGCTTTCCAATACACATAAACATTACAGCTAAATGACGAGGCAGCCTGCTTATTACTATATATAAATAACTGCTCAATCACAAGCATCCAAAGATAACTGTTGTTTAACATTGGAAACATTTCAACCACAGATTTTTCTGAGGACTTTAGGATTACGCACACAATGGTACCTATCCAATAAACAAAGAATGTAAACACTAACAACCCAGTTTTTGAAATGCAAATTGGACAATGTATTATGATCAAGACAAAGTGAAGTTAACTGTATCGATTATGCTGTAAAAAAATAAATAAACTACCCTTTGTGGCATGAAGCCATTTTAAAGGCAGGCATGGGCACTGCAAAACTGTACAAGAGCCTGGCTGTGTCAAGTTCAGGCAGTGCTGAATATTCATTATTTAATGGCATTTTTTATTTATGTAGAGTATTTAAGCACTGCTAGAACTACATCTAAGTTCATGTAGAAGTTTAAACCCCAACTTACCAAAATTCACTGATCCTTATATTTAGATATACTACTGATCTACTGGGTGCACATTTCAAGGTAAATCTTCAAGTAAACGCTAAATATTTTGCATCATCTGAATATCTAATTTCAAGCACTGTTCAGAAGTGCAAGTTTATCATGGCCATTTACAACAGCTTTCTCATTTTGTAATTTTTCATACAAACAAGGCTTATAAATACTTCAGTAAATTTTACCGTATAAATGCTTTATGATTTATCATTACAAAATGCATAATTTACAGCTATCACACTAATTTTAATCCTATTAACCTTTGGAATTATCAGTTGAACCCTCTCCCCATCTCAAAAAACCTCACTTAATGATTATCTAAACTTCTCAGAGAGCATACTTCAAAATATTAACTACTTGCTTATTAAAGGCCCAAACACTACAACAAATATCCAGGGAAACTAACAATAGGTACAGTCCATTTATGATTTTAAATTTTGTTGGGAAATCTACCATTTAATTTGTGCTATTTTACTGACTACAGTAAATTAAGTCACTAGGGAAAAAGATCCATTAGATCTTATAAAAAAATTTGAATGTAAAATAGTTTCATGTGAGGAACATCTATTGGATTATGTTTGTTTCTAAATTATGGCCTCAGTTTCAAAACCATACAAGAAATTATTCGTTATACAAATTAAATCTATTACATATTCTAAAGCCACTCCAGAACTGTCAATATTATTGCCTTTAAGTTCCTTTCATAAAACCACTCTGACAGACAGATTTTGAAGCTCACCTTCAACTGTTTAATTAGCACAGATCCAATGAGTTTTAGTAGAACTCTGATATGGCTGGATCAGAAGATCATCTGACTGGTAAGCAAACTTGCACGTTTTTTCTTTTGATTAGTTTCGACTTGTTGCCTGTTTAAAACATGGAGGATTCCTTCCAAGATGTAAAACAAAACCAAATTCTCTCAACAGATCATGAATTCTATTTTAGTATTTTAAATTCAAATACTTTGTTCTATGTCTTTTGTTTAGCTACAGTCACCCCTGGATCTCATGGACCTATGACTATTTAGAAATGCCTCAGCTATCAATGAAACTATTTGACAAAGAAAGATTATTCAAGCTAAGGAAAGTAAGGCAACTGCAAGTAATACAGCTATGGGGTTTTTAAAGCTCTTCTTCTTTCCCTTCCTCCCTTACATTTTAGTTTGGGTCAACCTCCTCTTCTGCTCAGACAGCAGTGCTAATTCACTCATCGTTACCTTCTTTCTTAACAGCAGTACTATCTCTGTTACTGCTTTCCTCACTCGAGGATTCAGGTTTTGTCTCTTGTAAACTAGTGAATCCAGACTCTTCTGGTGCAATCTCATCTTCATCATAAATAATATCTTCTGGATTTGGTGGTGGTGGGCAAAATTCCTCTGTAGGAAACATTTCTTGGAAAATAGTCTCAGCCTATTCAGAAAAAAAAACATAAAATAAACTTTACCTTGAAATGTAATACCTTGCAGCAATATTTTACAGATATTTAAGATTAACCTCTGTTCTTTCAAATCAAGTGATTTAATACTTTGACAGTTCGTAAACACATGGGAAATCCATTCTGTCTTGCCGTCCTCAAAAAAGAAAAAGCAATCTATCCTTTTACATTGTTTTATAGGAAAGTCACAGCATAGTACTTTTTAAAAAATGCTGGTCATTCTACACTGTATTGAGAACAAGGAAGCTGATTTTTTGCAAGCAAAATAATCTTTTCCACTATAAAAATAACCCTAGCTGCAGTCAAATGCAAAGCATGGGAAAGATCTCGCTTCTTTGCAGAGAGAAGAATCCATTTCACATGACAAGCAAAGCCAGGAAATGGTTAATATGTACAATCTACATCGTATCTATAGGGGATTCCTTCTTAAATTTAAAAACTATCAAAAAAAAATCAATTTCTGGTTTTCTGAACATTATACATAGCTCAACTGAGAACTATTCTTATCCAGTGGAATACTATAATTGAAAATATATGTGTATTCGTATATGACACATTTATAATTTATTCAAAAAACATGTCTATAATTTCAATGTATTATGTCCGTATACCTATGTGCAAATCGTGTCTTTCTGAAAAGAACTGTATAAGCAACTCTTATTTAGATAAAAAGACAGTTAAGATATAGCTTAAGGATCTAATTTACAATGTCACTTACTCTTCAAGCCATAGAGGTTTAGAAATTAAGTACACACAAAAAGTCTACAAAATACAACTACAAAATCTGGGAGAAAAAGAACCAAAATAATATGATCTTAGAATTCTTGAGAACCAGACATTTTATAAAAATGAAGGCCAAAAATCCTTCAAAGACACACAAGAACGCAAGGAGCTTTGTTAACTAGTGTTAAATAGTTTAACATGTTCTTGTGCACATAGCCTATCTACAAGCTTATCTTAGAATAAAAAAAAAAATTACAGATGCTCAGGAATTTGTTTACTAAATCAACATGCACTTCACATTTCCACGAATTTTTTTTTCCCAAGTCCTTAAGCTTCTAAGGCAAATGGAGAGAACTGATGCAGAACAGTTACGTTTTTGTGTTTCCAAAAAGGCAAAACAATATTGCCTCTTGATTTTGTCTATTTAGTAAACTATACCTTAAAGACAACCTGTGAGGAGAGCTCCCACATAGGCAAGAATGCATTTAATCTTTACGTTCGTACTGCTACCAGACACTGCACTGAAAAAGCTGACAGTAGTTAATGCCAACTGCAAAGGCTGATTACATGATGTGGATTCCTGGACAAGAGGGAATTGTTTTCAGATTAATACATCATTGAGCATGTACCAAACAGCTTTCTGTGATAAACTTCACTGCCCACCAGCAGTGGATTTGTATCACCAGCACGTGGATGTAGGACTCCATTATTAACTGCTTAAATGACCCTGTCTACTCTCAGTTCAATTTAATTTTTCATTCTGCTTCCTAAATTTCACTCCTCCATACCCATTTAAAACTGTTTAAAACTATTCATATATGGGAAAAATATACAAAAAACATCTGTTCTCTTCTTCAAAAACATTGTTTTGTAATTTAAAAACCTTGCCTAGTAAGTCAGGAGGGCAAGGGTGTACAAATATCCTACAAAAAGTTTATAAAACTATTTTTTTGAAGAGAAAGACTTCTTATTCCAAGTCTGCGCTTGTCCTTGAAATTCCAGAAACACACTTAAACAATTATTATATTTAATAGAATATTGAAGAAAAGTGTCATAGTTTGCACCAAATATATGATGGACTAGAACAGACAAACATTTCCTATCAGTTCTCAACAATTCTTCAGTCTCCAATTAGTCAGCAAGTATCCACTTCAAAATGGTCAAATAATTATGAGGTTGAACATGGAAAGAAATTCTCAGTATGTTGTGTAGGACATCATGACATTGATTATAATTGAACAGTTTAATGGTATAGAGTGCTTTCAGGTCTACCAATTTTTTAAGTTAACCTTATCCAGCTGAAGTCATGCAGAATAACCAATAATAATTTAACAGCTCCTTCATTATAAACTTTGATACTTATTGTAACTAATTCAGTTAGTAAATAATTCCTTCAATATTTAGCAGCGAAGCGTACCAGCTTTCAAGCGCGCACATTTGAATTAAGCATTGATACATAAGCATGTAAAGCGCTTGCATAGATACTCTAATTTAATAACTGTTATACTGCTTGAAGTTGAATAAAACTACGTTTTGTTACTGGTTTCCTGTGTCCCAGCTACCCACCTTGATGGCACGTAGGCAAGCTGTATGGACTTTCACAGCAAATTTTACAGAGAGCACTACCAAAATAACAGTAGTTTGAAATACAACACATTTGAATAACTCTGAAATCCTTCCAGATAAAGAAAAAAGGTAAACAGGTTAAAGGACAAATATTGGCATGACAATTTTAGTGCCTCCTCTTATGCACATGAAGATGCCTCAGAAATCTGAAATACTTCAGGGAACATACTACTTTAGAACATGATGATTTGTGTCAGGTTGTAGCAGCAAAAAAATAGAAAACTGGAAGCCAGATGCTTTATTTGATCCGTACATACAGAATTTGAAGGAATCTTAAATGCTACTTTATATTTTAATTAGCCTATCCTCAGGGCAAGTAAATGCAGGTATCAAAATTAATTCAGTATTATACTAGGAATTTAATACCAAATTAAAAAAAAACAAGAATGAAGTAAGTTATATAAGTAAGTTATACTGAGCCGTAGACAGATAATTGTCTGTAAAATTTGTGGTGTTGCCTTCTAAATAATGTATCATCAATATAATCAAACAGCATGACATATAGAAGTTCATAATACTAACGGTAATGAAAACATAAATACTGGGAAGTATCATTAAAATAGTAAACACAGAATTAATTCGGGAAATTAGATTCAATTTTCCAAGCTATGACCGAGACTAACACACTCAGCAGTTTTTTGCTTGTTTTTTAAAGTGTTAAGATCCATGAGTGTGTAAATATTTCATGTTTAGTGATTTCCGTCCCATTGCTAGAAGATGAAAGTGGTTTGGGGGTAGAAGGCACACCAACTAACACATATTTCCCTTCTCCACTTATCCAGAAGGTACCTGCATGCAGGGTGGGAAGGGTGTATTCTAACTGCGAGTCTGCTTTGTCTTCAGCCTATTCTTCACTTTGTTCTCATATGAGCTCCTCACTTGTTTCTTCCCCGCTAATAACTTTTAATTATAAACAATTTTATGCTAAAATATTTTTCACTCTAACTAGTGACCATTTGTTTCAAAATTTAAAACAGGTTAAAAAAAAATGTAGCTTCTATCTTCTCTTTCTTAAAGGCAGTGTTTTAGGCTCTTGATAGGTGTTAAACAAGTAGAGGAGAAACTATCTTGCTGATGGTCAACAGATTTAACACAAGGACTAACTGCAGCACCCAGAATATTTAAACACAGCTTGACTTGTAATACCACTAGACATTGGTAAGAAAAAGAGCTCTTAAAGTACAACAAAGCTAAATGCTAGAAAAGGTGGCTATTAGAAATAGGCTGTTTTTTAAGTGTATTTAAACAGCTTCAGTTCAAAAATCTCATTTAGAAAAGAGCTCATTTACAATTTAAAACTGCTACCATAATAATTGTCTTGCATTCTTTCTTGTCTTTACAATTCTTTATCCTCTTGGGAGGCAAATTATTGCCTTGTAAAGCAAAATGAAGGGTACTAGTAGCCCTTAATTATCCTGTTCCGACCCTACAGTTCAGGCTATATCAGCCTTTCTACTTTAAAATCTTATTTTTAAGAGGTTTATGACTTAGTCATAAAAAAATCCTGCAGCTGGTTAGAAGACGGCATACACATTCTCTGAACATGGCCATTAAAAAAACAGCTTTAAAAATTACTAGTGCCAGTTAATCCTAGAAAGACGTGTAAGTGTTCTCAGGTTAGCTCTGAACGCACCCTTACACCACAGTGACTGCTGTGGTAGTTTGCCTAGGAATTTATACCTTCCTTATCTAGGTGGATCTCTGAATGGAAGAGCAAAGGAGAAGCATTCCTGTAGCTGTCTTTTGTTGAACAAGTCAGAATCTACATATTCACATGAACTTGTTGTCTTCTGCTCACTAGTAGTGGGGAAGGCACAATGAGAGGTATGCTAAGAAGTTCTTTGTGAATTTCCATGTACCCACCCTTGAAGATCTGGTGTCCCTGCATATTCTGCCTACTGCCAACACAGAAGGTGGCTATTTCACAACCTTTTTGTTTAGGAAGCTTTCACTCTCCACCTCCAATTTCAAAGCACTAGTAGTTTGTCTTAAATTGAGTACTACTAGGCAAGTTGCAAGTGGTTTCCAGTTCAGGATTCTAGTTAGCAGGAACTAGATACGTAGACACCCAAATATTGAGAACTAAAAATCAGAACTGAGTGTGATTTGGTGCCAGATACTACCTCAGGGTCACGAATAGAATGACATTCCCCTCAATTCCTTCAGACACAATTACACTGTAATTTTTTTAATACAGTGATACTAAGGCAAAGAGAAGGTAAACTGAGACAGATAGCTTAATGTACCAGATTATCAATCACACTGGGGTTTTTCCCCCAATAGGTTTTAGGTTTGTGACCATCTCCTGCAGGTATTAAACTACTTTGATGATCCCTCCAACTTGAATTGTAGATATGCTTTTCTGACCTTTGATTTGTACCGCTTCTCTACTACTGTACCTCCTCTTTAACCCTACCAGTGAAAGACTACATATTTTGGGGAGTTATTATCTATACTTCTGAATTATTTGACAGTTTTTCCTTTCCACAGTATTAGAGCAAGTAACCATTCTATCAAGATCATCATCTTCCGGTACTGCTGCCTTCTCGGTTCCCTTCACCTGTTCAGATTAACTATCTGCTACTCCTAATGTTACTGTATCAACTGACCTTTTCTCAAGTTTCTTCCACTCTCAATCTCACTGACATTCGCTTTGCTCATTAAGTAAGATTTTTGTCTGTCTTTTTATATCTGCATTAGTACTAATTACCTAGCATAAAGCAGGATAAACCCAGAACAAAAGTAGACTGTATTGGACTTCCTTATGTCTTTAGATGTTCTGCAACCAAAAAAACTGATCTGCCCAACCTGTTTGACAGCACAGTCATTTCCTAAAGCAGAGTCTGGTCCAGAACAGACATAAACATTTGAGGGTAAGCCATCATATGAATTTTTGTCAATTCCTGAAGAATCTCTCATGTTGAAGTAGACTGCCCAGAGGACTCTAGGTTTTCCTAGTTCTTCATTTTCAGTCTCTGAAAAGAAAAAAAAGAGTGTTTCCAGTAATGAATGTTCACATGTAATAAGGGAAATATGTAATCTAGTATACTAAAAGTCAATTTATTAACATGAAATTAGTGTAATAAAGTAATTTTTTTTCTTTAAAAAGCCAATTAATTTTACTTTCCCTTCTTTTCTGAGGCACTCTTTCATTGTACTTTTCCTTTACAACCATAGGTATGTAAACTCTACTTATTCTGTACACACTATGCCACATAAGAACCAATCATCACCTAAAAGCTTACTACCAAGAAGCTTGGTCTAAATTTAAGGCCTTTCCACTTCATGTTATCGTTTACTCTGGATAAACTCCATGAGCATATGACGGTCTGAACAAGTCCTCCATGGGCTGTGCTAACTTGAAGCTATTGCATTCCATATACAAAGATGTATACATTTTTCCTCTCTCCTGTAATAGTTTATTTTTGTATGGGAACTCTTCTCATAACAGACCTTTGTGTAGTTTAAGGTTGAGTGTCCTCAAGCCAATCTAAGGAGACTAACTCATGCTCATGGTTTAAATAAGAGAAATTTTAAAGAAAAATCCACAAAAAATAACACCTCTCCCCCCAAATTAACTACCTATAAAGAATTACCAAAACCCAGAAGTAGTCTATTTGAGATGTGTGATATGCAGTATGTAGACTCTCTGAACTGTGGAAATACTGCTAAATGAAAATAAATGATTAATTTATATTTATCTACGCTTACTGAGGACTTGTACTGTGCTACAATACTCATTACAAATACAAAATGATCATAAACTATGTCTTGCTTGTTCATCACCTGTACCTTCTTGCAGTGACTTTGCTCATTCATATAACCCCTGTACGCATAGGCAGAAAAACGTCTGGGAAGATGAAGGTCACTTTTTAACAGTGCAGAATGCGATGGAGGAATACACAACATAGATTCTTAGCTTAATAGATACTATTTGTTTGGCATATTTGCTGTCCCCTTTTTGGTATTTTACCTCCTCTAAAATAAATGAAGCTTGTAAAAGACCTTGTGAGATTTACTTCCTTCCAAGGAAGAAACTTCTAGGTAACATTCTAGGTAACATAAAAGGCATTCAAAACAGTATTGTAAAGCAGTTGAATTAGAAAAAAAAGAGATAAATCTATGCTATTCCTTCAGTATCTTTTTATAACTGTCAAATACTTTTTTTTAAAAAAATAGGTGCTAACCATACTGAACAGTTTGAAATATAAATTAAATTCATCAGCCTGTGAAAGTCTGAGCCTTAATACAGGGCAAGATGCTCTTTAATATATTTAAAAGTTCACATTGCTCATAAAAGTTACTTCTTCCTCATTTAGGCAGGAAAATGAATGGAGTCCTCTTCTCCAGGTGACTTTGCCTCTTTGACCTGCCATGGCCCAGTGCTCACTTTATCTGGTGATTCATTTTCAATAACTCCAACAGTATTTGTTCTGACATTTTAATTAAAATACGACCACTACCTCATCCTGATGATAAAAAGGCCTATGTGTCAGTGAAAACTAGCTTTTCAGTGCCTCAGTGCACCTGAGGACCCCTATGATCACAGAGTTTCTACAAAAGAATTTCAGCCTGGTTCTAAACAATATATCATTTCAAAACTGGATCACTTTAAACATTAAGATTAATGCTAACCCCCCCAAAATGATTAGAAGACGCTAAACTCCAAGCTAATCTTTTCTTCACCAACTGAGGCTTTGAAATGCATGGCACTGTCTTGAAAATTTAAGATGTATGTTTAATACTAAAAGTTAGAAATCAGCAGGCTTTAAATTAACAAATATCAACACGAAAAGTGTTTGCAGCTCTCCAATCTAATAAAGTTTTCTATTTACAAACCCTAGTTGTATTCTACATATTTGTTTTCTAACGGCTTTTATACTACAAACCTAGTAAAAAATTTACATCTTTGGGACATCAAAATAATTGCCTTTCCTATAAGCAATAAACAAAGAAAATGCGTATTATTTAATACTTTACTTACTATTAAAAGGACTTTGTTGTTTAACAAAACCAGTAAGATATTTGCTTTTTTCATTAAAAGGCAGAGGAAAAAATGGAAAAAAGGAAAAGAACACAGAAAAACAAACTTGTGAAAAGCTGAACTCACTCCTTCATGAAACACTGTTCTTGGTTACAGAGTCCCAAGAGCAAAAAGAAAGACTGGCCACATACAAGACTGCATTTATTTTATTTTTTTTTTTAACAGGAGAAAATTCTGCCTGAATTAATGAGGTTAAGAATGAAGTAAACTGATTATAAATATTATAAAATACATCCACATCCTACTAACTTGCATATATGCATGAACATAAACACTTCCACTGACAGCTAAGAATTGTTTCCTCATAGAAGAACTATGATCTACTGTATTGAAGTATGGGCACACTACGTTTTAAAGTGCTTTGCCAGGGTTAGAACATAGCAACATCTTCTCTGTGCACACTTCCTATTCTATGAGTATCTACCAAAAATACGACAATTCAGGATCTTGGGATTAAATTTCAAGGATTTCTGTGGAACTTCCTGAAAGTATCTTGGGGACAATTTCTTTCTAGGTAACAACTTCCTTGTCAACAGCTAGTTTCTTCTGGGACTGTGAAATTGTCCACCTCAACGACAAAGTTCATCAAAGTAGCGAGCAAGGTTTCCTTGAATTTAGGGCAAAATAGTTCTTTATTGGAAATGACTGAAAAATCTGTCTTCCTCATAACACTACAGTCCGTAGCAACTTTATGGTTCCACTGCTTAAAGCAAAATCCAGAGATTTTCAACTAAAAACAGCAAACAAGGAAGCACTAGAAGAAGACAACAAAAGGAAGAGCAACAGTGTTAGAATAAGGGAAGGCCAAAGAAAACTAAGAAGCTTATAGCACTGAGCATGTCTGGCACCTGGAGGAGAAAAGCAGATCACTAACCACTCTGCGGTTATGAGATCTTTTGTTAGGGATACCCAAGTGATAGAAATCACTAAAACCAGGATCGTGTAAAAGATTCACAAATATTTCATTTCATTAATGCACCTTTGAAAGACATGCTGAGAAGCAAATATGTTTCCATGAAAAAGAATGTGTGAAAAATTAAAAAGGGCCTACACGCTTATAGCCATGGTCCTTGTACACTGAAGCTAAACCACAGCTGAGGAAGACTTGGAACATTAGATCATGAAATACAAAAAAACCTGACATCTGTCTAATCAATCTCACTCTCAAAACAGATTCCTTTACCTTGAAATGCTGATATCTAAGTAGCAGCTCACTGTATGTTGATTATCTAATGAGAGATTCAGATGTTCAGTAACAGATACATTAGTTACGAGGGTAAATTATATATTTTTGCAAAATAATCTCTTAAATACTTTGTTTATTTATTTTTACCTTCTTCTGTGTTTAGATCGAATAACTTCTGTACAACAGGCTCTAAATCTTCCCTAGCAGTTTTAGTTGATGGGCAGGTTAAATGGACTAAATCTGTTAAAAGAGAACACAAACTAATTACAGTCACCAATATACAGATATATAAATATGATTTACAATTTTTAAAAGGCACGGCAGGCTTTTAGAAATCACTGCTCTTCATATAAATCACTTCCTTTAACCCAAAGAAGTACTGTACTATGTAAATACAGTGTATATACACCACAGAAAATTTCTTAATACATGTCATAATTATTGCTCTCTTCCATATACATTTGTAAGATGGAAGTATAATTTAACAGCAGTGCAGACAGAGAATCATTCTATGAAAAGTTGTCTATCGATACCAGGAAAAGCAGCAGCAAGAACCTGGATAACACATCATATTTGCCAGTAATGACCTGTAGAACTCCTAAGAATGTTCTTATCAGTGTTGACAGTCCAATAGTTCAGGAACATACTAAACCCACAAATATCACTACTTTCATCAACACTCTCCTTTAAGAGCTAAATTGGGACTGGATAGGAATTTGGAAATTTGGCTACTTGCAGTTTAAGTCTGATTGTACAGGAGTAAGTAGAAAGCTGTCTTTCTCCACTGAAGTAAAAAGTTTGTGCAAGACTTCCATTTTTTTTTAATTGTACTAAACAGCAAATAGGAGATGAAGTAAAAAGATGTATATTTTAAGTTACAGCTCAAGTGGGCTGGCAGTTAACTATTTCTCTCCAGCCATAAGGAGAATGAAGAACACTGGGAACACCATCATGTTTTGACAAACTATAGAGAATTTAAAAATAAGCACTGCTGAATATCAGCAAACTGCTCTGTGATCTAAGTTATGGCATACGCAATCCCTTCATACAACATAACAAAAAACCTCTACAACATTCTATTCATCCACCTTCTTATACGATGAGAGAGACAACAGTTTTGTGTTTGGGTAAGGATAAAATTAGGTTAGGTAGGCCAGTAAGGATATATGATAATTTGCAAAACTGATTTCAGGTACTTGATTCCAAGAGGTGCTCTGTACACATCAGAAACAAATCACAGAATACAGCAAACCCATGTTGGAAAAAGATGACATAAAAAGATTTTGAACCACGAGAACATACTTGTGGAACTGTATCATTAATCAAAACATACCTTACAGCATGGGCAAATGAATGTCACTACATGCAATTCTGTATTTGTGAAAATTCACAATTTTGATTGAATAATGCAGATTTGATATTTAGATTTCTTGCTCATGTACTTGTTTTCACAAAAATAAAGTTGCTAACCACATTCCTCATGGAACATACTATTCCTTTATTTGTTCTGTTTTGCAAACTAGTGAAGTTGCTGATGCCTTAGGAAAGATAATCACTTGATGCAGCTCTTGACCTTTCTGTTCCACTGGCCTCTATTCAGATACAGAGCTTCTGCTGCTTATCCCACCTGATTTTACATTCATTTATCCAGATATTTAAAAGCCTCATCTTAAAGCTTTTTATAAAACAACCACACATTTGCTACTGAACAGTTGTCTGGAAACTTATCAGCAGAGAAGTATCTGTCAGAGAATCATGAAGAAGTTTAACATATCTTTGTACAAAGTTTAAACTGATTCATTTTTTCTTCATTACTGTACATTTTTATCAATTTAATAGTAATGTATAGCTATGGCATTATTTTAAATTCGTATGACATTTTTCTCTTTTCACTTTGAAGTCTGGCTGTATTTGTGTCTTTATTTACAAGTACATCACAGGTATCTTGAATGATTTCCTGGCCGCAGTTATGCCACAGAAAGTTTGATGCTGACTCCAGGAGAACCAGAAATTTAACCCTTCATACTCCTTTTCTTTCAGATTGCACACACAGAGATTATATTCAAATATTAATTTTTTATTTAACCAAAACCAAACCTTCTGTCTAAAAGGAGTATGTACTAAAAAAAGTAACTGAAAACAGGTGGTGATAATGAAAGTCTCCCTGTAACCTTAACTAAATGTTTACAACCCCAAACACTGTAATACAATCTATTCTTTCCTCAAAAAAAACACAGCTATAAATCCCTAAAGTTCACATCATTTACTTTCTATAAAATCTTTTTTATTAACTTTAAGGTTATGGCTATGAGTCACAGTCATCAGTATATATTTTGATTATGTTTGATTTACTCAGGTATAACTGCATTAGTTACAGTGGTTGCCAACATTTGTCTTCACGTAATTCTTCTAGCAAGAAGAACGATGAGTTTAGTTCATGATTTCATCATTACAGTCTCAATTTTTAGGGCAAGTGAAGGAGTTTGGTTCCACTCAACTGGCAATACAGATTATGTGTCTGTCATTTATGCAGTGTGATCAAAGAGTAGATGTATTTGTATACTTATCTTAAATAATTGTTTGAAGGAGAAATCAGTCAGGTTATAACCCATTTACAGATAATGATGTAAAAGTTTTTAAAAAAATATGAAATATGTCCCATAACTAGAACTCAGCTATATCTAAAATACAACTATATTATTTCAATACCTGCAGACAAATTTCACTAAGGAATGTAGTACTTTCTCTTCTGAAACTAAAAGAATTTCTGGAGAAAAGTAAATAACAGAAACATTAATTTTTCAGCACCACAGAAATTCTCATGAAACTAATGATTTATCTCTAGTTGAAAATCAATCCTTTAGTTTCACTTCCTGCTATACATATTTTGTGAATTCTTAAAGTAAATCAACTATTTAAAGGATAAATATTAACAATATGCTTTATAGCACTAAGTTCTTAATTATGGATTTTCAAATTTTTAAATTATTTAAATAGGAAATATAACTTTGAATGACAATTATTTAGTTCATTCTTCTTTCACATGCAAAGACCTGAATTCAAGCCTAGGTAACAGTAAAATAAATTGGTTATTATTACAGTTACTTAATTTTGTTAAAATGCATTAGGGTCAGGTATCCTCATTCTATTTATCTTCCAGAGAGTGTCCCAAACTGGCAATCTTTTTAGCAGAACTCAGAAAAAGAATTTGGAAAGAAAAATACATACCCAGTAAGAACTTTTTGTTGCTCATCTGTTTCAAGTTCACATAACATACCAACAGCAGCCATAAACCTCTGTACATACAAAACTGTTAATGGAAATACTGGGATGTCCCTTCTAGAAAGGCAATCTCCTAGACATTTTTAGAACTAAAGAACCCAATGCAGTAAACAACAATAACAAAGTTCTTAAAAGAATTTTTATAACTTTTCCTCAAATAGATCACAATGCACTCCTTTCTTCCAAATCTCATAATGGGACATGTTCCCACCTCATCAAAACTTTCAGAAAATAAATAGCCCCCAAATATAGTGTACTTCAGGTACTTCATTTAATAGTTCAGCTAAGGTACTGCTTTTCAAAAAACAAGTTAACAACAAGCTACCGGAGTCATGTGCTTTAGAATTTTTTTTAAACCTACTGAAGGAAAAATTTATTATTTTATAAGTGAAAATAAGGCTATTAACCTACCTATTAATTGTTCAGTATATGCTGAAGAAAAAAAGCAGAAACAGACAAAAACAGCTGCTCCAAAATATGCTGCTAGAAATAATCTTGAAATACAACTTGATGCTTGCACTGAAAACATATCCTTATGAAAACAAAAATCTGTAGCATTTTTTACGGGGCCACAGAATCCTATGACATAAAGATTCTCTTAAATTCTAAAGGTAGTCTGAAAGGAAAAAAGCTCTAAATACATGCATCTATATTAACTAAGACCCTGCACCTTTTTGCTTACCTTTTTTTTTTTTCCCCAGAAATTATTTGAGAAAATACTTTGGGTGGGTTTTGGCCTTTTAATCATAGTGGTAAAGAAATTCTTGGCAGAAAATTTTACAGAGAAAACACTTCTAAGTTAAAAAAAAAAAAATCTTTGTATTTTGACTTGAAGACTGTACAATCTTAGTAGTTACAGTGGAAAAGAAACTGCCTACTAGAGCTCTCCACTAACGTTATTTGCCATTCTACTAAATTTTCAGTTGTCTTAACAATCTTGCAGAATAAACAAAACGTGGAATTCTAATTTTTTTTTAATGTAAAAAAAATAATAATACAGCAGCCAGAACAAAAAGCTTTTTGTGGTGCTATTTTGTAATTACTATACAGCAAACAGAATACTCTCCCAGTACTAATAGGACTACAACTATCAAGCTTATTAGCCACATAAGCTTTAAAAGGAACATTTGACATCTGATCTGTTTGGAAGTAAAGAACAATATACTTTATTACTATGAGAATCACAATAATATTTTAAATAAATAATTATCTCATGTAAATTTAAAAGAATTTGAATGCAGCAAGACTCTTGTGGTATGATTCCTAAGCCATATGAAACAGCACATAACTGCTATAGAATGAAGACAATGGACTATTTCACTCATCTGCTGGTAACAGTAACCCAGTACACACTATTTTCTCAGGTAATAACATGGTCATTGCGCAGCAGAGGAGTGATACACACGTATTTTAAATTTTGTTTCAGAGTTGATAGAGTCCATGGGAAAAATACAGTTAAGATTACATACACTCTGTACTTACAAGTGTCCTTCATGCATGTCATGGTTGAGGAACACAACTCAATGACGCAAACTGCTGGTTTTCCTGGATCCACTGGAGGCACCGTCAAAATGGAAACCTATCGACCAGAAAGAACAGCTTATGTTAAAGCAGAGTGACATGGAGGATGAGGCAACCAACACAATTCTGAGTAAAGGTGAAAAATAACTGCAGACATTTATACGGTTTTGTTTTCTGGTTTATTAGTAACTGTGGAATCGATTCTGCAGAGTTTGAGCATTTGAGAATTTCTACGAAAGTCAGTAAGGCCACCTTTGTTAGGAATGTCTGCAGCAGCAGAACAGACAGAAAACCTCACATCATAGTCCTTTTCCAAAAGGATGACAGTTTAGAAACTCTGTTGGCAAGAGACTGAAAAATGGTTTTTGAACACTGGGCAGAGCACTGTTAGGTGAAAAAGAATGCAGTACTTTTATGCAGGACCCTAGCAGCAAGACTTAGGAAGAACAAACTTCTCTGTCATATATGTTCCTATTTTGTAGGTCCTATTTAGCCTGTAAGAATACAGGAAGTGTACAGAGGAAACACTTAACACAAATCAATATGCTTTAAAATTAAGGTCTGCAAAGACTGACAAAACAGAAACACTAAAAGAAGGATCTGAAAGTGTATGATAAGAACTTTAAATGGTAAAAGTGAACGTTAAAAAAAACCAAAGAGCTTTGAACAAAGTTTAACAAGATAAATAATTAACAGTTAACAGAATACTAAGGGCAACAGTTTATTAAAAAGCAAGCAAAATGAACTACCCTAAATACAGCAGCTTACTGTTAATTAATATAGGGCCAACCACCAAACAGGGAAACCCATGTTATTGAAGAAAAAAAAAATCATAATAGTTTTATACAGACTAATGAATTAAAGAATAATCAGTAGACAGCTGTCTAAAAAGCTGGATTCAAGCAGAAACAAAAGCATGAATTATTTCCTACCAACAGCTAAATATTAATACATACAATTAATAAAGAGACAAGTGATACAAAATTGATATATACCTGCTGCTCTGAATCTGTATTTAGTACAGACTGATCTGTAATGAGCACTGCTCTGGAGATCTGCCTAAAATTAAATAAAACAGTTACAGCATTTCTCAAAAATGTAAAAAATAGCAATTTGGATTCAGAGTTATGGCAATAGCAATCTAAACATAATACTGTGGGAAGGCTATTTAAACATATAATCTTTATTAATATGACTGCTCATTTGACATTTTGTCTGTTGCTGAAGTAGGACCACATCTGGAACATTAATGTGGTACTTTCGATGACCAAAATAGATGATGAACAAATGAGCCAGTGTTGTTATATAAAACAGCTTAAATATCCTTCTGATTTTTTTAAAAAATCTTTTGTTTATTTGATGAAGATTAGTAGCAGCACGTTACAGGACGTTTTATGTTCCAAACAGCATAGGACATTTTGGATTAAGGGGAAATACACCAGGGTGCAGTTCATGAATTGAAGTGTCAAATCCTCCACTGCCTATGATTATTTCTACACTGCACCTACCACTACAGTTTTGCTAATATCTTCTCTGCAGTATTTCGAATACAAAGGCAGTATATGTCCAATGTTTTTGGCAAGAACAACAAAAAACAGAGAAAACAGTGACTTTTAACACTTTTCTAATCCTGAACATTAGCAATAGCCATCTTCACCTCCCAAACACTTTTTATCAAACGTGAAATCCCTAATGCACTTAGAGCTGTTGGACTTTTTTCATATGGAAAAGGAGAATATGATTTAGAGGAAAATTTAAGAAAACCTAAACACAGAAAGTACAGTATGCCCCCAAGTATATAGAAGGAAGAAAAAAGCTATGCACAGAACTAAGCTATACTGCAAAGATAAAGCAGGAGACAATAATCTCTTAAATTTAACTCACAGGATATTTTATATACTACAATTTAAAGAGATTTACTATGCTTACATTTTTACTACATACCTGTAACACACATTTGTGCATACACTCTCTGAAAGATAACTATCTTCCACAATAAAATAGTTAGCACTTATTCTTTGTCCAAAATGATCCACAATGGCTTTGCAACTGTTACAAAAATTCAAACCAAAATAAGAAATTTAGATATAGGGTAATAAAGCATGTGTAAGTTTTTGAAATTGAGTTATATACATTATCATTTATATCTTTCAAATAAGTTAGCTACACATTTCTTTAACATGTGAACCCTTAAAAAAAACTCAAGTGAACTTGATAACTAAATCCTAGACTTATACATTCTACCTAATATATAAATATTTCTTTTAACACACTGCCATTATAGATAATGATATTAGAACTTTAATAAATCAGTCACTTTATAAGCAAAATGAAATATAAGATACTAACACTAGCATTTGATTGTAGGTGAAAACAGCATAGGTTTCTTACATGATACATGGAAATGTAATACTGTGAATCATTTTGTAGACACATTTATTCTGCCAATCATATTTGACAAACTACATGGCAAATTAAATTAAGAGATGTAAGGAAAAATCCCTGAGAAATGCATGTATCAGATGAGAACTTTTCTGAGTATAACTAACTATGAATAATTAAGTCATATTGCTTTACGAGCAACACAAATGTTCTTGATAGATACTGGTTGTCTTTGAATATATACAAATTCTAAAGTAAAGATGTATTAGTCCACCTCAGGCAACACTTTCAAAATTAAAAAAACCCAAACACCAAAAGACACATAACCACACTACCCCTACCCCCCTCCCCCCCCCCAAAAAAACAAACCGAAACCAAATACACAAACAAAACTAAAACTAGGACCCTCCAAAAAAAGTCTTTCTGAATGCAAGCAGGTCAAAACAAAATGAGAGTAGTTAAAAGTTGAGACACTGCTACAAGAATTTTCAAGAGTCTAGTGTAACACAACAGACTAATGCTCTTATAAATGGGACAGAAATGCAAAACACAGAAAAGAAGCAATTCAGAGAGCTTAAATGAGAACAGGTTATAAATTTCATATTTTAATAGAGACAAATCTCTATGAAAGAACAAACTTCAGACTTCTATATGACGTATATGAAAACAATTCATACATATGAAACAAATAAAAAGGAGTCTGCATGCAGATACTAAAACCAACATCTACTGCCGATTCCTATATGCCATGATGTGTTCTATTCAATTGTACATATTTTCCTCAAACTGAGACACTGCAAACGTTTTTAGAAACTCCTACAGGTTAAAAGAGCACCTATCTTAATGAATGCTTTTCCTATCTAAAGTGCAAGGAAAATACATGCGCAATTTCTTTATTCATAGCTTGTTTCCATATGCTAAGACTCTTTAAGGCTTAATACTGACATCCAAACCAAGATTTTAAGGTTTTCTACAATACCAGAACATTTACTGTATAAATAAATAAAGCAAATTAGCTTTACTTAACTTTTGCTTGGTATATGAAAGTTACTGTTTTTTTTTCTTAATTAAATTCTTCTGAATCAGTATCTCAATGTTTCAGTTGATTTACTATACAGGATTGAAACCAGTAAACTCTCACACACATTTACACACACACGCACAGGGAAACATCAAAAGAAACAAAAGGATGCCTAAGACAGAGATCCCTTACAGATTTAAACGTGTTTTATCATAGTGCAACATTAGTCCTGTATCAGTAGATATCTGACATGCAAGTTATGGCTTACGAATTAAGAGCATTTCTGTAACTTCAAGTTATTCATCAGTTTTTGTGATCAAAATGCTCTATCAAACTAGAGATGAGAATCAAACCTAAGTAAGTAATAGCAATCAGCTGCCACTAGCTTTAGTAAATCAGTTGCTTTTATAGTCTGAAATGAGAATTGAGAAAGGGTGCACACAATGCTTATTTAGAAATGTGAAGAGGCTTATGACAATTAAGGATGTTTTACAGTAACTTCTAAAGCTGATTTCACAGGAATCTGGATACTACATACATACCTGTATTCGAATTCAACAGACAACTTGAAAACAGTAATTTAAAGAAGTCTAATGGTACAAGCATTGTCTAAACATGTAGTGTTCTTCATACAGTTTCAATCACGTTCTATTCAACATGT
The DNA here is from genome assembly GCA_013398815.1 of Ibidorhyncha struthersii. Lineage (NCBI taxonomy): Eukaryota > Metazoa > Chordata > Aves > Charadriiformes > Charadriidae > Ibidorhyncha > Ibidorhyncha struthersii. The sequence goes on along the minus strand of VZSZ01008383.1, from coordinate 1,134,283 downwards.
GTTTCACTTGCAACTTTAAGAAGTTTTTTCTTAATGTTAACCTAACTAATTTCATTCTCAAGCACTCATTTGAATACTGCAAATAAACAAGGAAGTCAAGCTGCTACAGTTCATTTCTAATTATAACCTTTCTTATTGTTTATGAAACAATTTCCCCTGCCACCCCCCTAAACGTTATAGAAGGGGAAAGGTTGATTAAATGTCATGTTACATCACTCAAAGCCAGCAAAAGCAACTACACACTTTTTATTTTCCTGCTAAGTGTTGTTTCCTCTCCTTTGTTCAGGAATAGCTATCAGGTCATACGTTCGATAAGATTTTAAACAGAAAAAGAGATAGCGCTTTTAATTTCAGTCTCCACTTTACTTCAAAGGATGATGCTGAGAAAATTTCTTTCAAGTACTGCTTCCAAATATGGAAAACACTTATGCACTGACATTATCAGGTCTCTGTCATCTGATATGTGTTGGGACAATGAATCATACAGAACCCTCCATTGACCTTCTTTCAATGTGTCTAGATAAAAGGATGAAAATTAGAATCCATCTCCTGGCAGTGCCACGAGTTATAAATGTACTTTATAGGGCTCATTATCCAAACTAATGGACTAAGGGCGACATCCTTGAAATGGACTTACCAGCACTGACAAAGCCAGTATGCAATATTTCAAGAAAGATATGTAAATTACTATGTGTTTGCTATACCTTTTTATTACAGATGTATAAATTTCCATTTATCACATCTTTTCCATTTTTGAGACAGAATTATGTAATTGGAAACATATGTAAAGTGTGATCAACATAAAATGCCTACCATTATTATTAATGCAATCCATGTAATTTAAAATACTTCAAATTTTATCATACATACCCCAATATGTATGACCTACAATAAACACAGAGAAAATAAACGACAAAAAGAAAAATAATTATCATGCATACATTCAATGTGCTTTTTCCTCAACCTAAGGAATAACATGTGGTTTTTATTTTCTAACAGAGCATCAGAGTTCTATCAGTAACGCAGGATATTCTGCATACGTATTAAAACAGCAGACCTAATCTGAAACAATACGTGAAAAATAGAAATTTTTAAGTGGATTACCAAAACCTTAAAATAGGCAAGTCTAAAAGTTTCTATACTTTCCCACTATCTTTCCTGAACCTTATTTTCATAAACTATAAAAAAGCTATAGTAAAATGATAAAAATAATTGTATAGTTGGGGATGAAATCTACTGTTCTCAGTATATACAGTTATGGGTAGTAAAAAAGTGAAAAAGCAATTCCACTAGATATAGAATGGGTTCTTATTTTTCTTGTGCTGGAGAGAATGTTAGCCATGTCTAGAATGGAGTTGGAATAAACTTTGGTGATATTTAGGGACTTCAAACTAAACTCTAAACTATCCACAAAAAGTTTAAGAAAATCAAGGTGGTAGCTGTAAGTATAAATTTTCCTTACATGTAATAAAGCAAGAATATTAGAAATAGTGAAAAAAGAACTGCACTAAGATCTTGATGAAGTCTGGAAGCCTACGGAAGATGCTTATAAAATAGTAATGAATACTGCACCATTTAACTACATTTCTACTGTCGTGAGTTTAACCTATCTGTAACCAAGGTAAGCTGCCTCTAAAGCTACAGAGACAGCTGTACTGGCAGCGAGATATAAATTTGTCTATTAATGGCCTGTTGACTCAAAAGCTCAGTAACTCGCAAATACCCTCATTAACAATTTGATAGATAATTTTTATTAGGCAAAACACAGAAGCCAAAAGTCAAGAAGAAATTAGAGCTAGTGCAGGGAGGGAAAACACAGTAAGGAAAGAGATAACATGAAATTAAAAGAAGGGAAAGGAAATAGAGCTGATGTTAGCAACACACTGGATAGCTTGCTAAGTAACACTCTAAGGAAAAGACCAGCAACTAAAAGCAGCATTGCATTCAGGTGAAAGAAAAGAAAAACAACAAAGAAATAATATTAACTGAGTTATAACATATATCTGGATCAAAGAAACTCAGCTTTCTGAGATAACATTTTTGCTATGGTGAAGATGATGTTTGAGACTTTTTAAAATCATTAGGGAAAAAAAAGAACGTTGTATGATCCTTCTTTCATTGCTGAAAATGTTTTTTTAAAAAACATTTTTTGACCCAGGCTGCTTCATTTTCATCATCTCAAAGAAGTCTGACGCCTCCCTTCTCTTCTATATGTTGTATTTTTTCTTTATTTTTATGTTGATGTAGAAAAGCTACTTGGTAAAGTCCCTGCTTTGAAACTATGGGAGACCTAAAAAGAGGTAACAGAAGCAGGCAGGCAGCTCCAAGGAAAAGGCAGGTCACTAGATGTGGGAAGCTGGATGTGTTGTGCTTCTTCATATTCAGCATCAGATAATGGCATTATTGAGAAAGAAAACGTTAATTTCAAAGGTCTTCAGAATGTGCAGACAAGCTAGAAACTGGGGCAACCAGCACCACTGACCAGTTAAGATCTCTACAGAGTGGTGTTTGGAAGTTGCTAACAAGTATAAGCTTTGTCCCTCTGAAAGAGCAAGTTAACTGTTTAAGCATTACTGGAAAATAAAGCTGCCTACAGTAAAAGTTCAAATATTACTGTTAAAATAAACTACAGAGTTTATGAAAGGGGCATAATTTCATTTGCGTATGCGCTTAAAACAATGACACACATGATGAAATACTATTATGTTTGCATCTCAAAATCTAAAACTGCAATGAACTTCAGAACCTTAAGGAACCGACAGACAGATAAGACCAGTTGTTTACAGAATTTCAGGGAAAACAAACACTACTCAACCATGTGATGACAAATCTAGCTACAAGTACTACTCTCAAAGAATCAAATGTGCAGTGCAACCGGAAAGTAAACACATTACACCAATCACTTAACTACTAATTTTCCTAATAAAATGTTATTACATATTTTCTAGCTTAATGTTCAAAATTTTCTACAGCACGTTTTGAACTTCAATTACAGAAACTAAGCTGAGAACAGACTCTTAAGAGAGCCAAAGCCTGCAGTTAGACTAATAACTGATGGAATGTATATAATGGAAACCATGACAATTTAGAGGTGTGAAAAATGCCACTATGGAAAAAAACTATGGTTGATTTTTCTTAGCTCAACTGTAAACCCACCTACAGGCCTGATACTGTTGTAAAAGAATTTATCCTAGGATAAGAGGGCAGCATAGTTTATGACAACAATCTACCTAAAAACTCATTAAAGTCTTTTCTCTTGGAGTGACATGCATTATCAGCAAAGATTAATCTGATGAGTCTTTAGGTGAGCTCCATTTTTAAAAATGCAATAACAGAGGGCTTTGTTGTCATCTGATGAAAATCAATTAGAGTAGGTAAGGCCACAAGGAAAACTAACATCACTCATCACCAGCCCCCCGGCAGCTGAAATGATTTGTCTTCCAAGCTTGGGTGATCAGGAGCTGTAGTAATATCACAGGGAAATTAATTTAGTTTCTATATTCTAGACCACTTTCCTTGTTCTGGAGGACCTATACACAAATTACTTTTAATCAAGGTTGATGTGTTATTAATACCAAGGAGGATCTTTGAAGAATCATTTTTTTTAAATTGACTTAACACATTTTTCACCTGTATTTTTTATATAAACAGGAGGTTACTTATATTACCCTTACCGTCCAGATTCTTTGTCCACTACAAGGCACTGCACAGAATGGCGAAGACAATAGATACCACCAAATACAGCACACAACCTAGAAACATATTAGGAAAAAATAAAGGTTACTCCTATCACGATTAATTGCAATCACTGTGAGTGTGTGTCAAAAGCAAGGCAAAGTACTGTGCACATTGTAATACATTTTTAATGACATGTCTTAATCTCTGAGTCAGACAATCAAAAAACAATGAAAATAAAACAGTTTTTGTAAAGGATATGTTGTTACCTTTTTTTTGTATTAGCATTTATCTCAGTCCTCTAAATTGTTACATTAGCCTAAGCAGTCATTCTCTGTTACCATCTTCAGTCATCCAGGATGGGAAAGCACCTATTCGCTGAAGATGCATAGAATATCTACTGATATTCTGACCCGGCTACATTGCACATGGTGTAGAATAAAAATGTAAGAACGCACCATAACCATACCAACCTCCTACTAGAATTCTAAGTGTGATTCATAAGTTATTCCTCTACTCTTACAAAATGTACTGTGGGAACTTCATTGACTACCAGCAGCTCAAATTTTGAGGGCACTAAGTGCCCAAACAGAACGAAGACTTCTTACAATCTAAAGATGACTTCTTACAAATATTGATTGCTCCAAATTCTGCCTATGTTATGATATAATTGCTTAAGATATTCTATGCATGGACTGATGACAGAAAAATTTCTAAAATGAAAAAAGGAACCAGTTTCACCAGTCAGTTTTTCAAAAGCTAAAGTATACTAAGCTATTTAGCAGTCTTCCAATGACAAACAAAACCTAATACCTAAACCAAAGAAAGTTATGCTACCCAAACATTAAGCTGGTATCACAACTCATCTGTTTTTAAACTCTAAGGAGACTCAGAATTTAAAGAAACTAGATTATGACATGTAAATATGAGGGACTCCATGTGAAGTCAGCCCGCTACGAAATGTCACCACTAGCCGTGCTGCTTTATCACCCCCCATCATGATATCTCTGACTAAAACTCTTCAGCAGATGAATCTGTCCCATGCACAAAGTCTGAGACTGCTCTCCTGTAAAGCTAGACAGTGAAAGTTCAGCTGGTTTGGTGATAAACATCCTAACTTCCCATATCTGCCAAAAGTCTGGCTTAATCTCTGGGGATTACTCTTCTGTTGATTTGATGCAACACAAGGTAAATTAATTCACACACACACAAAGGTTTAGTTTCTGCAAGTGATTCCTAACTTTTTTACTGGACCCACATTAACATCACTAGTTTTAACTATTTTTTTTTAATTCTAGCTCCTGAAAGATTTTAATATAAGCCTACGCTCTTCAAAATGCTATCAAACAAGGATAAAAACCTAATAGTCTTTATGCTATGTATTTAAAAAAAACTCTTTAAACTTTGTGTGAGAGCACTATAATGCAGAGAAATTAATGATCTTACAGAAACAGGATATATGTTAGAGATTCTCAAGGACAAAGCTTCATGATTAACTGGGAATTAATAACAAAATCATAGAATAGTTTGGATTGGCAGGGACCTTAAAGATCATCTTACCATAATAATAATACAAAATGCAGAGAATGAAGTTCTGTAGAACTGTGACAGAAGGTAAACACGTAAGAACATTTAAAAAAAAATTTTTTCAAATTATATTAAAACAAGAAATAATCTTTCTTTTTAAAATTTCCAGTAACCATGGAAATTACTCAGTGGAAAAAGGTGAAGAAAAAGGATGGGGGAGGTGTGTCTGATCCCTTACAATACAATTTCAGGTTTGTACTGTTTGCAATGTCTGATCTATCTTGGGAATCTTTAATAGTGTGTTTTTTAAATTTATTTATTTACTTATTTAAGAATCTCCAATGGTTCATTCAGATCAATCAGCTCTCACTAACCACATGTATGCTGAAGAGAAAGAATGGACAAATAATTTGCATTTTGATATAAACTGGATATTCTTTTCTCAGAGAGAACTGCTCTATCAGAGACAAGTGTCAAATGCTATCAAGTGACATTTGAGAATTTTTCCTTTGTCCTACATGTTAACTACACCTGTGTTCTTCTTCTGATCCCTATTATTCAAAAGTAAACAGCCTCTTATGAATAAATCATAAAACTGTCTGTAGCACATTCAACACAGTGACACGCTGTTCCATTTTACCATGCCAGAGAAGGATACTGTGAGTTTTCTGAGTTCCTGTTGTTCAGCTGAGGTTTAGTATGAGTCAATCATTTGATGTTCAGCTCAGATGGAAGAACAGAGCTGAAATAGGAGGGCATAAAAATTAGGAATACACCTGCCATTTCCTTAAACACAGTCTGCTTAGGTATTGTATTTAAAATAAGAATGTGCAATCCTGTTAATCTTTTGGTAGAGCTTACACTGTAATTTAAGAGATCAGTGTGACTACATTTCTAATACCCGCCCAGCATTAGCTAGGCATCAGACTAACCAAAAGCAAACAATCAATATGAGAAAGGCAGGCTGGATTGGTGGAACATAGTTCTCCCAGATCTCTGGGATGATAGCAGGATTTTCCTGGTTTACAAACAGGTTAGTTGGTTTGGGTTGGGGTTTTTTTTGTTGTTGTTGTTTTGGGGTTTTTTTGTTGTTTTTTTAAGTTAAAGAGCTTCAGGTATCTGTTCACAGATGATGAACTTGAAAAGAAAACTTTCATTGTGCAAACCTGACTTCCTAAAGTTGGCATTCAAAAGTCATATCAGACAGTTCAAAGATGGTTAGTACTGCAATACCTTTTAAACTGCATGAATGATGCAGCATGGCAAACAGCTGAAGTTTATTACCAACTCACATCTTTGCTGAGTTGTACTCCAAAAAGTGGCAGGCTAAGGAAATGTCAGCAATATCACTTACTACTGGCTGAATCAGAAGATCCAGTTCTCTAGAAATATCTCTTCTACCCATGCAAAAGCAGGGAGAACATACACCATGTTGAATCCCAACCTTGGCTGTCTGGAGATTGTTTAAGATGACATAAAGGTTAAACATCCACTGAAGAATTATTACAGAGCCTTGAGCTACGGGCTTATTATCTCTAATGCTGCAATCAATGGCTTCTTGCCTGACAAAGCACGTATTAGGATCTTTCAAACCAACTCGGATGAATTTATTTCATATGTTGTATAAAAGAATAGCACTATTAACCTAACTAGAACTAAGATTCCTTTGTTAAAAACTATAAATTATATTTTTCCTTTGACTTCAACCACAGTCATGGGCTTTTTGATATATGCACTTTATTTTTCTAGCATGTTTTGAAAGAACTTTCCTGCTTGGCTGCGCAAAAATGTGAATTACTTTCAAGAGTAGCCTGCTATCCAGTGGAGGAGGGCATGACCTGCTTTCATAGTAGGCTAGTGGAAAACTTCTCTTTTTAAATGAAAATGGAAAGGAATTTTGATTGTGTTGTGTTAAACAATTACGAAGAGCCAAAATACCTATTACAACAGCCTAGCATGAAAAATGACATGATTAGGAAGAACTTGCCAAAATTATTTAAATATAGAAATTGAAATATTAAACTAAACGGTATCCCAATAATTCATGACAAAGTAAAATCATTGTGCTAACATTACTTTCATACAATAGGCTATTCAAGATGATTTGACTGTACTTCAAGTACAAGGCAACTCTTTGATACCATTAACCCTAAATGACAGACATTTAAACTGATATTACTCTAATTAACTGGCGACTGCCTACACCAATAATTCAAGTTTCGCTGAAAGATAGCAACAACACTGTACTCAACTTCAACTTTGCCCTGGTGACATCAAATCATATTACAGCTAAATTAACAGTTGTGGAAATTTTTGGCCTGGTAGCCCTCCATCATACACAGCCTTTAAATGCCATTTCAGTTCCCATCAAGGCAGGAATCAGTAGTTGTAATTTTTAATACAGCTGTGAAACAATAGGACATATTAAAAGCTGAATTTTTGACAGCATAGCCGCGATGATTTATGAGTTTGTATATAATTTGATTATTCTATTAATTTTACTGATTACTGATTCAGCTAATGCAGTGAAGGTCACTTACAAAATAAATCTTCATTACATTTCACGAAAGTAACTGCCTCCAACTAGTTGTTTTCTTTAATTAAACACTAATGTAACAAGAGAGAAAATAGGCTTCAGGGTTGCTGCATCTGTTGGTACAAGAGGAGTTTACTGCTTTGATGTAATGCTCTCCGATATTAATTGAACAAAAATAGAATGTGTCTCCATCTGACATCTTGATTTTCAACACAGAGAAACCATAAACATCCTTAAATTACAGACTTACCCTTAGTTCATTCTGAAACTACGTAAAAGAACTGGAAAACCATATCACACAGTTTCACACCCCAAAAAAGTAGCTTTTATTTATAGCACACAGTTTGTCTTCTACTTTCTAAAATGTATTAAGCCATTAATTAAAAAAATTGGATATTCTTCTCCCCAACTGTACAGTCTTGTACAGCAAAATCTATTTGCTTCCCTCCTTAAAGAGGGAATGTACAGCACAGCGAGCTTTGGAGAAAGATCAAAGAACAACATGCCAAGTGCTGAGTTAATGACTTGTCCTCTTTCAATTTATTTTGACGCATAGAGAAAGCTGTGACCTGGTTCTTATGTTAAATTTTGTGTTTCCTGAAGAGTCCCTAGAACTTCAGCATTTCCTACAGCTTTGTTGTCTGTTCTAAAAACATTAAAAAGGAGAACACAGACAAATAAAATAAAATGGCTACAGTTAAAAAAGTTTCCCAATACAGGAGTTCCCACAAAAAAAAAAAAAAAAAAAAATCAACTTGCAGTGTATGTGCACCCACCCAGATGAAGACAAAAAAATTATAAAAAAACACCACCAAAGAAATAATGAAGATAGTAATCAATGTCAACCAGAACTGTCCTGGCATGTGGAGGGCTATTGGAAGGGATAATACGTGACAATAAATACTTAAGCAAGCAAGTGAAGAGTCAAACATTTTTTCCTGGAAACTGTGTTCAGCATTCCTGTAAGATTAAAAAATAGGTCCTGAAAGATTATAGAATCAGCCTAGTTTATAAATCCAATTATCAAAATGACAGTTTTAAAACTGTCAGAAAGTTCTTGCATAGTTTTCAACCAGAAGCTCGTTAACTTCCAAAGAGTATTTTACAGGAATCACAAATTTTGCACCTGTACTTATATAGCAAGATAATTTCTTTCACCAGGTCTTCACTTCTGTCTTAGCATGGTAAACCTGATGGAAATCCTAACGCTGCAACTGGGAAATGCTATAGAGAAGGAGTTGCTGTAATGGCAAAGCTCCCAGTCAAAACATGGGGGCAGGGCGGAGAAGGCAGGGGAAGTACAAGGACTTCTGCTCCTTTCAGTTTCAGCAAACTCTTTTCACGGACAAAGACAAGGCAGGCAAGAATGGTTACAGCTCAGGGAGGAAATGCCACAGCTGAGAGAGGGTTGAAAAAAAAAAAAAGAAAAAGTAGCCCAGCCAGATGTCATTTTGTAGCAAATTTCATATTTTGTATTTTTTCTAGGGATTTAAAAACCAACTTTCATTTTAAAACTAAGAAATCGCTCCTTTTTATTGTATGGGACAGAGACTGCTATATACAGAAACACACATTCACATACTGTAAAGAGTTCTAGTAGGGTGTATAGTATTTGCCAGTAAAACAGGTAACAAGATAAAAACTGGTGTACTTGCTTTTGTTTAGAGCACAAAACTCAAGAACCTGAGTAATATACCTACTTATCACTTACCCCAAGATGCATTAGACCCTCTGTGCGCTTTTCTCCACAATTACAAAACAGGGATATTTAAGTCTATTTCATCAGAGTCTGGCAAAGATTAATATTTATTTTTCATGATATCTGAATGGCCAAATCTGCACTGAAGTGCAACTATTTCAAGATTTTTAACATTTGAGCTCCTATTAGGTGATGTGCAAGTTTAGGGGTATGGCAAGTCAATGCTGCCTTTTATGGGCTCTAGATTCCAATTCTGCTTTCCAAAACTCAAATGTTAGAAAACATTGCAATAAAAATCTTAGTTCATCATACACTTTTATGTTCCTAGACTTCCAGTCTTGCACCATGTAAGCGTCGATTTATTAAGCTGTTTCTAAAACCTGAGAAAGTTCTGTTGACAAAAATAACACCATGTACAAGCTCTGTGTTCACTTCTCAAACTGTTAGTAATTTAAGCAACAGAACTATTGGCAAGCCTATTACTAATATGAGAGCTACGTTACTAATGACTCTTGTAGAAGAGTTGTTTAGAAAGTTTAAGAGTGGCAGAAAAGCAGCTTAGCTGTATGCATTAATAAAGTCCTAATGTAAATAAATAAAAGGGAGAGACCAGTTTATCTAATAATGCACTTGAAAGTCATCAACACCACAAAATTTTTCCATAATTATGTACACTTGTTAGCTATCCTCTTTTCCAAGCCTTTGACTGTGAAACTAATTTCCCATCTTCCACATTTAAAATAACCACAGAACAAAAATCCTCATTTAAGAAATACTGAAGTTGCACAAATATGGTAATTGCAGAAATAGGTGCTCACACATTTGTGCATGATAGTTACAAAAATCTGCTCTGGAGTATCAGCTGCTTAGCTTTAAGTCATTCCCAAGTAAAAGTCCACTTCTATTCACAGTCAGTGCTCAACTTCAGAGGAGTTTTGGTTCACCACCACCCTCATATGGCCTACAGTGAATGTAGCCAGCTAGGCTCTGCTTGGCTGGAAGTGTTACATAGGCTGTTCTACCGCACACAACTGCTGATTGAGCAGATGTGACATTCTCTTTTCTGCTATATCCTTACTTTTTGCAGAGGAGAATTTGTAGAAGTAATATTTGATGGATGAGACCTGCAATTTGCAAGAGAGCATACAACCCACCCAACTTCAGTTCCTTGTAGGCTCTTACTGCTGGAGAACAAGAAAAAAAGATGCTAACTTCATGAGAGGTACACATGAATGAGACACCCTTCAGAACAATCCCCTGTACAACAGGAAATAAAAGAACCTCTGCAGGAAAAAAAAAAGACATTTAGTATACAGGGATTTTGAAAGCAAAGACATTTGCGTAATCTAATTTCTTGGCTCATGAGAAAAATTAAATGTGACATCCTACAACTTGGAACACTTAAGAGGGGGAAAAAATATCTGTGCAAGAAGTAGGTCTTCCAATGCTCATGAAAGAAGAAAAACCCAAGTTTGACTATAAAGTCTTGATGACTAGATTACTCCACGGTGATGGGTCTCTTGATCAAAGATAAACGGATAAACAGATTTGTGTCAAATTTCAGATTTGCTCTCTTGAGCACAATTGCTCTTTCCAGCAGAAGGGTTTTGTGGGGTTTTGTTTGTTTGATGTTTTTTTTTAGAAAAAATAATCTGCGACTTTGCCTTCTTAAATAAAGTATTTAGAAAGAATGATAAATTTACTTTAAAGTTTTGCAAATCAACCTAAAAAGTTATTTACAAGAAAACCTCAGGAGGATTGAAAATAAAGATTTTAGCAAACAGCTGTAAATCACAAGAATTATGAAGATTTATCTGGGTAAGAGTACAGCCAGAAAAAGTCCCATCAAACTATTAAGGGAAAAGTATTGTCACTTGTTGAAGCAAAAAAAGGCTGTTAATAAGTTCTGCTTCAGAACAAATTTATTGTGCTTCCAGAAACAGCAAAGCGAATCCAAACATGGTTGAAAGATGAAAATTGATATAATGAAACATGAGGCTACTGTCTGCTCAGCAAAAATTCAAAATCTGAGGTAAAGAATTTGAGACTACGTCTAAAATAAGTAGTTCCAGAGCCACAAAGTTTTGTCAAGAGTGTGAATGGTCGTAATCACAATATTAAAAGTGCTGTTTCTTAAAATAATGACATTGTTAGCCCTAAATAGTCTTTTCAAGAAATTTAGTCAGTACACTTGCATCTCACTTTACAAAATTATCTAAAACCAGACCACAAAGCAAAAGTTGCTAGAAAATTAACTTCCACGGCGTACCCTCGACAGAGTTTTGGGGAAAGACCTAAAATGAACTAGAGGATAAACACCACATTTTAACCATATTGTAGCTGTACTAGCATACCTGCTTAAGGAAAGTTTACTGGAACTCAAGAGAAAAGCTGCTTAATACTGGCTTATTAAATGCAAGAATTATATAAACATTTTTCAAGCATGTTGCAATTAACACTACTTTATAGAGAATCTAGTTTAAGAATCATTCTCTGGGATGCTAAACTCAAGAAACAGATGATTTACATGAAAGCAAGGTGAGGATCCATCAGGCAACATACTCAACTATTTAACTAGCAAGTGTCCAAGAAAATATAGCTAAAGCATTGTGGAAATTGTAAGAAGTTACTACGCAGCAGGAGGGGAAAAAAGAAAAAAAAGTTCAGTGGTTACTGTACTGCTGTGATGGTAGTTAACTACAAATGCACTCTGAAGACCAACCTCTACAGAAGGTGGGAAGTATGAGACCCGCCTGGCTCTAAGTTCTATCGACCTTGTAAGAGAAGAAGCTGTTCCTTGCACAAGGTCCTTTAGCTGCAATTATACAACAGTTCTGCCCTCAAAGAGGAGCTTGCGAGATCAGGACCGTAGGGCAGAGACACAAAAACTAGAAACCAGTCACTAAGCATTAGCTCATCTATAAAACCCATTTCTGTGCTCTCTGCCTCCAGATAAGACATACAAATTCAAGTTATCCTAACCCTCAATGAAATTCAAGGACTATTTTGTTAATTCAGTAATGTTTTGGAAGCTACCTTTCTCTGTCTTCTATTTAATTAAAAAGGACTCTGTTTTAAAATTCTATTTAAATTCTAAAATTCTATTAAAAAGGACTCTAAACTATATTTGCATTACACCCCAGATCTGCTCCAATGATAATCATTCACGTAATTCCATAGATATCCTGATAATGCTGTAACATATTCGTGTATCCGAGTCCTAATTCTTGGGAAGAATATATAGGGCAGAATCTGCACATCCCCACACAAGCAGAGAGTAATTTACTTGTTAAGAGATAAAACCAAATAATGTATTAGATATACTTGTTTCATATTATCATCATTTTCTTAATAATTAAAGCAAATAATTACTGAAATATAATCTCATTATAGCATTTTTATGTTGTGTTTTTCAGTTCCAAATACGTTTGTAAAATGAAGCAAGAATGATGAAGAATGATAGTAGGACAATGTAAGTTATTTTCAGACTTTTTTAATATGTAATGTTACACTTATTTTTCCTGTACCACAGGGTATATTCTAATACCCATTATACAATTTCTTGACTGAAAACTTTTCCATGTTCAGTTACGGATCTGAAATCAATATACTTTGACAACATTCATATGATTCAGAGCATCCCATGTGATATATTCTAATGGTTGAAGGCCTTCATGAGGTATAAACTTCTGAAGAACACTGTATTTCTAGTTAGTGAAATAACAGGAGCAGAAAAGCTCTCATATTTGTAAATAGTATTTCAAACAAAGAACTGACAAACATCTCACTGAGAAGAAAGATAAAATCTAAAATGGGAATGTATTTTCAAAGTTTCATACATATAGAATGCACTTCACAACAAAGGTTATTTCCAAATTAAAAGTCTTTTCCTGTCAAATTCTGAGAAATAATGAGGGCAAGGACACAAAAGCATTCCATAGCTTTATTAACGACAATGCTCACTGATCTGTGAATAACCTGAAAAAAAAATGAAGATTATTGAGTTACTTTACCAATCTATCCATCCATCACTAGTGAACAGGTCTCAGAATGATGGATTATCTCACTTCCCTGATGTTTATCCCAAGAAAGAGTTTTTCCTTAGAGGGAAAAACAAACAACTGATCCTACAAACAATCATGCTAACTACGCTTGTCCATTTTGCATTCATCTGCCAACAGAATGAAGAGAAAGATAGCATTTGTCTTTAAAACCCAAACTATATCAAAAGTTTTATTATTTCACTGAAATGCAAGTGAAAACAATAAAGAAGAAAGCAGCATTGCAGCTACTCTTACTATTTAGTATTTTAGTAAAAACCAACTAATACTGACAAGTTGTCAGTAACTTCAAAATAAATTTTCAGGTCCAAAGAAATGAAATAATCTTAAGTGATAAGAGATACATAAATATGAAAATTACGTACTTTGAAACGTAGGACTGAACTCATCTCAGATACAACCTACGTTTTTTAAATTACCTGTGATTCTTTCACACTTGCATACAATTGCACGTGCTAAGACTCAAATGTGTCATATCTGATTGTCACAAGGATTTAAGTTTGAATTTCTTATTAATATGCCAAATCATACAATCAACATACAGAAAAGTTACGCATATTGCTTACATGTAGAGACATGACACTCGCTCATCTATAGATTCAAATGAAAAAGATATTGCACTAATTTTTTAATATATCAATTCAATGTGCTTACTACAGTCAGCTTTACTAAAGTCCAGTCTTATTTCAGAATACTAAAATCTTCCTAGAGATTGTAACAGAGACATAATTGGAAATGTTAAAGTAACTGAGACTACCTCAGAAGCTTCGACATTTGTAGCAGATAATAGCTCAAGTCTAAGGGTAAAAACTGATTATTCATTTTTGAAATATATACAGGAACCTTTCAAATCAATCACACAATCCATCATATCTCAGCCTGGACTCTTAATCTTCTTGTAAATATAGAGACTGAAAGAGATGAACCATCCTAATCAGATCTCTCCCCCATCACAAAATTACTACTGTCACTGGCACTGACACAAATATGACTAATTTCAGCTAGAATCTGTAACAACTCCTAAAAAAAGGTTACATTGCCCACCAAATACATACACAATGTAAAAGTTCAGTCTATTTATAGGAAATGCAAGTCATTAACTGACTACCCATAAAAGTCAGTGCATCACTAATTCCTATGGAAAAGCAGCCAAAGACATTCCACCACCTCAGCACCTATTCCCATGACCACATCTGTCAATTCTTGGATGACTCTTAACAAAGAGAAAAAAGACACAACACATCACCCCATAGAATCTTTATGAGATGACAGACTGTGTACAGTCTCCAATTCCATCTAAAACGTCAAATGGGAAAAACCGACACTACTACTTCTCAGAAAGTCTTGTTTCCATTTGTATGTTCATATATGCAAGAATCCAGAAGAAAGAATCTGAAACCAAACCAAAGAGAAGCTATGCACAGTCTCTCCCAAAATTCAGTGTGTTCACAAAGAAAGCACTCAGAAAAATCACAGAAGTGAGGCCACAACTTACAATTGACTTCTCAGCTGTCATTCATTAAACAACACTAGTCAGGGGTGAAGAGAATCACAACTGAAAGCTTCCAGAAAAAGAAAAGCTTCCTCTCAAAGGAAAACTGAAAATGAGGCATATTTCACCGAGGTGAACTGTAAAAGTGAACTATATGAAAAAATATTTGTAAAATAGCATTTCCAAACGCCCCTCAAAACCATAACAAACTCAAAAAGTTTTTGCTTCTGAAAAACTGGAAGGAAAGAAAGCAGATTCAAGTTACAAAAGAGGAATTTTGTAGGACATTCAAAAGCACGTGACCTCACATTTCACAACTATTTCAGATTTTTAAGTCAAGTATCTTTTCTTTCCCGAGTTACAAAGGAAAATTTGGAAGCTGACAAACCTAACATTACCCTCCTACATCAGAAAATATTTGGGTTGTTTTCTAAAAAACCAAAATCACACTAAATATTCTAAATGTTATATCACTGAGACTTTACAGTTTACAATGATGCCCAATTACAGTTTTTCTTCAGTGGCATTTTTCAAGAAAATGAAAGCTGTATTACAGATTTGCAACATGTTAACAGCAAACTGCAAAACATATATTGATTACCCTAGCTGCCTTACATATTGAAGTTTTGGCCTCTTATGTTTATCATATCAAATGTAAAGGCTTGCTTTGATTTTCCTCAAGAATGAGACACTACTATATTCATTTTTACTAAGTGTAACACTACTACTACTTCATTAGAAATGAAAAGACATAACAGTTTCATACCAAGAAGTCTGAACCAAGGGAAGCTGTTATACAGGCAAGTAAAGTTTTGCTGCTTGTCAGCTTGGAATAGCACAAGGCTTCCAATGACCTTCCTTGTACCACGAATCCGATTTATGGAGACAGAAATCTCACATCTGTACCTCGACATATTGGGAGGTACATTACAGTGATATAAAAGTTTAATTTTCTCTCCTAAACCATACCTGTTTAAACCAATAAAGAACTAACACCGCTTTTACTCACTCAAGTGTCGTCAGTAGTTATAAAATGTTGTACTGTTTATGCAGAATTCATTTAGAATGCAAGGATGTGACTTACAAATGTCTTTGACTCATTCACATAAATATGCATGCATGCCATTTATAACAGTAGCCTTGATGAGAACACATAGTGTAACTGGCTGCAAGAAACGCTTAAGAGGTTTACATTAAAACAGAATATAGAACGGTGGTTAGAAATCACAGAACAGGTGACACCTTACTCTGATAACCTGGTGATAAAAACTGTAGGGCATGATGTATAGGTTGTGGCGTTACCACTTTACTATACAGTCTGAACAGTATTCTTTGGAAACTGCTCAGTTTTAGCAAAACATAATACCCAAGGCAGACCACATATAAAAATTGTGATTAACCTAAAAAAAAAAAAAATTGTGATTGCCTCCTAAATTGTTCACTTAAACCCAAAGACATTTAGACGTTATTTTGTATTATACTGTTTGTAATACAAACCTTTTAAAAGTATAATTACTTCTTGGTTTGACACGAGTAATTTGCTTCAACTATTAAAATGCTGTCCTTATTGTAAGACTTATAATTCAGCGAAAACCCCACCCTAAAACACAGCAATCAATGGACATAAACAGAAAGGCCATCTGAAGAATTCCTGTGATCGCAGAATGATTTTCTAATAAGAATATTTATAAGACTTCTAGACACCACTACTGCTAACTCTTGAAATACATTGCTGTTACAGATCAGAAAATTGCATGCACTGGCTATTAAAATAAAGCCAAAGAGCTTTCAAGAATGCAAGAAAAATTATACTGAGAAGAACCTATAGTGGAAAAAAGTAACTAAAATTCTAGCTTCAATTTTCATTATTAAATTTAGTTTTTCCCAGGTAGTTGAGGGTGAAGAAGGTCTAAATGCAAAATTTGCGCTACTATAATGTCTCTGATAATATTTTATTAATCTGTTGGTCACATACTGATATGTGGTTCCATAAGAAGTCCTATAAAGACAAAGACATCCATAAAATCTATGAACACAAGTTTTAGTGCACGGCTGTGTCCACAGTACTTACCTAAAAATAATTCTTGTTCACATATTGTCTGTCCAAGCACCTAATTACATAGGTCCACCTTTTTAAAATCCTCCATACATATACAGTTTAAGGTACAGATGAAAGGCTATTGACAAAACACGTTACGAAATAACATTTTTATTCAACGTAGTACAGAACAATGCCTAGTTGTCTAATGAACTAATGGAAACGTTAGGTAATCTACATATATACGTCATATAGGACAATTCCACCTGGCCTCCATTAGTTGCTAAGGCCAAATACAAGACCTTCCACAATATGGCCAGTTGCTGGTGCCAACCAGCTACTTTACAGATACCTTCCACAAACTATGATAATTATTCCAGAATATTTCTATCAGCACATAATTGCATCCATCCTATATACTGCCAAGTAGGCTCAAGCTGCTAAGGCCATTCTTCTAGCAGTAATTTAAGTACTGTTATAGAGAAGAAAAACGGAACCTGTCATACAGACAAGACAGGAAGATAATGTCCAATAGCATGCCGCAAACCAGAATTTCTTAATAGTACTGCACATGTGAAAAGCTGAACTTGTCCACCAACAAAGAACAAAGCAGGTAAGACTTTGCACTGCTATTTAAACAAATGATATACAAATACATCGCTTGGACAACAAAATGGCCTCACTGTGCAATACTGTTTTTTTTTAATAGAGCTAATGTTTACTTCAGACCTACAGGTTACTACATTAAAAATCCACAGAGCAGATGGAAAGGCTGCTTGCCAGAAACAGAAAAGATGAAAAAATAAAAACCCCTTAGCCTTTTAAAAGCCAGCTGAACTGTTGGAAACAACTGAAAATTAAAACCACCCACCCTCTGCACATGTATTCTTGATGATCCCCACAAACATCCATCAACGACTCCTCTGCCAGAACTATGATCTCTAGCACACCTGAGGAGTCACGCTAAAGACTACATTATCATTGCCCACAGTTCAAGTAAAGCAGTTGAGGTGGATGTTGTTTTATCCTGGAATCAATAGGGGATTTTTGTTTTAATTACTTTCTAGTGCTCAACTAGTGGATAACATATGGCTGCTGCTTAAGAATGTATAACTGAGTTAGTATATGGGCTTCATGGTATCTTTTCTGCTGTTCAAGTCATAGGTGGAAGCTTCTGGTCTATGCAGATCTACAATATGATGCCAGGAGAGTAACGGCATGATTTCACATCAGTTGCCTTGTTTGTATAAGTCTGTGAAGTAACAAAGGTGAAAGAATTTCATGTCAACTGGACATGTGGCACAATTTTCCTTCTTTCAGAAAAATCCAGTTCGTTATTAAATAACTATCTATGAATGGCAGATGCACTCTCAGCATTAATTAGTAACACAAACTGAATCATTCCTGTAACTTCACAAAGACTAAAACACAAATTTTCTCAACCTACCAAAATGCAGTCATGCTTTTGGACAGACATTGCTGCAAGTCCCCTCTGCCAGTTTTAAAAAGGAATAGCTATATGTGAGTTAAATTATCTTTTTCTCATTTGCTGGTACTTATTATCATAGGCAGCCACCACAACAGCCAGCTATTACAATTTGCATTTGTAATACAATGAAAATTGTTTCAAAGCAGCGTATCTTCCAACAGTTTTTTTTTTTTCCTTTTTCCTGGGGATGGGGGGGGGGGGTGGGCGGAATTTCCTAGCCAATGAAAATGTAAAGCAAATAAAACCAACATGAAATTGTTAACAAGATAATTCCTATTGAATGATATCTATGAGCGCTAGGTTACCAAGGATTTCCTTTTTGGAAGATATGTATTAGAAGAGTAAAACTTACCTGCAGAAGCACTGTGGGATCTCCCCTTGACCATACAGAGGAAACAAAAATGGTGTATTGCCATAGCGGCCAAGGCACTGAAGAAATTTTTTTGTTGCCTGAAGACCTTCAAGAGTGCTGCAATCAGTCTCTGAAACCATTGCAATAGAGTGAAGAATGAAGTGCTGCAAGCTGGGCGTTAACTTCCGTGTACTTAAGAACTGAGAAAATGTACTGTTCTCATAGTCTGAGGAAAAAGCAAATTTAGATAACGGGTATTGTATAACGTTTGTATTTTCTCATATGCTTCAACTTAAACAAGGACTTTCACATTTAAATAAACACAAGCAATTGATTTTTTCAACAAACACCTTGCTGAAAACGGATAGCCCAAGTCAATGAAAGTTAAAAGATTTACCCCCAGAATGTGAGTTTTCTCAGAAGACAGAAATATCACTCTATTAAACTATTTCAACATAAGACAAACCCCTTGTATCGGTCTCCAATAGCCTAGAAAGCAACCTCTAAATATGGCTTCATCTATTCATTATGTTAGACTTGATCTAAACCCATTTCTCAATGACGTGAGAAAAGCACGCAACTGTGAACAAAAATCATTGAAGTGTCTTGGGACACTGTTTCCTGTAAATTACCCAAAATATTATATCTGAACGACACCCATTCAAGAACAGTACTGCTGAATCCATACTGATACGGTTAGAGTGTATATTTATGCGCAGAGAAGCCATTCACGTAGCATTTTAATCCAAAGACGAGAAGACACGATTCAAACTGATGACTTGCTCACAACAAACAAGTATGCATGAGACAGAGAAGACAGGGATGAGGAAGCATACCTCCCCTTTAAATTGATACTACTGCTGACACATTTTGAAATTCAAAGAAACATAAGTCTTTCAGGAGATGTTTAACTCAAGTGCTGCATGTCACTGATGTACACCTGAAAAACTTTAGTTATGTTAATAACTAAATGAATGTTTTTTCCAGAAAAGGCTGTATTTAAGCAATAGCATACTTTCATACTGTTCAGAAATCTGCTCTTAAGCTTATTCCAGTCATGGATAAATTCACAGGTAATTCAGAAACACTTCCATCAATGCTGACACTAGTATTATCAAGTTATATATTCTGTTCAAGATTCAACCACTGTTTTATTACAAATGTATCTTACTACCCTTTGTACAGCCATGAAGCAAGTCATGACAGGGTTTTTTTGTTTTATAGTTCTAAAAACACTCTTAAGTCTTTCCTCACTTCAGACTTCTCCAAATTTTACACAAAAAAACTTCAAAAAAATTCTTCACTATCACGAACTCTCCCTATAAGTCTGCCTTCCCACGAATGTAATGATCTCACCAAGAGCAATTTTAAATTCCTGAAGTTTTTACATTTGGTTGATCCGACTCAAAATATTCCCAATTACTTCCCAGGCTATTTTAAAATGTGGGAACGAAGTCTGTTTAACTATCTCTGGAAGTGAAATACATTTAATGTAATTTAGGCACATGAATCAAGGGATTCATTTAAAATTGATGTGGCATCTCCTTTTTTTACTTAATAAATTTTCTAAATATCACCGATATTCTCAATCTGAGCACCTCCATTTCTTCCAGCAGCAGCAAACCTGAAATTACCTGTAATCTATAAACCACTTCAGTCTAACAAGTCTTTCTCACAGAATAGTCAGGGTTGGAAGGGACCTCTGGAGATCATCTAGTCCAACCCCCCCGCCAGAGCAGGGTCACCTACAACAGGTTGCACAGGACAGCATCCAGGCGGGTTTTGAATGTCTCCAGAGTGGGAGACTCCACAACCTCTATGGGCAGCCTGTTCCAGTGCTCCACCACCCTCAAAGTAAAGAAGTTCCTCCTCATGTTAAGATGGAACTTCCTATGTTCAAGTTTGTGCCCATTACCCCTCGTCTTATCAATGGGCACCACTGAAAAAAGACTGCTCCCATCCCCCTGGCATCCTCCCTTCAAGTATTTGAAAGCATTAACAAGATCCCCCCTCAATCTTCTTTTCTCCAGACTAAAGAGACCCAAATCCCTCAGCCTCTCCTCATATGAAAGATGTTCCAATCCCCTAATCATCTTTGTAGCCCTTTGCTGGACCCTCTCCAGCAGATCCCTGTCCTTCTTGAACTGGGGAGCCCAGAACTGGACGCAGTATTCCAGATGCGGCCTCACCAGGGCAGAGTAGAGGGGGAGGATGACCTCCCTCGACCTGCTGGCCACACTCCTTTTGATGCACCCCAGGATGCCATTGGCCCTCTTGGCCGCCAGGGCACATTGCTGGCTCATGGTCATCCTGTTGTCCACCAGGACTCCCAGGTCCCTTTCCACAGAGCTGCTCTCCAGGAGGTCGGCCCCCAACCTGTACTGATGCATGGGGTTATTCCTCCCCAGATGCAGTACCCTACATTTACCCTTGTTGAATTTCATTAAGTTCCTCTCCGCCCAACTCTCCAGCCTACGCAGGTCACGCTGTAAGGCAGCACAGCCTTCTGGCGTATCAGCCACTCCTCCCAGTTTAGTGTCATCAGCAAACTTGCTGATGGTACACTCTATCCCTTCGTCCAGATCATCGATGAATATATTGAACAGGACTGGACCCAGTACTGACCCTTGAGGGACACCACTTGTTACTGACCTCCAACTAGACTCTGCACCACTAACCACAACCCTCTGAGCTCTATCTGCTAGCCAGTTCTCAATCCACCCCACTGTCCATCCATCTATCCCACACTTCCTAAGCTTGCAAAAGAGGATGATGTGGGAGACAGTGTCGAAAGCCTTGCCAAAGTCAAGGCAGACAACATCCACTGCCCTCCCCTCATCCACCCATCTACTGACCTCATCATAGAATGCTATCAGATTAGTCAGACACGACTTCCCCTTAGTGAATCCATGTCTCCCTTCAGGACTTTCTGGAGTTCATTACAGACTCTTTTCTCCTAATCTTTCCAGATCACTCTCAATATTGACCAATTCTCTCTTGCATATATTTAAAATCATTTTCTCTAATGTTGTATGTAATCTAAGGGTCTTGTTCAAGTAGCCAACCAGTAACAATTGTTTCTTTTTAACACTAGATTCTTTAAAAAATACCGCCTAGCCAAGCTACTGTCAAGCTACAAAAGCACTGATATGCTTTAGCCTGAGGCATATGTCAATAGTTTAACTATTCCTCTTTCCATATTATTTCTTTTTGACAGATTTTTCTTTTTGTGACTTAGTTTACTTTTAGACTCCAAGAACTGAGAACATGACTTCATTCTTTGTACCCTGAGGTGCATACCCAAAGCAGAGAGTGGGTTTCCATCACCTTCCTTCTGTTAGCCAATTTTCCCCTTTGACCTGATGCTCATTATTCTTTGCACATTATGGCTC
Source organism: Ibidorhyncha struthersii (assembly GCA_013398815.1). NCBI lineage: Eukaryota > Metazoa > Chordata > Aves > Charadriiformes > Charadriidae > Ibidorhyncha > Ibidorhyncha struthersii. Next base: position 1,112,022 of record VZSZ01008383.1, on the reverse strand, counting down.
AAATCTATTCAGATTTTCTCTCTTCTAAATAAGCCAACAGTTGATAAAGGCACTTCGAACTTGCCCTCTGCAACTAAGAGGCATTAAATTACATTTACTTTCAAAGTTAAAAAATTCTATTTTCTCCATTTCCGATTTTGTGGCATCATATTGTGAAGATTTACATATTACCCCCCAAAAAACAGAACAGAAAAATAAGGTATATCACACCATATTAAAAAATCCCTACCAGAGGGAAGGAAACACCTAAAAATGATAAAAAATATTTTTGTTTTTTTGCAGCCTTGCTGTAATAAATAATTTTGCTGTTAAGAAAAATGTAAATAATAAATGATGTGGGAACTAGAAGAGCAAGTGCTTAAGTAGAAGAATTTAAAATTGAAGTGAAAAGGTCGTGAAAAGGTCAAAGCATACTTTGAAAATGAATCCATAAAAATAAACTGCGTGAAAACACAGGAGAGGTATCAAAATTGTGCATAGCTGAATGAACTCATAAGAAGAGAGTGTACACTGTTCAATGAAACACTACCTCGGTATTCATCGGGGTGTTGTTCATAGTCCAAACAAAATGTCAAAAATTTCATTAGCATTCTCTTTTCCACCATAGTGAGCTGTCTGCTGTTGAAGACATCTGCTCTAGAACAAGGTACCTGGAAAATATTTTTTTAATAATTTCAGATACTTTCCATATACTCTGGATATGAAAAGCATCAAGCAACGCTATAGTCTGATTACCTAACAAATCTTTTAAATCCCTATTTTCTATTATAGTTCTTTTCTTATATGTTTATTTCCATTATTTTATATTATAACTAGAATAAAAGTTACCAATTTTCCACAATAAAGAGATTTTTAAGTCTTTTTCAGCCTCTTCCCCTTTTATTTCTGTTCAATTTCACTTGCACCTCTGACTGCAGAGATAATCAAAAGAGTGTGTATTAATTAACTGTGCCAAAATCTCCTGCTGCCATTACATCACACCAACAAATTCTCTTCTAAGTAGCAAAGAGATATATCGAGTCTATGCCAGGAATTTGAAAACCTAAAACCTGTGAATCTTTAAGAATCAACTGCCAAGTCAATCATGGTCTAAGTATTTGACATGAGGCAAGGATTTATGTCAATAATTTATTGGACTGCACAGTCTTATTTTAGCTTTTTTTTTTAAAAAAATAATATTTACATATAAGACATACAAACGCCTTTTCTTTCCAGAAATGAAATTACAATCAGAATCTTAAGGAAAAATACTAACTTGCTGTTACAAAAGTCTCAAGAAACCAATTTCAAGCTTCTTGACTTTAAAAAGATGAGATTAAACATATGCAATACATTATTTTACAATACCTGTTCTACTTTTCCTTCTCGAAAGGCAAGAATTCGTGTCGCATTTTTAAACTCTGCATATCTGCTAACGTTTGACTTAATCAGAAGGTCAATTAACAGACCTCGGGAGTATAGCAACTGCACAGTGAAGAAAAAAAAAGTGAGTAAAGAGAAAGTGCTTACACCAAAAGATAACAGTGATACCAACAGTATTAATTTTTAAGGTGTTTTCTATAACTATTTACAAGTAGAACTTGAATAAAAGAATATCAAGATGTAGTATGTGCAATATAATATTAAATGAACTGAGGTGACCATACAAACAGAGGAGACGAAGCAGTTCAGAGGAGAGAAAGGGAGAAGCTGTCAGCCTACTGCTCATTTAGTTTTATTAGTCTGGGAGTCACAGCTTTCGACAATTTTTTGCATTGTCATCTTGGATAATTTCTTTGTATTGCATGCTGTATATCCTTGAACACTGTATTTTACAACCTTCGTTTCCTAATATCAGTAAAGTACATGACGCTGTGTCTGTGTAAATCATCACCAGCTGTTTCTTACATTACCCAAAATGATAGTGTCCCATTTTTTAAACGTAAATTCCTTAAACCCCCAGTTAAGGTTTAGTCATACACTGTTAGGTTAATTTATAATCTGTCTACCTTTACTCTTTCTACAAGCTACAAATACATTATGAAATACTGCAAGGGCAGAAATGTAACTATTAACAGAAGACATATGTCTGAATTGAAAAGCATTGGAGATTAGTTTAAACACACTTCAAGTCTTGTGGCCCTGAGTAACAGAATTTGCATGATCACACAGGAATTTTCAAGCTAAAGGTTTACTGGAACACTAACTAGGACACTACAAGAAAGTTTGTGTCCCAGTGCCAGAGAGAAACCAACACAAACTACTAGTCTTGCCCTGACGACTAGTCTTCTGTCAGAATTCACTGCAATTAACACCATGTAACAAACACAGTGGCACAGAAAAAGTGTAAAAAGGATACAAAATAGTATTATCTGCTTAACCACTATACACTGACTATTGTTCTCATGATGTCATTCTAATAATGCATGAAAGACATATCTGCATTTGGAACATAGAGACAAAATTTGAAATAATACATTTTGTAGTGTCTCCACAAAGAATTTACTAAATTCCCGAAGAATTATTTTTTCCGGTTTCCAGAGGTTTGAAAAATCTTTTCATGCAGAATATGAAAAATTAAGCATTCAACTTTGAAAGAACTTCCCATTGCAGAGTACATAGATCATCTAAAGCACAGTACTTAAGAAAAAATTCCATTTAACTTGAATTTGCAGGGCCGTAGCCACACACTGTGAAGTGCATACAAGGCAGGTTTAGAGTTTAAACAGTATGACAAATATGTCAGACTAATAGTTTATCCTCTAAGTAAAACATACATTAGTAGGAATTCAACACAGTAATGACTAATTTTAGTCAGCTTGTATGTTATGGAATAACTGTAATTATTTTTTCTTTCCAATAAAATTTATTACAATTCAGTGCTTTAGTCACCAGAGAAGCCAAACCAGTACAAAGAGACAATGAGAGTTTCAGCAGGAAAATTCAAAACTTGGGAAGCACTCCAACAGAAAATTATTTTTCATTTTAAAAACATCAAAGATCTGCATGTAGATTGATTTTACTTGTTTGCTTTCGCTTTACTTGTTTACTTTTGCTACTTTGAAAAAGCAATTTTGCAAGTATTACTTAAGTGCTAAATTTCAGGAAATTTACTTCTATGGACATATTTCTGAGCTATGCTTTATGGTCTCTTTGGCTATAAACAAACACTGAAGAGCACATATGAAATAGCTCATTTGTTTAAAGGATACTGATTCTTGCTTACTTCTCAAGAGTGTCTTTTTTGCCTCAAAGGTACAGTGTCAGCCCTCTTCAACAGTAAAGATTTTCTTAAAAATTCAGCATTTTGAGCAAAGTAAAGGTACTTATATGAAGAGAGTCCTTCTGTTCCTACCTTGGAAACTAAATCGATATTAAACCTTCTGCCTTCTCTAACAATTTGGGAATATGTAATTTTCTTTGGTTCTTGGGCAGAAGTTTCTGAGGGTGCAGCTTCTGTTTTTCCCAATTCCCGAGTGGACTCGCCTAAAGCTGTACTATGAGAACTTTCATTCTCAGAGGTTACTTCTGCATCATTCCCTTCTGTTGCACTTGCTGGCTCAGCGCCTGTAGCCTTTTCCAGCTCCCGGCTCTCCGCCTCCGGTAAGGCACTCTTCACTGGTGGGCACTCTTTTTCCGATTCCTGAGCAACCCCCTCAGCACCAGAGGCTCCAAAGACAGGCAGCTTTGGCAATGCACCAGCTTCTTCAACATCTTCAGCTGAATCCTGACTGATTAAAAACACAAGGGGAAGAAGGGGGAAGAGTCTTAAAAACTTGTTTAGAGTTTTTAGTCAGTGCCAGAATGGAAACCTCCAACGTTCCTATGAAAAGCATTAGAATTTCTTTATCCTGGCCAAATCAGGTGTACCACCCACTAAAGAATGCTGAATTTTGACTGCAAAGATATAATTCAAGAAGAGGAGGAAAAAAAAAAAATCCACCAAAACTGGGGTTCTTATTTTATACGGACTCAAAAGAGGGAACGAGCTTAAAATGAAAATCAAAATTCTCATGGTGAAGCACAATACACAGCTACATAAACAAAAGAAACACAATATTTTTAAAAAAGAAACAGTAAAGCAATTTGATTACGTTTTTCCTATGGATTAAAAAAAAAAACCTTTGAAGTGCAAAAATGCATTAAAGTCATTAAGCTTCAGATATTTTAAAAAACAAACTCACTAAAGAAAACAGAGTTACTTTACATAACCGAGACTACTTTGCATCTGTTATTATAGCAACTCTGTAAAAGAAGCATGCAGTTTTGACCTGAAGTTCAAGTAAAACTTTCAGATTACTATTTCAACTCGGATTCTAATTCGTTGTTCGAGTAACAGCCATACAGAACAAAGTTCCCTCATGTAGCAATGGTATCTTTATGCAAGTGTTACAAATTCGTGCACAGTCGATGAAGGCAGCCAGTCAAAAGCAGGGACATTACCACACAGCATTTACTCTGTATAGCCATTTCCTTTTCACGACACAATTCTTTTAAAATTCCTCTTACAAAGCAGACCTCTACTTTTAATCTCATATACTCTTTTTATCTCAAACTTCAATGACATCTACCTTAGAAACTAGCACTTTTGAACTTAGAATTTTAGTTTATACTACCCAGCTGAGATGAATCAAATCAATGTCATTGTAAGTGAAAGGAGTTCAGCAATAATTTCACACTATCTTTTTATCTTTATACCACAAGCCATTAATGCACTGAATAAACAATTTAATCTTGGCTGAAAACTAATGAACTATGATTTTAAAGGTGACCTGCAAACATACAGTACAAAATTTCAATAACTAACAGGATGGTTAAAATTCACTGAACAGCAAGGAATTATTCAGTATACATAGAAAAATGCTTCCTCTTACATCTGTAGCCTTACAGATGGACGCAGGGGACAGGGTAAAGTTAAAAGAGGGAACAAAACCCCTGCATTCTTTAAAAGTTGCTCCTCATTTACGAACTCAGGGAACTCACATCGACTCATGAAAATAAGAGTTTGGAATAAGTCTCTCAGCTTGTGCACAGCCACCAGGAAGCACTTATTCGTGAATGGGGTAAAATATTGCCCTGGGAAATACAGGAACTGCTAGAAGGAAGCACTAATGAAAGAAGTCTGTTTCTGTACATTAATTATGGTTTTTTGCGTCATACTGCAAGCATTAAATAACTATAAAATATCAAAGCAAGACAAGTACTTTGTCAAATGTTTTGTAAAAAAGCAATCTCTACTAAAAATAGAAATGAAAGTCAATTAAATTTTGGGATTCTGTTTGGAGTTTTGGTTTTGAGGATTTTGTTTGGGATTTTTTTAGGAATTTGGAACATGGTGTTTGTGAAAACTGCAAACGCTGTTGCCATTAATGCAGAAGAATACACTAAGAATGAAGCTTTTTTTTTAACCCATCCTAAAGCTTTATGTAACACAGTAATTCAGAGGCAGGGTTTCTTCCTACCTTCTCCCAAGATCAATCTCATTTTAAACACACTTGATTATTACTTTTTATTTAAAAATAAAATATGGATTTACGATACATTGTCTTTCTTCTATATCACTCTGAAAAGCAGTGTAACAGAAATGTTATATTTACATACTTTAAATCTCTATTCGATTCCCATTAATGAATATGTAAATCTGCATGACTTGCAGCTCTACACATTTTATAATGAAAGCCTAGAAACTGTATACAATCTAAATTCATGAGATCCTTCCTATAGGAACAAATATCCCTGAATAATGTAAGAACTGTCTGTAAAAATCACTCAAACTGAACTTTTGTACAGACAATTTTTCTCCTAATTCAGAAAAAAATAATACATCTGCAGACAAATTGTTGTGTAAATTTAGAATATTATCTTCCACCATTCATCAATTAATGGAACTAACAAAGGAATATCTTAAAATGAATGTGTCTTATTAATGCCTTGTAACAGCAACCCCTTCAGATAGGTCAAATGAAAAATTGCCAACCAGCTGGTTAATTTATTCAGCACAGGTGTTCACTATTTATTTTTCAGCCATTTGCCTTTTTTTCAATACAGCTTGTTGTAGACACAGTATTCTTTCCTTTGATGGATGCACTTTGTTCTAAGGCCATTCATTTAAGATTTGCACTGTGTATATTATACTGCTACCCAGCTGTTTATTCTTTCAAAATAAATGTTTAATGGTTACTTCATAGGAGTTATAAAAGTTAAGCAAAACCAACAGAATCTAGCCAGAATGTGTAAATTGTCAGAAACACAATAATTGACTCTCTCATAAAGTTTTAAGTTATTTTCGAAAACTTTTTCTTTGCTAGGTTGATTAATCTTACCATTCTTCCTTGTGCTTTGTTTTTTTTTTTTTTTTTCATGATAATCAAACATTGTCATACTGCCAGGCTAAGTTAAATGCTTAAAAGTACAATCTTCTATTCTGTTTTGTCCGGACTCAAGTTTAATGCTTACTTCTACAAAGTGTGAGATCTTAGTGCCAGGGGACTCATTTTTGAGCCGGCCATCAGTCAATACCACATCCGCTTAGGAAAATCATATGTAAAGGTAACAGATTATGAAATCTTTAACCTGATTTAATACTGATTCTAAACAATATTTATTATGGCAACAGGATGACAATTATAACACTCAAGTGATATTGCTTTAAAACAAGAATAACATTTTATCTGCAATACAGTCTAGCAGCCATTACTGTGCAATATACAACTCTGGAATATTCTGAGTCTGTAATCTTCAGACTGTATTACTATAATTCATACCTTTTTTTCCCTACCTATGATGTTTACAGAAACAAATACATGTTTCTATATGAATATCTGTCAACCCTTCATTCAGCTACATATGATATTATCTAAGGGATTCAAGGTTAAACTTACATAACTATCCCAAAGAACCTTTCAGGAATTCAGAACAGTGCAAAAAATTCAGTTCAGTGCAAAATTCAAAAGACAAAAATGATAAATAAATACAAAGAAATAGTTCAGTTTTCAACTGAGGCCCACACAATTTCCATTCATTATTACTATGCTTACACACTATTCAACATTACTGCTTCACAAGGCTACTTTTAGATGTTCACTGATTTTCTATATGACAGTGTGAAAAGCTTACCTTCTGCATGACTTATAGATAACAAAGTATCATACTTTTGTTTAAAAATCTGAACAAAAAATTTGTATTATTAACTTTTGCTAATGCAGACATACCTCTACAAATACCTAACTAAAAGATATTTATCACATACTCAGTCCTAAAATGGTATACTATTCTTCATCTGCTTCTGCAACAAATATTCACAGAAGCAAATTTGTGTATTTCAAACTAAGCACGAATTTTTTGCACGTTGTGTGTAAAATAAGAGCTAAGTTACCTTACTTCAAAAACAGAAAGAAGGTGACAGCTCAAAAAGGCTGACTGTTAGTGTATTACTAGGAGCCTTTGACCACACAATTCCTTCTAAAGCATCATGAGTAAGCACTGTCTAATGAGTAAGTTAGATCCACTGAACATAAAAACAAGAGGGCAAATATTACTTTAACATTTTAGCACAATTAAGATTATATAGTTACAGTACTACTGTCCATTTATGTTCCTTTTCTTGTGTACTTATTTCATTGTACGTGTACTTAGGAGTTTAACTTTTTACTATGTAAAGAGCAGCTTTTAGCCAAATTAAGAATGGAAAAATTTAATAGATAGTAGTGCATAACTACATACTACTAATAATACCTGCAAACACGACACTTCCATTTTCTACCAGAAGTAAATTACAAACTCAAAAAGTTGGCCAATAGATTATATTGCATTGAGATAAGGTTGTTTAAGAAGGATTGGTTAGTTTCAATGAAGTGCAAGTGATTTCAACAAAAGCACAAGGACCTTAAGAACATTTCAGAGCTCAGGGTTACTTTTGAGACAACATGCAGTATGACAGCGTAGTGAAACACTTGAAGCCAAAAGCACAATATGATTATTTACCTCTGGGCATGTAAAATTATTTGTATATTTCTATATTTATACTTACTCGCCAAAACAGAATTCTTCTACATGTTGAATAGTTTTATCCTTCTTGCTAAGAGAAATAACTTCTTCATTCTCAAGGATCAGTTTTCTCCAGTCTTCACATTCATCACTGGTATCTGTCTTTTGCTTATAAAGAACAATTATAAAATTACATTTTGTACCATGCTAGCTGCTCTTGAACTATAAATCTCTGGAGTCCCAAAAAATTCATTGTACCATCTTATATTAAAAAAAGAATAATCTTAATGGTCTTAATGGTTTTTCTATTAATATTTTTTGAGTTAAATTAGTTAGAGCTGGTTACTTTATTATAGCATACGAACACCTGCACTACATTACTAGCTCTAGTAATTTGAAAACACAGTGTTAAATGAAATACAAGTTTTAGTAGAGAGTTGACTATAACTTTGAATACAATCACTAAAAGACAGGTTTGCCACAGCCAGGTTAGTTCCAAATTTTGTGACAAAATTCTTTGAACAGAGACCACGTTAATATAATACCCAAATTGCTGTATTATTTCATCTGCCCACACAGGAATCTCTAAATCATATAACAGAACCCTGACAATATGAAGTTCTGACATCAAGCAACTCAACTGATTACGCCAGAAGGTAGCACTATGCAATAAACAGGCATGAGACTGAACTGAAAAAGTTCCATCTTTTATGGACCGACTGGCTCATAATGCTTCAGTAAATAATACAAATATCCATTTGCTAATATAGTCCAAGTACTCAATCTCCTGAATAAATATCCTCTTCAGAAGATTTCTAGTGGACTGTCGTGAATTAGATAAACTTTGGTCATTGAAAAATACACTATCAACATTAATCGTTTTCTCCTGGTTACAGGACATTTCAATGGAAGGATCCAATAACTACCTTTCTCACAGTTAAGAAGAATCAGCTGAAAGCATGCAAGAAAAACAAAAGGGTCTGAAACATCAGAGAGTAGAAAATAATCAAACAGGAAATGGAAAAGACCAGATTATCATTTACAGAAGGTGCTGGGAAGGTAAGCAAAACAATAGCGTAGTTACTTCTCCATAAATTCAAGAAACCAAAAAGTATGACTGAGCACTAGACTGCTCTCAGATAATCATAAATCAGACATATCAGAGTCTTAGAATGCTAGCCCAGATGGATAATTCTTAACCAGTAAAGTTGGGAAGGAGTAAGATCTTTGATCTGTCAAATTACCAAAGAGAAAGAGCATTGTGATAATTTGTCTTGTAATAAATTATGCAAACAACCAAGATTTAATGTTAAAGAACGTTAGAAGTCATTTGAGTAATTTTTACCTTATTTTCTTTAATCCAGGACAACAATCCAGAAAAACTAAAGCTGGCCCAGTTTCCGCCATAGTAATTTCTCCTGAAAAAAAACCCAAACCAAACAATGAAACTTGATGGACAGATAAAACACAGCTTTTTCAGGTTTAAAGAAAACACAACCAAGTTTGAGACATATTCAAAATATTTTATGTGACAGATTTTACAGATGCAGAATATAAAAACTGGTGTAATATTTCACGACTCTTAATGAGATTCAAGATTTACGTTTTCAATCATTTGTATGCATCTCTGACCAAATAGACTATAGTCCTAAATCAAATTATCTGTAGGGAAAATGAATAATGCTGAGAAAAGCACATGGGATACTATGAGTAAAAGGAAAATACAGATCATGTTGCTTCTTGGCCAAGACTGACTCTACATCTCTAACTCAAACACGTACATCACTACAGACATCTTTACTTAGTGTGAAGCCAAGCCAACAAGTCTGCCAGTTTCCACTGGGTTCTCAGAAAAGGCAGTTCAGGTTTTTTGCACCCATACCACACTTCACAGTTTCAGGTTCTGGCAGGACCTAAAAGCTTTGTCACATGAGTACAGCTATACTGCTTGTGACTGAAGCTGATTTGGAAGTTAACATAATTGCACTGCATGCCATATCTAAACTAACAGTGCTTCATAAGGTGGATATGCAAGGGAGGGTTAAGTAAACTGAAATTGGGTCCAGACAGTGAAAACCACATCTCTCTTATCCATTATGTCAAATAAAGGAAAGTTCACTCTATAGTTTATCTACTGATTACAGAACAGATTACACTTATTATAGACTGTTAAGATGCTCTGGCAAAATTCTTATTAAACAGCATATACTGCAGGTGGAGCCAAAGGAATTGATTTGTACAAAATGATCATAACTCCCCGCGTACTCTTCAGTTTATATTTACCACCTTCTGCCTTGAAAATATTAGTTTACTTCTTTTAAATCACAGAAAATTAATAGTTCTGCTGTTAATCAAATAAAGTCTCTGCTCTCCCTTTTTTAAATTTGTCTATCAACATTTCTCTAAACATCAGTTGGATTAATTAGCTTTTGTTATCATGCATACTGTATCTTAAATATTTAACAACTCTGACGGGAAAAATAAGAGAGCAATTACATTTTAAAAAATCACCAAAGTAAAAAAGTCATTTCAGGATTTAACTCGTTTTCTGGCACTGTATGCTGGCACTCCAAAAGAATGAAAGATACCAAAAATACCCTCCTGTGTGGATATCTAATGCTATTGCATACACACAAAAAAACCCCAACCCAACCCAAAAAACCACGCATTTATGGAGGAAGATGGGGTTTGCATTTTACAGAATAATGCGCAGAGTGCTAAATCAAATGAACTTAATATCTTATCATAATCTCCTCCACTTTTAAATTGTAGAGATAAGTGTGATAAAAGTGAAAAATTAAATTCAGGTTTGATTCTACTGTTTAAGATGGGCTGATTTTGACAAGGCTTATCTGCACTGACAAAGACTTCATTAAAAGTGTCAGCCCCTTTACAGTACCAGAGGGTGATGCTCTATACCATGTTGCTTACTTAGCATACGAAGGACAGATGTCTGCTAAACAATGCCTAATTGCTCCTGACTAGAAACTGACCTAAAAAAGTCTTTCAGCTATGGCAAGGCAACAGTGAAGAACATAAATAGGACATCTTTTGCAAAGACAACAAAATCCAGCATTCGCTGAATAAAGGTGGCTTCAACAACAGAACATGGTGTTTAACATGAACTGGGAGGACTGGGTCTCTAAGAGAACGCAGGTAGTGTACCCTGCAATTTGGATACTCTAAGCAGAAGGGCTCCATCTGCGGATCCGTTACCAACCAGAAAACCCCAACCATCTACAGAAAGGAGTTCATACTTACCTCATTATGTGAATGACATGGGCGAGGCTTAAAAAGTACTGCTACTTGGTGTCATATAGAACACAAAGCAATGAGGATTAAATATATTAAATGCCTGATTCTGTCAGATTTCAAGTTGTAAAACAGTAACTGATAGTTGCATGCAATGATAATCTCCAGGTTTGTTTTAGCCGTCAATCGTGCAGCTTAATTTCTTGCTTCTTCTTAAGATTCCACTGAATAAAAAGTTCAATATCCATATATTCTCTGTCACTTCTGGGATTTCCAAAAAACACAGCCATGAAGATTTATTTTTAAGGGAAACTGCTGCTTTAGTTGCAAGTTTCCCTGAATATGGAATACAATCTGGCTGTCAGAGCAAGCAAGACCATTGATCATAGAAATCGCAGAAAACACCTGCCTAAAATTAGGATTGGGTTTCTTGAACCTATAGCAATATAAATTTATGCATATTTAGAATATTTAAAATGAGAACTTTCAGTAAGAGAAATGAATGTGTTATTTTCACAGAAAGTTACAAAAGTTTTATTTGTCAGCTGTCAGACATCTTTGATGTAAACATTCCTCTGTTCATCGGGTAGATTTTCCTTTGAAACTGCTTTTCTTTTTAACCACCACCAATGTGAGTCAATCTTTTCAACAAAGAACTCTATAATGCTGTTCTGAAGCTCCATCAGCTTTGAGAAGACGGTATGGCCTTTCTCAAATGGCAAATGAATTGCAGCTGTCCTTCCTTTCCTCTGCCATCTGAGCACCTTTCCCAAGTTATGCTATACCACTACAAATATTAATCTTCTCCTGAAGCATCAACTTCCAGATTTTTTTCCCCGAAATTTTAACTAGTTTACCCTCCATTACATGATGAATCATGATTGCTTAATTTTCTCATCTAAAAACACTACAGAAAGAAGGTAGACCAGACATGATTACTGACACAATGAGCAAAGTTTTTAGTCAAAATCTTGGAAGAGGAATTCTGAAAAGCGCTGACTAATGGTTTCACAATTAGGAGACCTTTCTAACCAAATATTTTTGTTATAATTGCCCTGAAGATTAATTCCTTTAAGTAATGAGGTCAAGATCAAAGCCTGATTAAAACTAAAATATTGTCCCAAAATCTCAAGGACTCATCTCCTCTCTTCTCTTGCTATATTAGCAAACTACAAAGATGGACATTCTCTCCCTTTTTTGGGGTTATAATTCAATTATCCTTTAAGTAAAAACATGAAACATTTTGAAGGTTTAACAGCAGAGTTAGAAATTATTTTTACTACACAGTTAGTTAGAGTACAGTTGTTTTCTTTTTCTACCATACGTTATTCCCTAATGATAGTTGCTCAAAAATTCTCCTATATTACCTGGATTTTTGTATGAATTAAAATACAGATGGTTTTAGTTTTTTTCAAAGTTTTCAAACCTCAAATCTGTAGTTCAGAGCTAATGGCAGAACTGCTGAAGCCATTTTTGCAAAGTTTTAGAAATGTAGCTCACGTACAGTTTTATTTCTGTAAAAAGCTTAATTCTCTCTTCTCGTACATTAGTTTGTGATTTTTTTCTCAGTTACTAACACCATTTTTTCTTCACATTCTTTGAAAGAATTAGCAAATCCCAGTCCAGAACACTGAAATTGCAAATTGTATCCAACTAATTAACATTCTTGGCATCAGAACCAAGAGAATATCTAACATGTCCTTTTGAAGACAGACTGCCATTTGAGAAATTGAATACTTTTGAAAGCACGATACACACAAATAAAACATAAGTAAGAACAGAAAAAGTATTTCATGGACTATGCCTGCTAAGAAGATTGCCCTTCTCAGTGCTATGTCATAACAGCCACGGTATAACAGATAAGGCTGGTGATGTCTGAAGAAAAGCTGCTGATGCCTCATGATTGCTCCCAAGAGCTGCCTGTATGTGTCTGTCCTGCATTTGATCTTTCAGAAAGAAGTCTTGAACCATCAGACTAGCTGTCTTTTGCAAAGGAAGTTACTGCCACATCGATTTTAAGGATCTGAACACAAAATGACTTATGTTTCAAACCCATAAAGTTTCACGTGCTACCTATTAAGTACACAGTCACCAGTATTAAACATTCCCATTCTGGCAGAGTAATTGTGTTTTGGAGCACGAGAAGCGGACCAAGCTTTCTTGCCTTCCAAGAGGAAGGGGTTTAACCCAAACTGCTCCTGCGATCCTTCAGCTCAATAAAAAGGTAATAAAAGGTGGCAGTCACTTGTACTACATTACATTGTATCCCAGGATATGAACATGACCAAAGGTAATCATCATGGACCAGTTGAGACCATGTTTTACTTTCTAATACCTTTGCTATGAGATCAAATCCTAGACAAAATAAAAATAAAAATAAATTTTTCAAAAAAGGTCAAAAGACATCAGCATTGAGAATTTTTGCCTACGTTTCCTTACTGAAAGTTAATTAATTCCTCTATTTTTCTTGCAAGAAATTGACCTGCTTTGAGAAGCAACCTTCTCTCTCTCTGGTTGCTGTACTTACACAGCAACCTCACTTCACAGAAGTTAGAGATCAAAAAGACAGCTACATGAAGACAGAGGTTGTATTACTTTATGTATTTTACAAGTCCCGAAAAAAGTGAGACAGATTGTCTAGCAAGTGGAACAAACTGCAAAAGCAGGTATCTTGGTGACGGGGGTATAGGAAGGGTGCCCAGCGTGCTTTTGGATGCTCAAATAAAACGGAATTTTGGACACTCAAGTCCAAATCAAGGAACACTCAAGTACTCTGCAGCCAAAGTAAGGTCAAAACATAAGAAAGATAACAAGTGTGAAGAAGGAAGACATGAGAAGCAGACACAGCAAACTAGGCACAAACGAGGAGTTAAAATCCTGCATCTTGACACTACTTTGCCTTTGAATTAAACTCTACATGGAAAGATAAGTAGGTCAATGAGGAAGTCAATGAGGAAGGATGTAGACAATAAAACTATAGCCCACAAATGCTATATTCTAGGTGCTGAAAATCCAGTACAAAATGTAGCTAAACATACCTCACCTCTTAATTGCCCCATCCTCAGTAACCAAATTAGTGCATAATTCTATAGATATATAAGAAGCAAATAAACAAATGACCAAAAGTAGAAAAGATGACGAGCCATCAGGAGAAAGTCCTACGCATATGAACAATTAGTATGGGAAGTATATTTACTTCAAGTAATCAACTTTTAATCTTGATCTACCTCTCTTCAGCAACTTCAAGTTTAAACTAAGTGCCAATCTCCACATTTTAAATTGCAAATTACTTTTCTAAATCACTTAACAAATATCCTTGAAATTTCACATGTCAACAGCTCATTAATATCTACAGTAAATGTAGCTCTCTGAAAAGAGCCACAGATTTTATGTTTATTGAGACAGATAGCTGGCACGGAGAAATAGAGCTCCTTCAATTACTATTTGGCAGAAGCTAACTTTAGTTTAAAATCCGTCTACAGGAATTTATGGCAACACTGCAGTGAAGTGACTATTTTGAATAAGATTAGCTACTGTTGATGGTGATGCTTGGACAGTGTTTATAAATCAAACTTAGAACTTAGTATTTTATAACAGGCCACTTCAAAACTATCTTCCATAATCACCTATGCAGTATATTATGATAAATGCAAACATGGCTGGAGATTAAAAGTACTAAAATGATGTACACAAGGTAATGAGTGCAAGCAAACAGTAAACAAAGACTTTATCTATATACGTTTGCTATACCTTGTGCCTAACTTAACTCAGACCTTTGTAGAGAACAAAAGATTAATCAAAATAGCATACCTAACACAAACAAGCATTTTGGTAAATACAAATCTTCTTTTCTTATACTCTGAAAAAAATTTAAACTCGTGATCCTTCAAGAAGGGAACATATATGGTTAAAATTGATATTCTGAATATAAACAGATTTTTTTGTTGATGAATTTTCAATTACACTGTTACCTCAGTAAAATGAAATTTGAAAATTCATCTAGAAAATAGTACATCAAACTACAGATATAGCAGATAAAATTAAAATGTTTTAATTCAGATGAATCTTGGCAAGCTTTCTAGACTTAACTTTTCACTTGAAATTCAAATGGCATCGGGGTGGGGGTTTTCTGTTGGTTTTGGTAGGCTTTTTCTGCAAGAGTATTAACCTAAACATGAAAAGCAGATGGCTTAAAATGCTTCCCTGTTTATGGGGAAGGGGCTGTACAGTATAAACACTTCTATTTTTTTTGCCAAGATACAGATTCTAGACCATGACTCAGTGAGCACATACAGCAATTAAAATGGCAACTATTAATATGAGTGAAGAATACCTTCGTTAAGAACACCTTCCCCTGACCTTAGCCTGCAGCAGAGTTAGAAAATAACTCCATAGGAGAAAGTAATCAAATGTGGAAGCCTTCATTTTCATCATAAAAACAAAAGCATGTGTGAATGTAAATGAGCATATTTAAGTGAAAACAATAATAAACAAAATCTGTATTCCATGGTTCTAATTGCCTGTTTCTGTGAGTTTTCTGAAAGGCTCTTCATCATAGCTAAGTACAGGCATGGATAAAAAAAATCAAAGTTCCAGTGGCTAACTATTATTACAGACTATTACTACAGATAAGGCTTTTAATATTTTGGTCAGCAATCTAATAACTAATTTAAGAATTACGGTACCAAAATGTTTGAAATTAACATACCCTTACACAGTATGTATGAGGTCTTTATAGTAACTTCAGTGTCACTACTATGTAGTTATATATTTCTTTAAAATTGTACCAATCTTAAGAGCTGTCTTTGTTTCACCCAAATCATTAGTTACATCAAATATGGAGCATCAAATACTGCCTTGCTGTGTACTATTCCATTGTGACAAAAAATACTAGAATATTAGCCCATTTGAGGACTTTTTTCCTTGCAGTTTCTAGGAATTTTCCATAGGTTCTGAGACTAGTCCATAGTGCCTGAAGATTCATTAAGATGAGTTCTTAATCCAAATGCCTTCTTACTGATAAAAACTGCTGACTCTGAAGCGCATCACCTGACCTCACTCCAGCCGAACACAGGAAGCCAGTGACTTTGTGGGCAGTGTAACAGCAAACCGAGCAATTGTGTATGATTTCAAATTAGAAATAAGTGTATGAAAAATGAACGGGTCCTTTGAAGCGTTGTTGACAACACTACAGAAGTTTAACTCTGAATCAATGACGTTCAGAGAAAATGAACAGCAGAAAGCATATCCTTTTTAAGGTCTTGGTGCAAGACACAAAAAAACCTGAAAACATGTATACCATCTCTGGGAAAAGTCTCCAGACCTAGATGCTGGACACACAGGTGCATACCACAGGACTTTTCATAGAAAGGCAAGAGCTCAAAAAAACGATGTAAAAATAAAACACTATGTCAACCTTGTCATTTTTAGTGGACAAGTGCTAACAATCAGAGTATCCAAGCTCACAGCACTCTTGCTGCTAAGACCACCCCAAAACCACCTGTCACAATTCTCTGCCAATATCCAGTAGGTACCAGCTAGAGGAGAGGTAACAGGTTGCCTGAAACTAGTCTCTACATAGACTTTTACTGGTTATTAAGTTATGATTTTACAGTTAAACATGTAAGATACTACCCACACACACACTTCAGATCAAATTTTACCAAATTATCCACTTTGGTTGCACGCATAAATATTTACCACAGCTGAAATGCAGAAATTTGTTTAACCTTAGAAAATTATTATGCATTTTAGCCTACGACAACACTTAGCAGCAGCTGCTTAGATAGTTCTTGCTTCCTACTTATGACCCTCTCCCAAAATCATATTAGCCCAGCAAATTGAGTAAGTGCACTAACAATGGGACTGAAAAAGCAGCAAGGAAAAAGGAGGCAGCTACAATCACTCAATGGTAATGCTGCCAAGAAAAAATAAAACAAAAAAAGCATCTATATAATCATACCTTGATCTCAAATAATGAACTACAGCAGGCACAGTGCAGCTGTCTAGCACAGAAATCTCACAAAATACATTGCATTTTTTATCTTCTAGAAAAAACACAGACAGGAAAGCAGCCTCAAAAGCTGCTTAGTAACGATTGATTGTCTCAAAAAAGTTATGAGAAAATTAGAGTTTTAAAGCGCTAGGTGGGACAGAGGGGTATTTTAAGAGTTTGACTTGGTCAGCTGAGGCTCCAGCATTTGATCTTAAGCTTGACTCAGAAACCAGAGCTCTAGACTTGAGTCATGCTACTGAATTTTGCTGGGCTGGTATACAAATGAGCCAAGGTTCACAGTTCCTACATTATTCTAAATAACAGTGTGCATCATAGTGTATAGTTAAAGTTTATTAAAAAAAAATTAACTTTGGGTAATGGGTAAAGAGAAGTAAAATGAAATGTTAATCTCTTAAAAGGTTGCAATGAAATACGTTACTCCAAGTGCTTCAGCAAATCCTTCTATTTCAAAGTGCAACAGTAGTACTTTTTGAATCAACTGATTTCAGTGGTATTCTATACTCTTCCTACAAACTGATTTAGCATAGGACAGAGAGAAGACAGCAAACAGTGTTGTGTTCATCCCCTGCCTTATCAGCCAGATTCCACTTGTCTTCACTCTGGTAACAATCAAAATGCAAAAATACTTGCATTAACTTCTCTAGGCATTGATACAGACGAGATACTAGTAAAACATTTTGTCATTAAATGATAATGGTTCAGGTAAAAATTCCAACAAAACCAGAATGGGATACTTACTGTCAGGAATGATAATGAAGGGCACAAAACCTGTAACCATTCTTGTCTGTAGGAAAGAAGGAGCCATCAACAGCATCCTTGACCACGTCACTTATGATCCAAATTACTGAGCTAGTACGCAAAAATTGCCTGTTCTATTGATGGAAATAACACCCCAAAAATAAAGTAGAGACAGAAGCGTAAGATTACTTGATGCCAGATGAACACAAAACACAAGTGCTGAAGGGCACGCTGACATAGGCACAGAGATACTTCTAGCCACAGATATACTTCTAGCCACAGATATACTTCTAGCCACAGATATACTTCTAGCCAATTTAACTGTAAAAAGGAAAATTATTGGCGTAACTTACGAATCAACATGAAGAACTCTCTGGCCACTTCTGGCACATGCCGCTGCAATAATAGATTCAGGCAAACCTGAAAGGACACACACAATTTTTAGAACTTAGTATGCTAAGATATATTAAAAAATGAAGAAAAAGTTAGAACTTGGTCAGAAACAGGCAGTTCAAACAATGTGAGTCACTAAAATTCTTAATACTCTCATGCTACTAAAATAATGAACACTATTTTGCATTCATTAACATTTTTCTATGACCCTCCTGAATGCAAAATATTTTTTTTAATAATCGTATGGCACATATCACTTGCAAACCCTACTACCTCTGAATTAAAGCTTGTCACCGGTGTCTTCTCTAGACACCTTGTGATCATAAAACCATTGAGCACTTGCCAGCACAATTACACCCAAATTTCAATGGGATGCTCTGTAACTGTTTCCCTCCTGATACAGACAGGTATTATCTGAGCACATTTTTGTGTATTTTTGTTCACTTCAAAGTGTCTGACATAATCTGAAGACCGTGTAACAACCCATTAAAATTGTGTTTTAAAATTAAGAAATTTATGGTAAATGCTGCATGCCCTTTTACATTGCCCAAGGATGCACTGGAAAATGTGAGGGTATAAACCTGTCGGAATAGCATTAAACAACTGTGTATGGCAGACAGAGTCCTGCATGGTGCTGTCTCCTCCATATCATCTGCTGGCAAACATCTCTAGTATGAACGGGCCTCAGAACTGTATTTGGACTTTGTTTCTGATTGAACTGATTGGTTTGCTCCAAATGAGTGCAAATACATCCTGCATGCAGACCAAGACCCGAGTTTAAACAGAAAAAAAAAGCTAAACTGACAGTGCAGGTGTACTTTCACTTCACATTTAAGGGTAGTGTTAGGGACAAAACAAATGCGAGATGGTTGTCCTTAAAGTGGTATCCCTATCAGGATCTCCCACATCATGCTATTATGTATGTTTTCACTATATTTAGAAAAGATATGTAGTAAAAAAACAAAACAAACAAANCAAAAGCTAGAGATATTTCCCTACCAGCAATACCTGCTTGGAATGGCACATGATCGCAATTGGAAGTTTAATAAATAAACAAGGCTGTTCTCTAACTTCTACTCCCGCTAACCAGATTTTTACATGCACAGTTAGATGACTTGGATTTCTGACTAGATTCAGAAAAGAAGTATAGCTCTCTATCTAAAAAACTGTATGGCACTAGGTTTGCTTAAATCTCTTTTTAAATGATGTATTGACTGTTTAAGCAGGTAATTCAGTAAAAGTGATTAAAATTCTAAGGGACTGGGATTAGGAGACACTTAGGCTACATATTCAATTAAGGGATGAGATTAAAAAAAGTGAAAGGAGTGTTTCACTGATCTGATTTACAGTACAGCACCAGAAGCAGCTGTACTAGTACAGCTAGCTGAAAAGAGACTGAACTGAAAGTAGAAAAAGGTGTGGTAGGGCACGAAGTTCTTTGGCTAGCTTCACCCCAAACATCACCTTCATGAGAATTTCAGCTCTGCAGTTGTCTATTTCTTCAGAGACAATACTGCCTTCACAAACCAGTAAAAGGTCAGCATGTTGCCAATCCAATGACTCATTTAAAACACATAATGCAATATGTTAAAGGTTACCTTATAAGTAGAATATAGTTGTGCAGTACCAGTTTTCATTTACCTAGAGTAAGAAGCTGTTAGACTTTAATCGAGTGTTAGGTACAATTTAGCACTCAGAGAGACAGGAAAAAATCATTTGAAATGGTTGAGGTAGTCTTTAATAACTCTAGAATCTGAAATGCAGTCTAGAAAACACCTAATGTGACTTAGATACACAAGACCATAGTTTCATGAACTCTTTAAGCCAGCAAAGGCAAACACAACCATCAAAATAAAGAGGTCCAACCTCTCTACCCTTATCTTCGGCCATTCCTGACCTCCTTACGCATGAAACAGCAGTTTTTGGCAGACCAGTTCCATGGTGGTGTTGCCAGTCCAAAAGTACAAATGTTTCTATCAATGCAAGGAAGGAGGTTTAAGACAGGCATAACAAATTTTCCAGGAAAATACCTACAACTTCCCTGCAATTTTTTCATTTTTAACACTTACTATTTTGATGGATTAAAAAAAAAAAGAAAATCTCTTTCTGAATTGATAAACCAGAAAAAGTTACAATAGTTTTGCATTGCTGACCTTCCACAGCAAGTGAAGGCTTATCATGGAATTAATCTCTGGGGGTAGAAAGAGGGATGAACAATTGCATCAGTTCCTGGGACATTCATTTCACAGCCTAGAAAGGCTGACAGTCTTTAGAGCTGTTTTTTTTTTTTTTGAAGTAAGAACTCAAAACCATACTGAACAAAGAGACAAGAAGAAAATATGTAACTGCAGCACGCAATTCAGGACTGTCACAAGACCCTGGATGCACACAGCCTTATTATGTGAAAGCAACTCCACATTCAGCTGTCCTCTGAAAGTGCTTATACATCCAATTCATTTCTCTCTGTCTATAAACTATCTGGAATAGAATCTACAACTACTATTTTGTTTGTAGTTCCTGAAAAAGGTTTTCTTTCCTTCATTTGGGCACAGAGAATATTACTCTGGAAATGGAACTGGGAAACTTGTTTCTCCTTCCTTATTGATAAAAGCCACCAAGAAAGTGTTGTAAAACATCACCGGTGCTGCCTGGCTGACCAGGACTGGAGTTATAGCTACTAGGGCATAACTGATTGCTTTAAGCGTGATCCAATTGATACTGCATTGGAGGTCTGTTCTTCCATTAACCTTGGATGAAATTGGTCCCTGAATTAGCTTCCTCGCTCTTGAAAGCTGGCATCAATTTTCTTCACCAATCCTTTGCTTCCAAGATACTGTGGCCCCCCGAGTACCCACTGGCAACAGAATGAGAAAGTGTAAGAAAGGCAAGGCCCATACATTTTAGCTTTTGGAGAGGCTCTTAGAACAACTCGATGGAGCAAGACACCACTCATTCTTACGTGACAAAGCCTCAGTAAACCAAAGAAATAAGACTGTGCCTTGGCACCAGTTTCTGAATTCTCTAACAGAAATAAAACCACATGAAAAATAGGTAGCTTTGTCAAATGTAAGTTACTCCTACATGTGATCTGGACTGCATGATGGTTATTTTACAGAAGCCTTTGCCAAGAAAGGCAATAGAGTTAGATAGTCTCTCTCTACCTAAGAAAAAAATAACTGACTTGGAAAAGCCTCCTTAGAGAAATGGTAGAGATTTATTTAACAACTGCACATGAAGCTGAACTATCTCCTACAGGATGCTCACACAGTTGTGCAAAATACAGAGAAATACACTCTTTTTAAAAACTATTCCTATTTGGAAACAGTTTCCTATTCTGAACTTTGATTTGTCAAAAATTCTAAGCTGGATTACATTCAAATTTAGAAATGTGTTCAGACCCTAGCTACAGGGCAGAGCACACTCCAAAACTCCTCACTCACAATCTGCTTTGAAGATAATGATTTATTACAGAATTCAAGTGATTCCAGGGGAAAGGCTATATCCCTAATATTGATTCTGAAGTTTCACTTATGCCTAATGAGTAAATAAAGCTGGGTATCTCTAAGCTGTTTTCCTCATGAAGGATTATTCTAACATATCGTGCCACTTGTCCGACTTGGGGAACAGTCAGCTTCTGTTTTGCCAACTTAAGGGATAAAGGACTTAGCACTATAACCTGTGTCACTCATGACATTTAATATTTTTGAACAGGCAGCTGAGTAATGATTTGGATCCAGTAACGTGGAACAAAGAACAGCAAGATCTAAATGAGAATCTACATTTCCTTTTAGCTTATAAAAATAATTCTAAGATTGTACTGCTATCAAAATCAGTAATCAAACTACTGAATCATCAAGAGAACTGCACTCTGGTATAATTAATAGTAACAAATATTTTCCTACTAAGCTATTACGCATATTAGTTATTATAAAACACAGCACACATCTCATTTCATTGAATCTGAAATGGTCTACTGCAAAAGAACATTTTCTCAAATAAGGTTCCAAATCCACAGAGTTTTTAGATTTCCACTGTTATTAGCGGGAAATAAGAAGTCTGAATAGGAATCGCATGATCCAACCACAAGAAAGCAGCAACAGATCCAGACTTGAGTATGTTGCACATAAACATCTGGCAGCATAAAAGGAATTTATGTAGAAGAATAACGAGTTCATACAATTCTTGTATCAATTTAATAATCTGATTCAGAAGTTCTTCATATTTGAGGCAGAATCAATTCAGAAATAGCAGTGCTTGTTATGAAGAAGCATAAATACTTTCTGTGCTTCCTGGCACTTTCCTATGCCCCTTTAGTATGCCTACACATTATATATTTGCATTACGTTAAATTGTCCTGCACCTCATTTCTCTTACCAGGAAAAATGAAGATAGAGAGTTTTCCTTCATGAAGTAGGACTGATTAGTACGACTTGAAATCTGTATCATCATTCCTTAAAGCCATTGCCTTCTTTTTCCAGTTACTAACCTCCATTTATCAGACACAGTATTAAGTAAATTAGCCTCTCTGGCCTTCTCAAGGAAACATTAATTTAAAATTCCAATGAAGTAAGACATTACATCTGCAGACAGATATAAAAATAAGTATAAAATCAGTGATATTACTCATTAGTGATCTCTGGGCCACTAACATGTTCTAATAGGTAGAATTTCATAGGTACTTCTTGACATCTACCCAGAAAGCAATACATTTGCACAAATCTGTGACACTGCCTCATTGAAATACAAGTGCAAAGTTACAGTGAACCAACTTCTAAGTCTTTCTGGTACTGGTCCAGGAAGAATGCTGACTACATATTTGCCCTTCTGCGTTTGGACTTCTTGGATCCTGTTGAAAAGATACTGAATTAAAAAAAAAAAAAAATGCAAGCAGATTAAATTGTAACAAGCTGGCTCTAATTAGGCTAACAAACATGGTGGCAAAACTCACTTCAGCATGTAGAAACTGCAGTTAGTCCTACAAACTTTCCTGTTTCTCTGGCTATCCGAATAATACACTGGAAACTGCTGCACGAGATTCCAGAACTACATCAAAACCAGTTGCAGCACAAGAATCAAGTACCTCAAAAAGCAGACAGTATAAACACTAGGTTCATGACAATCTTATGATGAAGAATACAGTCCATTTTTGATAGCACTAGTTTTCACTGCCAGCTGTCTAAGCACTATCTCTATTGTAGCCTTCTTGGATACATAAGAGGCAGATTAATCTCAATAAATCTTATGGATGTGGTTGCTGCAAGCTGATCTTGCAGTCTACATGTGGTTGTTTCCAGCAACCTCTGACCTCTTGGAGCGGGTCCAGAGGAGGGCCATGAAGATGATCAGAGGGCTGGAGCACCTCTCCTGTGAGGACAGGCTGAGGGAGTTGGGGTTGTTCAGCCTGGAGTAGAGAAGGCTCTGGGAAGACCTTATTGCAGCCTTCCAGTACTTAAAGGGGGCCTAGAGGAAAGATAGGGACAAACTTTTTAGCAGGGCCTGTTGCAAAAGGACAAGGGGTAAAGGTTTTAAATTAAAAGAGGGTAGATTTAGACTAGATAGAAGGAAGAATGTTTTTATGGTGACAGCAATGAAACACTGGCCTAGGTTACCCAGAGAGGTGGTAGATGCCCCATCCCCAGAAACATTCAAGGTCAGGCTGGACGGGGCTCTGAGCAACCTGATCTAGTTGAAGATGTCCCTGCTCACTGCAGTGGGTTGGACTAGATGACCTTTAAAGATCCCTTCTAACCCAAACTACTCTATGATAATGCCCCTTACATGAATTTTCGGACCTTCCCTACGAAGCAAAATCAGCCATACTTCCATTTTAATGAATAATGTGTTTTACAAGTAAATAAGCAAGAATTAGAAGAATTAGCTACACATGCACAGTTATCAAGATAACCAATTCTACTTCTGGTTTCAAGGCAGCACAATTAAAATTAGAGGTAACTGCTAAGCTAGAAAACTCTTCTTCAGCTTTAAAAACCAGTGATTTTAAAAGCTTTACAAAAAAATGAAAAGTTATAATTCACCTCTGTGTAATCAAAAATTAATTTCAGGCTTAGACATTGTGTCTCTTCTGATTAGCAGCCATACATAATGCTATAGTGATGCACTGCCTCTTCAAGGGACTTTAAATGGATACATTCACTGCCCCAAGCAATTTATAAACTGAACAGCTTCATATGTGTGGAAGCATCTTGGTTCCTCAGTTGTTCACTGTAAACTATTTCCCAGCCTTCCAACTGATAAGCTTTTACTGAATTACACAAGCTTCATCTTGAAAAGGTTTAAATGTTTAATTTGCTTCACTGTATCTACTAAATAAATCACAAGTGGCTTTTTCATAATACAAAATGTTGAAGGAAAATATATTAAAAATGCTGGAACATAGACAATTTCAAAACAATCTTCTGGAGTCAGTTGACCAACCACAATAAATTTTGGTTGTACCCAAACTTCTAAGAAGAGAAGAGAAGCTGACTCTGGAGAAGCTCACTACACAACCTTAATGGTATGTTTTAGGTATATGCAGAACTTAAAAGGCATTTTATAATCTAATCACAAATGAAATTGAAATATTTTGTATATAATATTTTAAGTTAAAGCTAGCTAATTAAACTTGATAATAGGTTTGATTCATTTTATTGTATGTCTATACTGCAGAATAATATCAGAAGATATTTCTGCATTACAGTATATGGTAGTGGCAGAGAAATGACAACCCATTTAAGACAAGTAAGAAATCATAAATGGTCAAGGAAGGAGCCACAAGTAAAAAGTTTCTTCTCCTACATTAGTAATTCCATATAGTTATCTGTGTACCCAGAGGGGCTCTTACAAAATGCTTTGGCTGGCTCTAGAGGAACCTCAGTGCACCAGGAACTTACAAAGAGATGAGTTCTAATAGGAGGACCAGCTTTATGACCATTCTCCAAACTGTGGAATGACATTTTCTACTGATAGACAAATGTGTCTTTTTGATTACTCCTGATTCAGACTAGAATTTCAAAGTACCTTTCTAAGACCTTTTCTAAAGGAGTTTTTCACCTTGATATGCAGATGACCTATTCTGTATTTTTCACAGTAGGGTCACAGAAGTACTACAGTCTCTTATTTTGTGAGATCAGCAATATAATCTGGAAAACCTGCAAAATACTAACAGGGCTGAGAAGGACAACAAAAGATTCGCAAAATAATGAGTTTTCTTACAAGAACAGCAAGGGACATTTCACAGTATTTGGGAAAGAATGCTATCTGAGATATCAGCGGGAGTCCAAGCCTCCAAGGCGGCTGTCACAGCACCTCTGCTACACAAAAAAATTCAGAATGGAGGGCATGCCAGAAAACAACCCCTCTATTTTACTCAGGTTAAAAAAAAAAAAAGTTAGTAAGATAAAGATATGTTTACACTTGGAGAATACTAAAAAAACCCACAAAATAAAAGGGGAGGTGAGGAGAAAACTGGGAGTCAGTGTTTATTTTGTTTGACATTTACATGGACGGGTAATGACTTATTTACAAATTATAATAATAATATGGGTCTATTTCCTCCTTCTAGACATCAACATTACAAGTCAGTGCCACTCTATTCATTCACAATGACTACTGACATCTAAAAACATCCATCTTCAGCTGGTTTTCCATCTAGCTTTTGCTGTAATAGCTGCTGATGTAAACTGAAGACTGTGTACTTATATAAGATAACATAACCAAAATATAAGCCCAGAAGATGTATTAGAAAACATTTTAGGCACATCCTAAAAATATCCTGCAACAATAAAAACATTAGGAATTATTCAATTTTTTTTTTAAAAAATCAATCTTCAATGTTAACTTCATAATTCACATCTATAATACTTAGGTTAGTTTTTCATGGTATGTTTTAAAAATTGTATTAGTATCTGGAAGTGATTTTTCCTAGCACTATACTTACATAAGATAAACAAAGTACTTACACCACTCCCAGCATATTGAACGATAAATAATAGATTCTCCTGACAGGACTTTGATGACCTGGCAAAGCCCGAGTGCTTTCAGCCAAAATCATATGAAACCATAAATCACTCTTTATTTTATAGAATATTTCAAAATGGATTCCTGCTTTCTACCTTGAAAGTCATTTCATGTGTTATTTATAACCACTGAAAACCAGAATGGAAAGAAAATTGCATCAACTAGAAAATTTACTGTGACTGTTTTTATAAAGAATAACTCCTTTTTAGAAAAAAAATAGAACTACTAGCAGACAAACTTGTGAACACAACCACCTTTTAAAGAGCCATGTCCTTTATTTTTACAACTTCACCAGCAGTTAATGTAGGCCTTCTGGAGTATCAGAGAAAAGTTTAAGAAGTTAAGACTGAATACAATCCAATCAACTGAAGAAATTCAAAGATTAAGGATGACGCTGTATCCTTATGCAAAACAGTTATAAATATGTACCGTCATGTTGCAAATCTTTGCACTTAAAGTGGTTTCTGCCATAAATTCAACATTGCTGAATGTTTTGCCTATGAATTTTCCTATCTGACAACTGCCTAAAGACAAAAGCCCTGCCACTGGCTCCAAGCTCTGAGTGTCACTCTCAAACAGATGCCTGGGTTTTGAGATAAATATTTATCAAAGAACTCATAATGCTCCCTCTCGCTATAAATTTACTACCATGTTAATGCCTGCACTAATGTACAAGTTGACCCCACAAAAGCTTATCAATAATGAACTCATTAAAATGAACATGACTAATATCCGCCTTGAACTCCTCAAGCAAGCACTTACATCAGCCCTCCAAATCTAGATCTTACTTTCAGACAAATAAAAATCACTGAATAACACCTTCCAAAGAACAGTCCTTCCAAAATACCAGAACTGCTTTGAGGATTGATGATGCTGCGTAATATCTGCTTCAGCAGAGAATCATCCAATAAATCCATTCCTGTTTCGTTAGTGGGTAACTTGACCGTACTAGTATATTCAAAGAGCAAGAAAGTAGGAATACGAGAGGCCTGGGGGAAGAAGGAAAGAATGACTTCAATGCTGCAACAAAAAAGGGGGTAGAACAAAAGAACAACGTCATAACATCTTTAATACTCATATTGTGTTGCTATCGAAAACCTCAAAATAAGCCCACCAGTTTTATACCACATGATAATCTAGTTTTATTTAGAACTATGGGTATAAATTCCATGCTAGTAGTGAACTTTTGCTGCTGAACCCACCAGGACTATTATTTTTGTACTACACATCCATCTTGCTCTAAACTTGCCCACACAAGAAAATGTTTGATTTGGGTTAAGGAAAAGTCGTTTCTTCAATAAGCGAATTTACTTTTCCCATGGAAATATTGATGAAGTAATTGAACCTAAGCATTAAATGGAACACTGATGACTAAAATTTAGTGTGAGGTTCCATTTTCATTAAGCTAACTACAGGGAAACAGTTAAATGAGCCTGAAATAAAAACAAATTCAAATCTAATGTTACCACTCAATCTAATTACTAAAATTAACAGATGAACAAATTATAAAGCCAGAAAAATGCCACACATGCAGAAAAGAATGCAATTACTACTATGCAGTTAAAAAGATCATCAACACAAACATTCTAGTTATTACAATATTACAATTAAATATCCATAGGTACACTCAGCACTGGTTACAACATTAGAAAACAGAGAGTTAAAGACAAAGCTAAGATGTTCCCTCAGGAGTCATTTCCCAGAATAGAAGACAGGTGAAAGTTTTACTTTGAATACTTTTTCATGATGAGTAATTTAATACAGATTAAAAAACAGTCATTCAACTGTGTTAGTCACCATTTATGTATGTTCTTAGTAAAAAGTAATGCGAAGAAAAGACAAAATAATTCGTAAAATGCAGAATTCTGAAAAATCTTAGTTAGTTATAGCAGTGCTCTCTACAGGTGGGCAAAAATGCATCCTTTAACACAAACCCACACCACCACCACCAAATACAGCAATATTTCAGAGGAGGAACTTAGCTCAAAGGATTTCCCTTTATCATCAAATCCCTAATATTACAAGACCATTCCAAAGCAGCGAAGATCGTATTGATGGGTGTTGCCTGACCAACTCACACTGGCAGTTAAGCCAAAAGTGCCTTTGCTGGTAAACTGCCAGTTTCAGGTGAATTCTTCTAATAGCGTGTCTAGGTACGCACAATCTCTTCCGTCTGTGAGATCGTAACCCCAACCACCACCCTCTGCAGTGAGCAGCCTGGTGTTATTTAACCCACACATCCAGCAAGCATAACATATCATGGGGCCATGAAAGACCGCACACAAGAGTAGGCTGCCACCACAGGCGTGATTCCCTTGGTCTGCACTCTGGGCCTGTGAGACCCCTCAGTACAAGGGTTGCCAGAGCAAGGTGAATCACATTCTACCTTCATCAAAAATTACAAAAGCTCCAGAAGAAAACTTTGGCAGCAGGTTTCTAGTCTTCCATTGGAATCATGAAAAGATGAAGTCTTATTTATGTAAGTTATAGTTAGCTCTAACACCTTCACTAGCTACTCCTACTACTATTTTCACCTTTTAGTCTCCTTAGTAGCTAGAACAGCTAAATAGCCCAACATTAATATTAATGTTATAAACCTGAGTTTCCTTTAATTTTCTACACCACCGCATCATCTACATAAACACTATTTTTCTCACAGCAGTATAGAATGAATTATCCTCAAAAATCACAGAAGTTACGCAATGTTTAACATTTCTCCCTTTTAGTTTGGTATGTTAGCCTTTCACTGTTTACCATTCTTCTCATACACTCGAAGTATTCACAAATCCGAACACATATGAAAATATCAGATTCATTAGTAGGGCTTCCGCTCTATACAACAGGATTAAGAACACAGAAGGGATCTCTTAATTTGCTCAAGAAACTTAATTCTGCATTTTTATTAGAGTTATGGTCAACAATGGGGACAATAAGTTTTACAATCTCTCACAAACTTCAGAACTAAATCAGAAGTCCTTTGACCAATTATACATACACTGCAAGGGGATTACTTTTACCTGGTAAACATTGAAAACAGCAATTACATTAAGAAACTCACTCATTCTATTCCAAATTACTAGAAAAGTAGTCTTAAATCTGAAGGACACAATTTGACAGATTAGTGAACTCCAAAAAAACAGTTACTAATTGTCATTCTGATTATACTGATTTCCATTCACATGGAAAACAGTAGTATTTAGAAGTGTCCTCCCATTTGTGGTCCAGTCAACATCCTGAGCTGACCATGGGAGCTCTTCATAAATGCAAATAAAATTTAAGTATAAACTTAAGACCTACAAACAGTAATGTATTTTGAACATTTTAAGACTAGAGCTCAATGCTGAGTTTAAGGTGGGGGTTTTAGCAAAACCAGTTCAAACCAGGCCATTGTCACAGGGTTCTACAAAACAGAAATCTATTTCAATACTTAAAGATCATTATGACACACAAGCAGCAAGCATCTTACTTCTGACAGAATATTCTAAAATTTGTCTTGTAGTATGTCTCAGTGAGACATTCAAGATCCATCATTATTCAGCTGAACAGGAAACAGGAGGAATTTGTGCAGGATATAGAAAGCACAGGCAGTTCCAGA
Organism: Ibidorhyncha struthersii; assembly: GCA_013398815.1. Lineage (NCBI taxonomy): Eukaryota > Metazoa > Chordata > Aves > Charadriiformes > Charadriidae > Ibidorhyncha > Ibidorhyncha struthersii. The sequence continues at coordinate 1,082,044 of VZSZ01008383.1, read as the reverse complement.
AAGTTCAGAGTTAAGTCTCTGATGTGTGCAATCATTCAGCCTTACGTTTTTTCATGTACTGAGAAATATACTTTAATAAGGAGGAGTAAAAAAAAAAAAAGTTTGGGGTTATTTGTAAGCAGGCATAAAGATTAGAAAAAACTTTTAAAAGTTCTTGTATTACACACAAGGATATAATAGGAAAAAATATTATCAGCATATACTGCAATGACACGTTTAGCTCTTCAGAACTATTTTCAATGCATAAAAGTAAACTCGACTAGCAGGAAGGTATTTCAGGGAAACGGGCTGCCAAGGGTGGCAGGGTCAGGGAAGACTTTATGAAGTACCAAAGGAGCACTTTAGGTGTTGAAGGGCAGGAGCTGTGCCTGACCAGCTCCCGGCTCGCAGGGACTGCGCTCACGGAGATCCCCCTCCCTGTTACAACCCCGCACCACACGCACCTCCGCGCCACCTCTGTTTCTAAGCAAATCTTGACACTTAAGTCTTGCTAGCAACCCTAGAGTGACCTGCGAGTCCCCGGGACACTGGGGCAACGGTACCCACGCAGGTGCCTTCGGCAGCCACCCCGGCCCGCCCTCCACAGCCGCCGCTGCCGCCCCACCGCCCCCGGCTCTGCCCCGC
>VZSZ01008383.1:1062698-1081223 GCA_013398815.1 Ibidorhyncha struthersii | reverse complement strand
CCCGCCGGCTTCTCTTCTGGCTGGCTCTTCGCAAAACGCTCGCGTGGGAAACGCTGGTCCTGGTGAGGGTGTCGCCCCGCCGGGTCACCGGCCGAGGGGCTGGGCAGGACCGAGCCCTTGGTGCCCGCGGTCACGGGCAGCCAGCGTCACCCGTCAGCCGCCCCCTCAGTCCCGTCGTCCACCCGCTTTCTCGCCCGTCGAGTTTTCTGCTGATGCAGAGACCTCGGATACAGGGATAGCGTGGGAAGCTGCGGTGAACGCATACAAGTAGCAGCCATCGGAAAACTCTTGAAATACAGTAATAAGGTTGCATTCCACCTGCTTACTGCAAACGCAAAATATTTCAATGCAATACTTCAATATACTTCATATTTTTTGTACAATTCATGTGTCGATTCCACTGGAGTTTCTTGGATGACCAATTCTTCAGTAACTCGCAATAGATTTCATTTTTGTTATTTCCCCCTGCATATATGCAGTGTTCCAATACTATTTCTGTTGTTTATTCAATCTCATTGATCACTGCACTTTATTAATATATCCAAGAAAATATTTTTAAAAGTCCCCTTAGTCCCCAATTGTGATAATTTGTTTCCTTTATGCACGATGTCGAAGACAGATTTTAAAAGAAAGTGTATTAATTCATCTATTTCTAGTCATTGTCCTTCCTTGATAATTAACAGCCATATTACATATTGGATTGTACTTTGTTTTCCGCATTCAAAAACCTCTCTATTTCTCTCAGTTAACATTAACTCTTTCTTCCTCTTCCTCTGCAGCCTTAAGTCACACTTGTGTCTTGCTCTGCCTCTTCCTTTACCTTACAAAGAAACGAAGGGGGAATCAGAGGTGAAAACCAGAATGTTTCAGAGTAGCCCCTTCTATATTACCAGTCTGAGTGAAAGAGTAGCGAGTATGAAAAGATGTATTTGAAAAAGCCAGATACAGCAACGTTGGCAAAATAACCTAGCACAGAATACCTCTGCTGGAATACCCTGGAAATTTCTAGAAAGTTTTGCTTTTTATTTTGCATTTAATAGCTTACATGGCTTTAAACTAATCTCTTAATATTATTCATTGTGAACGATTATATTAAAGTCTTAACACCTTAAATCAATAATAATAAACCAGCTAGCAGCTTGTTAACACCTTATTACAAGCTCCTTGTTCACATAGCAAAAGAATAGTGAAAAAGTATAAAGTGACTAATGGAAACCAGAGACCACCTTACCCCTGTGGTACCGCCAGACGTGCTACAATAGACTACAGCACAGAAAATGGTCTAGCAGGAAACATCAAACAACAAAACAACAAAAAATATATAGGTTTAAACATCAGTACTCGATTACCATGCTAAGAAATACATAACAGAGAAAATTAGTAGTTACAGATTCAGATTTAAAAGCTCACATCTTATATTCCTTATGTTTATGCTTTCAACTGTCCTATAGAGATTTTTTAAAAACTTCCATTCTGCAGCTTCCATAGTGCAATTCTTTTAATAGAGCTGTCATTTCTACTTTTTAACCTGTGACAACAGAAATTTAGCTCCAGAAGTCTCACAATGCTAGATCATCCTGACCTAAATGTCTTGAGTTGAGGAACAAAGCATCACTGTATTGGTTAGATCAGATAAGACAAATTCTCCTTGCACATCCTTTTCTTACTGAGGGAGGGCATACTCATGAAAATGTAATTGCATTGTGAAAACCTTTTGTTATTGTTTAGTTTAATTCTAGGACTGCACTAGAACAGAGCTATTTCACTGTCAATGTCTTACTGTTTCTCAAGTGCTTAAGTATTTATCCCACCACACAATGCTGTTGTTTGGTTCTGTGAGTTCCTGTTAGCTTCATTCATAAGATGCAATCAGTGCAATCCTATTTTGTGATGACAGTCATTATCCACTGGACCAGAAATTCTTCTTAGTACTATTTATTCGACAAAAATGGTTATTCAGGATCTTTAACTGCAAGGTTTGTCGGCCCCATACAACACAAAAATATTTCTCTGTCCTTTACAGTCTCAAGATGAGCAAATGCAGAAGCAAAATGTGTAAGTATGAGTAATTTTTATGAGAATTTCATGGACCTTGAGAAAACGTCTTACCATGTTTTTCTCTTTAGCCATTTAATTGCAATGTCATAGTAACAGAAAGCAGCATACCCAATTCTGCATGGATGAATAAGCACATTCAATAAAGAAGATTTAACAGAGTAAATCAAACACTGGATTAAACATTTTCTGCATAACAGACCACAAAATGGGCATTCATTTTACCAATAGATTCTCTACATTAGAAACAAATAGAAATGCACACCAACATAATTAAACTGCACATCCTGTGGCCTGATTGCAGAATTTCCCTAGATTTTGTTAAACTAGGTCTCATCAATTAGAATTGACTGACAAGACTAAATGTAATCTTTTTAACCATTTGTATTAAATACATTTGCTTTCCTATGTTTTATGAAATAATGCAATCATATATGCAGAGGATTCTTACATCATTTTTAGCAATAACAGTTCAGAAAGACACACACAAGGATCTATTTTAAGATTCCACTTTTAGCAGTTCTAAATATTTTTTCTGTAAGCAACTTTTCCTACTTTGCTTTCAAGCAAAACATCTCTCTTATAAAAGCATGGCATTTGGCTTTATAACTTTTATTTGGGATTTTCACATACTCATAGAACTACCTTTGTTACTTTAAAGTCTGTATAGTTAATATTAAACTTTACCAAAATACCTTTGGGAAATACAGTAATCTTAGCAAAACCTCGTAAACTATGTAAGTGTTTTTATTTTCCCAGGTAGAAACACTGAAGCCCCAGAGAAAATCAGGACAAATCACCATTAGAGTTATGGAGTTTCTGGTTATCTCAAGATCTAGTCTCAATCATTTGATCAAATACTTCTTCCTCCAAAAACAAACAGCAAACACTTCATATTCACTATGATGATTTTTTTTTTTAAGTTATGTAGTATCTTTATCCTGCAGTGACTTCATATGTGAAATCTCATTATTCATTCTATTATTCACTCAATGGATACAGAATTTAATTCTACTTGAGTACCAGTTTGAATAAGGATCATCAGCAGGATCGGGCCTATTAGCTGCTTGAAACATCTATTGAATAACCTGATTTACCCCAACTAAATGGCTCATTAGTTCAGGCAGCAAGAAAACGTTTGCGTGTTGTTGAAGCTATGCATGGTTGTCATATAGAGTTTGCTGTTATGCAACTGTCAGTCACTCAAGCATGCACAAACTGGATTGTTCATTAACTACAGAAACAGCCACTCTACATTCAAGCATGTTTGGGAAAAAAATATTTATTTCCAAATTTCTTCTAAACTCTGATACACCTTTATTCTAACTTCTTCTTTGTTAACAGTATCTGATTTTTTCTTTCACCCTGTCACAGCTCACAGTGGTCAGTCCCAATCATTCCCATAAAACACAGTACTTGTGTTCTATTAGACCCTAAACTGCAAATTCTCAATCGTATGTAAACACTTAATTCCCATGAATGGTATGAATATTCCTTTGATACAGTAATCTTGGCCTTGGTAGATCAGTGAATGAAACATGTTTAAAAAAAAAAACAAAACAGTAATTAAATACACATTCTCTACCTAAGGAGCACTGAAACGAATTTTAAAGTTGCCCTTTTGATTACTAAGATGTGAGTAAATTATAGGATTGTTTAGAGGGATGGGGAATGGGAATTACCTTTCACTCTACTTCTGTAAGCACGCAAGGCAAGAAGTCTATTTTTCCGATCTTTAAATAATGACATTCTGCAAAAAATCTGTAGGTCTCTCATTGCAGTCAAAACTTTCCGGTACAAAGTGAGCACAGAGGAGAGAAAAAACAGGATCATAGCTTTGATCAGGCTGCTCTGCCCAGTGTAACTGGCAGAATATGGAAAGAAGGCTGCACTACAGGTTCATTAAGGATTGCTTATTAGTTTTACAGGCTTCCTAAAACTACAGATGTGCAGGATGAAGGAGATAGTCTTTGCAGTAGCCCAAAAGTTAAGTTATTTTTTTATGCTACAAGCTAATCTTTAATGCTTAAAATAGCTGATAAACCTAGGATGATGACTAATATGCTGCAGTTTTTATTGCTTGTCTCTTAGAGACGTGGAAGAAAACTTACTTTAGTAATTGGAGACTTGGAGAACCACTGGTAGACGAATCAGACTGTATCGTGATTTACATTGACCTAAACCCATGTTATTAGTGCATTATATGCAATATATGGTGTCAATTCAGTTTTTTATTTGGTTAGATTACTTCTCTCAGTGCTCTGTAACAGCAGCTAAAACAGTTCCATATAGCATATGAATTATTATTGCTCTATCTTCTTTTACAGTAGGAATGGGTTGGGTTTTTTTGGTAGCTTTTAGGCATGTTTGTAAAACAGCCTTTTACCTTCCCAATTTTTATTCTGCATCTTTTTTTTCTTGATACAAAGTGTACTTTTAGGACTACTGAGATAGAGACAGGATGGTGTAAATTATTTTTGAAACTGAAGTAATGTCAATATACTTAGGCAAAGGACTAAAACTTCTTTGTACATGTTCAGAAAAAAATAATCAGGAGTTTGTGACTATGTTTTGGGTTTATATATGCTGTACATTTTTAAAGGAATGTGTTCCTTTTCAGAATTTTTGTTCACTTCCCCAGTGGGCTGAAATGTGTTCTTTACTGTATCTAAGAGGTCCTTGAGAAGACACAGTGGTATTTCTGGCAGAAGTTTGCACATCGCTTCTTAACACTTATTTCAGACTTTACACTATATATGGATTACCAGCTCGTCCTATTCAAATTAATAGAAAAATATGTAATTTATCATCATTGTGTCATCAGTCTGTAAATGAAAATTTAGATGGTTATTCAGAGTATTAGGACTCCCAAATTCAGGATTGGTCATCAAGATGACAAAGTCAGTTATCTGAGAAATGCTTTCCTATGCTGATGTCAAGATAATTCTGAAGTGTGGAATATCCACATTGCAGATATGTAGGAATGGGCAGAAGTCAGTTCCCGCCTAGCGTCAATGAAGAGGCTGATAGCAAAGCCAAAAATATGATCTAGAAAGACTGTGGACTAATGCAGGACAAGTTATAAGAGGAAGCAAGCTACAGAACTTAAATGTACTCGGACATACACACTTGAACCTTACCTATGCTAGTAAGGCTTTATCTTATAAACTCTCATAGAATATATGCATTATTATTCAAGTGTGTTTGTATAGCTTAATTACATGTTCTATGTGATAACTTAGCATTTTTTAAATATTCTAATAACCAATTTCTTCTGTTTCTTCTCATCTGCTGAAAATGACTTTGTTAGAACAAAATTTGTTCTCAATAACATCAATATAAATTGGGAAGAATTACTGAAATTGTGCCATTATAAGACAGGATGTTACAAAGCAGAGTTTAATGCTTTGTGTCCTAGTAATTCCATTATTTGTATATTCTGGCATCTAAAAGTCTTGGTTAATTATGATATTTCAGAAACTGCCAGTAAACAACAGACGAAAAAACCTGATTGGATATACAGGACTGCTATATAAAGTTGTGCAATAAATCAAGATTAGTAAATATGGACGAGCGTGTGTAATGGTATTCAGTTACTGCCTTATTTCATTTGCAATGTTACTTGAAGTAGTTTTTATTGCATAGTAAGAGGTTTTCAGACTTGCGTTCTCAGGGTTTAGGAAAAATGTACCTTTTCCAACACATCTGGAGACTGACTGTAGCTTATGTAAGAAACTAATGTCTTTTCTCTGGAAATATTCCTGTTCTTTTATACATTGCATTTCTTTTATTCATCTCTTTTGAACTGTTGCCAATTTATGAATACGGATTCTTTGACCATTAGGGCATACTCTTACTTCATTAAAGTCAACAGAATTTTTATCATGCAAAGTTCAGCCTCTATATCATCATCTTTTCTGATTGATTAACAAACAATAATTACTGTTAAAGGTGAAATGTATTCAGCTTTAAACATGAGATAGGAGTAGTTATCTCGTTTCACTGTATATATGTGTTTAAAAATGTGCCCATACAAATACTGAAAAAAGAGCAATTGGTCTGGAAGATGGATAGTATGGCATATGAAGGAAAAAGCACCAACCAACCACAGAGTGGAAGGCTGTAGTTCCTTATTTGAGGAAAATTACAAGCACAAGATTCTTGAGTATTTTTTAAAAAACAGTAGTATTCCCCAGTCTTGAAAATCATAAATGACACATCCATGAAAAGAAGAGAGAGGATAAACCAAGACTTTAAGTTCTGAAACTGATAAAGCTCCCTTAGGAAACTCACCATAAATATTATCATATAATTAAAAGGGTTTAAAGTAGTCCATAAAGCTAAGTGAATTGATGTGTCTCATATGCAGTATTTTTACCTAGACTTCACCAGAGAAACCATAAACAAAAGACTATAAAGGCCTCAGATGAAATGAGTTCTGGCAAGCTCGGATTCTTGTGAAGACACACTTATCACCAAGGACTCAAACATGAAACTGTATCCAAGAGACATCTAAAAGTTAGGAGTGAATAACAGTGAGGGACTGATTTTCAGGTAAAGCAAGCTGTCAGTGATAACAGTGAGTTAAAAAAAAAAGAAATAAAGTATACCAACTACATTTGAAATTATGTAAGCAGATGAATAAAAATGATGAAGCAAACTGTTTTCTCTTTGAGAAAGTCTGTGTTTGAGGTTGAATTTGCCTCAGTTCCAACACACTGGGTCTGTCTGTGGTCCACTTAGAGCTCTGCATTAAGAGCAGAGATTTAGTTTCTGCAGTGGTGAAAACTTATTAACGTTATCTGAGGGTATGTACAACGAATGGAGGAGCTGCCAGACCCTCTTACTCTGTTTCCTTCTGAAGCAAGATATGAAAGTATCTGTCACTTGTAAGAGGGTGAGTTTGGGAGCAATTTTAGTTGTAAAGGGGCTGTGTCTAAAAAGAAAGTCACCAGCTTCTACAGCCATCAGTCTTGTTTGTAAGAAACAAGAATACGTTTGATCACTTCTTTTTTTTTAGTAAGTACATTTACTAAAGCCGTATACAGTAAAGGCCTCCTTATTAAGCCTTTCCCTCACAACAGTACATTTAAATAACATTTTCTATTTTAAATATTCTGTTTAGGGTTTTAAAGTCAGAGAGTAGCAATAGTGGTCCACTGAAATTTTTAAGAAATTTGAAATGAGATTATGCCCAGCTTGCCTTACAGAAATGAGAATAGGTCTTGTTTTTCTTTCAAAAGTTATAAACTGGTGCCAGACTGTATGTAGTGATGCTTTTGAGAATTCAGAAAGGACGCTTACGATTTAACATCTATTTTTCATTAATGCAAACATAGTACACTCCATTTAAATGCTAGCTTTTCTTGTGCAGAAAATAAGACATCCACGTTGTACTTATTAAACTTTAATTAAACTGTATATGTCTAGGAAAAGAATGTTCCTACAGTAAACGTCATGTGGGTCAGCTATATTAAAGTATTTAATGTTTTTTTATAAGATGTTTGCATTTTAATCTGTTTTCAGGGGATGATGCAACTGAGCATTCTAGCATATCTGAAACCTGAATTTCAACACCATTGCCTTGATAATAGGGTGTTCTCCAGTTTATGCATTCTTAGAGTGATAATGTATAAAACGAAAAGGATAGGAGATGAAATCTGGTTGTAGTCTGAGTGAGAATTTTAGATTTGAATGTAACAAATCATAATGCATAATACTAATTAGAAGACTTTTTTTTTTGGGTTTAGTCTTAGCATCGTCTTTTTTAGGGTAAGATCCAGGCTTGGTGGTTGTCAGTCTTAGCAGACATTTACATCACAGATCCACGCAATACATACAATACAGTTCTTTGATAAGGTAATTTCTCTAATAGCAGAATTGCTCATTGTTCCCCAACATCTGACTATTCCTAGAACTGTAACCATCTCAGAGCAATTTTGCATCACAGGGTCTCTAAGGGGAGGGAGGAAGACTTTGATCCATTATACTTTACTTCTGCAGCGTGCCTAAAACGACTCAGAAACTCTAAAGCAGAACTAATGGGAACATGATGTTCACTCCCCTTTTTTATATCTACTTAGCACGTTATGAGTGGCACTGCCTTCTCTGTTTGATTAAGTAACTAAAAGGAAAGAATAGGCCATAGCTCCTCCCATTCTGAGAGTGCTGTATGAATGTTAATTCTATATAGTCTGTATAGAACCTTATATCGACCCTTCAGTTAAGCCAGAAGAGACAGAATATTTTCCCCCACTTCAGAAGAACACTACGCCGTTGTAAATGTTGAGGCAGATTATTAGGAAGATTTGCAAGAATAACTACTTAAAATGGTCACATTCATTTTAAAGAAAAGAAATATAATTGGTATTTGCATAGAGGAAAATGGATGAATTTAAATTTTAGTTGGTTATAATTATTGTCATCATAATCATCATCATTATCTTTGTATGTCTAAATGACTGATTCAAAGAAGAATTTTAACACATTTCACATGTCAGTGCAATTCTTTTCTGTTTTGTGCTTTAGTACTTGGGGTTTTTCATTTGCCTTTTTTCAGTCTGAACTTTTCATGGAAGCTATTGTAATCTTTTTAATAGGTGAAAAAATGTTTCAAAAGAAGTCAAATCTAGACATATTACATATGTACATTTTATTTTTTTCAATAAAATATAATCAAATTGTACAGAAAAACTGATACATAGATACTGTTTGATGGCACTTCAAAATGTTCTTAAGAAAGAGATTCTAAAGAGTAAGACTCTACCTGCATCTGGACTGTTTGACCAGATAAGGGATAGTAAACATTGATAGTTACATACAAATTAGCAGGTGAACTAACTTAAGTGGCAGCACATTCAGATGAAGATACCATTCAAAAAGTCCGTTAATAAATTGGAATTGCATGTAGACATTGCACTTCTAAAGATTTTCAAAGTTACTAATCATTCCATGTTATTGCTGCTACAGTGAAAAGCATGCATTTTACGAATAAATCTATATTGTGTGAGTTTATCAGTATTGACAATTATGAAGAGTTCAGATCCACAAAATCTGCTGGTGAAAGCAGTTTCCTTTTTACTGAGTTTATATCACATCAAAACACAGGTAAGCAATCAAGACTACAAAGGCTTTATACTGTGCACAGCAAAATAAATAAAAGTTTTGTAATTCCTATTTCCCTGATAACTTTGAAATTACTATGAAAAGAATGCATTTTGCAACAGAGGGATCATCATAGCTGCTGTGATAGCTAGAATTCTTGATACCTGGCATCTTTGAAAAACAGGATTTGGTTTTCCCGTAACTTAATCTTTACTGTTAATTCTTTTTATTTGGTTCCTTTACTCTCTAGACTTTCAATGGAAACAATTGTTAACATGAAGAGAAAAAACTCTTCTGAACAAAAACTTATCTCCCTAGCACAAAGTAGATCAACAATGTGATTCTCCTCTGTCTTACATCACTGTAGGTGTTAGCCCCCTGTAAATGTGCAAGCCGGAAAGCTAGCATTTTACTTTATGCTGTCCGGTATGAGGCAGGAAGTGTAGAGTGGCGGATACATCTTTACTAACAGGAATTTAAGCCTCCGTTATACAACTGTTTATGTACTGTGCACATCTTTCTCAGATGGTCTTAAAAGCCTGTAAGTAAACAATGGAATTGGATGCAATACTGAATAATGCTAAAGAGTACATTGATATCAAGAGAGTACTGTTATGTGGAAGAAGAAAGATTTAAGTCAGCAAAATCAAGCTCCAAAACAATGCTTTTCAGTCTTCTATTGAATAATGGCAAGTATGGGTAGCCTCTTCCATAAGGACTAGTAAGTCAAGTGTTAAAATCTTGTTTCTGACCAGGGTTACTGCGACTTGTGAAAACAATTGCTCCCTGCAGTCTTGCAGATGGCAGAGTTTCCTGATAGTCTGCTTTCAGATGGTTTCCTGCATGACAAGGAATTCCCTAAATACAAATAGGGAAGATATATTCTAGAGGAAGCCTTATTTATCTTTGTTAAATTAAATTATGGTGTCTTCTTTGTTATTTCCTTGGGATGAATAGAGGTATGTTGATGCCACTAAGCAGAAAGACACTAGCAACTTTTTAAAAACATTCTTTGAGCTGTAAATAGTCACAGAATAGATGTCACTGTACAAGATGTGGCCTGAGTACGAGATAATCTGTTGTAAGAATTTCCCTGAACTGCCTGCTATTAGAGAGACCGACAACTGATGAGTTGCAGCACAGATACATAACACCTCTGGCCAAAAGACAGACTTTGAAGTTTTGAGAGCCTTCTGTTTCCTCGCTATGTCCAGGAATTTGAAATTTTAACATATACCTTGTGTGTAAAAGGACTGCACTACAAGATACTGGATTCAACTAAGTTTCTCTTAATGGAAAATATCTAGCAAATGCAGACTTCCTAGCTAACTTCATGCACTGAAGTGACAAAAATATGTTCCATCAACATAGGACTGGTCTCATAAGGTACTGAAGGTTTCAGCACTATAAATATGGGTAAGGATAATTTTTAAAAACTCAAACTACAGAAGGGTTATGCATTAAATAACAATGATCACAGGTGTTTCAACCTGTACTTTTAACTCATGGCCTGTCCATCCTTATGCCTCCACAAGTCACCAGTAATTCCATCAGAAACTCGATGAAGTTAAAGTATATAAAGCCAGTTTTATATAAGATCACGTATTTCTTTGTTATCAACATATATCACATCAACCTCGACGTGGAAGCAAGAAAGTGGAAAAAACAGTAAAGTTAATTAAGTCTCCTGAATATGAAGACAGACGTTGTTATTTTTCCTGTGATATTTTAACTTTATCCAAAAGCCCACAAAACATACTGAGAATGATTTTGAGACACAGAGGATTGGTCAGCTTAAAAACAAAACCTACTCTTAAATATTTGATTCTGATTCCACTGTGTATTCCTTTGACTGAGATTCAAAGAGACTCAATTCTGCAATGGATTCAGACTTTCCGGATCACACTTCTTTAACAACAGTGAAATAGAAGAATGAGTCTCCGATGATGCCTTTCCTTCCACTTCCTATAAAGAACTATAGAATATACTGTAGGTAGTTTCATTAAATTATTAATTTTATTCAAAAAAGCATTATGTTCATTATATTTTCTTTCAACCTGCTTTGGAGTTGTGAAAAGGTATGACCAAGAGCTAGCAGACAGTGGCAGTAAGGCTTCAGGACTAGGTTCACTCCTTTGGGAGTTGAAAAATAGATGAGAATTCTGAGGGAAAGGTTTTTGCAAAGTCTATGTGAAATCAGGAGTCAGTAGTTGTACAGATTACTGGCCTTAATTTTCTTATACAGCCTAGATGTTCTTCTAAAGAGTTATTTAGGATTTCTGTTCTTCTAAGGGAGCAGGAGGTAGAACATCCTGGACTTCATCAACAGCAAATAGTATTCCAAATGAAAGTATTTACGAATTTCTTAATTTGCATTCTAAATTAAATACCTCTAACCTTCTCAGGCTTGTGGCTTAGGGATCAGTGTCAAAATGGCATGCACTACCTCAACCAGTTTGGACCAGTTCCATTGATTTTTACTCAAAACTCCACATTGATTTCAATAAGAAATGGCAGCAAAGATTGGTATTAGTGTATTACTTTCAGAAGAAATGTAGTGTTTTAAAAGACAGGGCAATAAAATTGATGTACAATGCAGAATGTTCATTGATGCCAATTTCTGTCAATAAGTTTTCTATAATTTGAAGATAGTAAAACATATGTCTAGTAGTATCTGAGGCAAAAATACAAAAATACCATTCAATTCTTTGGAAACAGAAGCAGGCCCAAATTCTGAATACTGAAATATTATCTGTTTCATGAAGTGTTTAAATCTTTATTATTTCATTACTGGTTTAGATATAAAAATATCAAAATATCTATGGAATTTTAAAATATGGTAATTTCTTAATATTTAATCTCACACGTACAAAGCTATGTACTCCTGAATCTTGTAAATCAATTATCCCCGTAAGTGTGAAATGCTGTAACAAGATCAATGAGACCTGAACACAAGGAGGCATCTTAGGATAACAGCTGTGGATGCATGCATTCTCTGGGAAAAAAACAAACAAATGAATACACACTGCTCACCCTTATGTTTCTCCCTCCCCCATATAAAATCCTGGCCATTATCTTTTCCAATTGTTAAGTGCACAAAGACAAAACCAAATAAGAACAGGTAGCAGTCTATATATCAGTACAGGCAAAGTACAATAAATGGTCACTCTTAGAGCCAACAGAAAATTAATGCTTTGCATTCAGTTTTGAAATTTGTTTTTGATGGGACTTAATGGTCGGAGAATACTTACAACCAAATGCTGTAAATCTAATGGCTGTATGGAAAACTGCAACTACATATCTTTACTGTCTAAAATACATACTGGTTTTAAAGATGAGCTCGAGATAATTACTTTCACAATATTAATAATTCTGCCAATCGGATTTCCACAAAGTAGGTTCAATACAATACTAAAAATATTTATTCAATAAATCAATTACACTGCTGACTAAATCTGGATAGCTATAAATTGTTTTCTCATTGATAAAATTCTGTTTAAGAGAACCTATTTTCATGGAAAGGACTCAAGATTTTTATTGGAAAATGCTTTGCAGTTAAAGAGAAGATATGAGGATTAATGAAAGGGTCCACATGAACCTTATACATTTACATAAACAAAAAAAGATTACTTTTTTATTGTTGCTTGAAGTAGAATGCAATGTCCATGTTTAAAAATACCGAAAAATGTAAAGAAAAATTAAATACCTTCTTATCCCACTAGATGGTGGTGCCTTCAGATTAGGGCTGAGATGCTCAAACAGAACAGGAGAACTTTTGCTTTCTTTAGCTGACCTGCAAATACAGAGAGTGAGATGAGGTTAATCTTGTTCCTCTAGGGATATTAACAAGCATTCAGGTATAATGAGTTACCCAATATATTTGAGTACACAGTATTGTGTTCATAGTAGTTTGCTATAAAGTGTGTTTTAACATCAATACACATCTAATAGTATTAATTTTTCTTCCCAAAGAAGAAAAGGTGCAAACGATATTGAACCTTAATGATGACTGTATCTCATGTGATAAAGCCTTATTACTTATTACTAAGGTCCTGGCTTTGCAATTTTAGTGCCCTCTATCCTCAATCACAATCAAAATCCAGATTAAAGCAGCGAATCATTAGCAACAACTGCATCTTGCATTCATATATTTAATTGGAACAATCTTAAAAGTACTACTCACTTTTTTATACAACAAACATACTCCTCATTTTAAGGAGAAAGGTATTTACATGCCATTTAGACAAAAAGTGATGTCTAAGCATTGAAGGGCACATCTCTTCAGTTATAAAAGTCAAGTGAAATTTTAATGAATAGGAAAAGTAGATGGAACTTTGTTTGAGAGAGTATTTTTGTGCTTTAATTTTCTCAGGTGCCTATAGTAAACGGTCAAATCCTTCATGCCTCAAGTAAAGTTTGACCTGTTGAGTTCAGTGCAGATTCTGTGAACTGGACAGCTTGTCTCAAAGGCTGTCTGTTGAGGACTATCCCAAGAGTAGGCTGAAGATCACACTCAACTGCTGTGCAGATAAGACTCACATATAGTAGGAACACCATGCTAGAGTGTACAGAGTATTAAATGTATAACCATTGCCCGTGAGCTAGACAGCTGTCAATCATGCCCAGACAAGTGGTCCAAAGCAAGTCTAGAGTTTCCTGTGTATGCGGCAAGCCACGTGGACAAATTGCTGTATGCACATGGTTGCTCCAGAGACCATTGTCTCAAATTTGTGCAAGGGTAGTCAGTGATTGGTTGAAAGCCATTTGAGAGACTGGCACTGAAAAGAATAAAATAATTCTGAATTGTTTTAATTTTGCTTAAGTATTATGATGCACATTGATGGTACAAAAAAAATTAAGATTAAAATTAAAAGCTGTTTTATGGAGGAAGTCTGGTAAGGGAAGCCTTAACATTAGAATTTCCAGTTGTTCTTTTTAAAGGTGATGTAATGGTACAGGAAAGTTAAGGATGCCCATAAGTGTCTGGAAAAGACAGCATTAAGAATCCCAGACCTCTATTGTAGTCCACAATTGTTGTTGCTCAGTGTAGTTTACTTCACATCACCCTGGTCCCAGGTGATCATCCAATTTATAATACCTAGAGTCATTTAAAAAATAACCCTCTTTCTGGCACAGTGTGATTCATGTTTGTTTGCTGTATGTTCCCTTCCATTTATTCTATTCCTCCAGTTCTACTCTTTCACTTTTCAATTCCCATGTTTGCAACATCTACTCAAATTCCTATTTCCTTTGCAAGTAATGTACATCAGCATGAGTAGTATCAAAGTGCTGAGATATGCCACATTAGTATGATTTCCAAGCAAAGATAATAGACCCAACAGTCCAGATACTTCCACATAAGAACATCACAGCCAAAAAAGGTTTGATCTGTGACTTTTTAATGAGCACCTAGCAGGGGAACCCCTTTGTATATGCAGAGGACCGAGGCAGAAAAATGGAATGAGAAATGGGTGTGGATGCTCAGTTCCTCTGTAGAATGTTAATTATTTTGCATGTTAGAATCTTCCCTGACTGTATCAGGGAGAGAAGATCCACTCTTACTTTCTCTAGAAAGGTGGGTAGGATTTTCTGAAAGTCTGAAGAAGCAAAATTCACTCTAATCATTGTTACTCACTACAATTAGGGGCTGAAATGCAGCATTTGCCAAGAGTGCAAGTTCCTTTATTTGATCTCTTTGACTGTACCAGTATAACTGCCACTCAGAAGAAATACCTCTAATAACTCTTCCTTTTACTTAATAAGGAATACCACATCTTTAAAACATTAGAAACAGATGTCACTGCATTACTTCACTGCTGATGTATGTAATAGAAATGACACACTAATTAATTTAATGCAGTATAAATGTACTGATTATTTATCATGGCTGACAATAAAATTATGAAAACATTCAATTACAATCAGTGGTAATTCATTATTTATTGATTCTGCATTATGCACACATTAATACAATACATTTAATTTCATAAGAGAAGGGATCATTTTTCTATTGATACTTCGCCATTTAGATTCATCAGTTTTATTTAAAATCCTTGATGTTTAGGTGGGAAGTTCTAATCTACAATTAAAACTCTCCTGAAATGTTAGAAATAAATGGAATACAAGTGTCAAGTACTAGTGTGTCTAGAAAAATGTGGGCAATAAGAATGACACACTGATTTCAGTCTCTTCTTTTTCTCACGTTAGTGGCCTACATTTGTTAATATAATCATGGTTACATTTTCCCAAGTAAACCAAGGCATTAAACACTAAACTAGCAAAAAATTAATTTGGTTTTTTTTTCCCTCCTTTTCAAGCCTTTACTCAGAATTAGCAATATCAATCGTTTGCACAGTCATGGTATAAACTCAAAGATGACTAGCGTAAGTTAAGAGCTTTAGATTGGGCCTTGAGTATTTTTTTTTTTTGTTAAGAACTGGGAGAATATAATTGTCACTAGGACTCCAGTCAGGCTGGAATTCAGAAAAAACAGTGTTTCGTTTCGTTATGGCTAGGGTGCATTATAAATGCATCTTTCAGTTATTTTTCATCCTTCATTTTGGCCCCACAGTTACCTCTGACCCTCAGAAGTTTATGTTTGCATTTATCCCTCACATTTATTTTAGTGAAGATCCAAGTTCTTCACTCAACACTAGCATTTTCTCCTATAATCTGCTTACATTGGACATACCTATATCAAGTTTATAAAAAAAATTCTTTATACTAAAAATATAAAAAAAAATCACCGTGAATCTTTACATGGCAATATTTACAGAATTCCTTCTTCTATTGTCCTGTCTCATGTTTGGTTACAGTAGACTGAGATGAAACGCAAACATCACTATTGAGCTTTCCAGTTGTCTAGAATCAAAATTATTATTATTTTTAAGTCATTCCCTACTGTTCCACTTAAAAAGCTGTCATTATTTTTTATCATTGTCTCCTCCTAGTCAATTGTGTCACCCATCATTTTCTCTATAGGATCCCTGTGAGCCAGTAGCCACATTTATGCCAGCTGGCAATAAGTAATTTCCAGAAAGCTGTTGACTGGCCCTGTCTGGAATGACTGGGGCTTTCCTCTCTTCTCCTGTGTCAGAAAAGAGCTCTTTCACATTTCACTCCAATGGGGCATATGTAATGATGATAAAAACAAAAACAAACAAATATAACAGAACCTTTGTTTGACATTTTGCCATACAAACACAGCCAGTTTTTATATAGGACTAATATACAATACACCAGTATTTCTGTAGCTGACAGTATTAAGAAAACAGAGTATTTTGCATACCAGTCTAAAAGGAACAAAAATATTTAAACTTTAATTTTAAATAAATACTCTAGAATACTTATTTCAGCTATAGGGAGGCTTACTAGTTTGTACACATACAAATTACATACTGCTGGACTCCATTCAAATAAACCATCTGGATATTTTATAACTGACAAGATATTACCGTATGATTGTTAGGCCTTAGTAACTTTGACTTGTCTTTAATAAAATTGCAGAAAAATATAATATTCATTGATATAGTTGATTTGTACATGCTTAGTTGAACTGGACAGCTGCCTGGTATTAATTCTCAAACCTTGAGCATTTTCTTAGTTTAAGAGCAGTTCTTCTCTCCATGGATAGTCACCTCTCAAGGGTACTGTTTTTACTACAGCCTTTATGATTTTATATTGCTTCATGCCACTCCAACTTGCTGGGTGTTGATGCGCAAGGCTTCCTCTGGCCTTGCAAAAATTCAGTCTTATTTAGAAATATGTTTAGCTTATGGAAGACATTAAAGTCAAAAAGGAAAAAGAATTCTCACAGTGGAATTTGATTGTCACATTAATCTCAAAGCAAAAAATGTCTTTAAAAGGGCAAAGCCAATGAGAAATGTTTAAATCTGATTTATTACATCTCCTAATAGCAATTATATCCAGTAAATTAACCCCCCAAAGTTTCTATTTGAAGTCAGTTATTTGTTATTTCTATCATTTTCCGTATGTAAAAATCTCAGATGAGTTCAGGGCTTGATTGTACCCAACACTTTGCTGAAGTATAATAGCCCCTGCCCCACAGAGCCTCCAATCTCAGGTTCTGATCCTAGAAAGACGCATGAACTAGTTTAGGAAACATGAGCATTCTTATTGAAAGGTATTAATTTAAACCTAGTTTATGTGAACATTCTGCCTTAGCTTTAGGCAGCTAGGCAAGGGGCCTGAAACAAGTGGCTAGTCTTTTTAGAATACGGATATCATCAATGGAGAGAAAGTAAGGTTCCTCCAGAGAGTAATTTAGATAATTTAAGTAAACAAATATAGCAATTTAGTTAGCATACAGTCATCTCCCCTTGTCTAAAATGGGATTACTCATAATGCAAAAATATTAAACTTTGCAGAAAGGGTGCCTAGATGAGCAAGCTTAACAAAAGAAAGGAGAAGATGGCACACACAAGCAGTGCAATCATGGAAATAGTTGAAATGCTCTGTTGCTATTGCTTGTTTGGTATCCACTTGAAAAGTTTTGTTTATACTTTTCTGCTTGCTTTGTTTACTGAATGCTTTAGGAGGAAGCTAGAAAAAGGGAGGGGGAAGTGAAGAAAATAAGACTAGGAAAGAAGGAAAGATAAAAGAAGACTGAAAAAAGTGGAAACAAGCAGGAAAGAAGGATGTTGATAAAAAGCAAGAAAGGGAAGAGGCTGGGAAAAGAAGTGCAACGTAAGTACACTGGGAGAAGGCAAGAAGCAAATAACCAATCTAGCCAGTGTGTCCTGGCTGCTGCTAGGTGCGCATCTATCAGTCTCTGCTCCTTTACATGAAATTTGTCTGACCATCTTTTGGGTCCACTGTCTTCAGGGAGAAGGGACACACAAGGCTGAACAGTTCTTGTGTTAACTGACCTGGTACAGGTGAAGGAGACATAGGATCTGTCTGGTTCCCAGGACTGCTGCGTTTTACTTGTGTGCAACTGAATGAGGTACCATATGGCGCTTCTGGAGGCTGCCTTACACTCAGGCTTGAGGAGACGACCAATGCCATTGTATCTATAACACAATTGATGCCGCACTTGAACCTGGAAATTTCAAGCAATTACACGAGACCTCCCGAGAATGGACTGTGCCTCCTGTGACTGATCACCAGCTTCATGTCTCCCACAGCCTCCCCCCGTCCTGCTTGTGCAGGACACACTCCCTTCTCTGGAGAGGCTTCGTTTGCTTTAGACCTGAATCACTCCCGATACGCCGCTGCTGCCTCCCCCACCTATTCACAGAAGAGTTGGTTTCTCAGTAAGAAAGTGGAAAGTCGGATGTATTATTTACCTAACGGAGACTTGCACCGCTACCCTCTCTCCCCGCTCCCCATCTCTCCTGATTTCTT
>VZSZ01008383.1:695715-1061244 GCA_013398815.1 Ibidorhyncha struthersii | reverse complement strand
GGGCCGGCCGCGCCAGCCCCCCGCCGGGGGAGGCTGGGCGCCCGGCGGGCAAACTGTTGCTCCGTGTCGTTCCGCAATAATTTTACGTCACGCACTGAAGAGGTCTGGTGCGGCCGCAGCCCCTCCGCCCTGTCGTGCTTAAGTCGCTTAAGGCCGGAGCGGGTTGTATTCATGGGAGATCCCTGCTGGGTCCTTCGTACTTGGGGTTATAATCCTCGTTTGTGACCTCATAGCTGCTGCCTTTAGAAATGATAATGATCTAATAAACACAAAACCCCTCCCGGGGTTTAATAGGAATACACAGTGCGGTGGTGTGGGATGTAAGACAGGGAGCTTGGAGATGACATTTCCTAGTTTAGCAGTTCGTGAGATACCTCTTCAGAAACATTTGCATTTCAATGCGCTCCTGCTCTCTGTCTGCCGGGAAACTTTCTTCACAGAGGTTCTTTCAGAGAGCTTTCTGCGTGCGATATCTGACTTGCAGCATGCAAATATTTAGTAACTTTCGGGTTTCGTGTCACTGTTTCTAACTGCTTTGGACTGAACGTGTTGTGTGGGTTNCCTTCTTTTTTTTTTTTTTTTTTTTTTTTTTTTTTTTAATAGCACCTTAAGTACGCGCTAATTTGGGGCCTGATCCTGTTCTCGCGGCTGTGAGCTTAACAGGAGCAGACCGGACGCCCATTCTTGAATAGCAATATTTGTTTTGTTTAAAATAATTTTACGTTAAAGGTGACATTGTAGAGATGCTTGCACTTAATTCCTCGATGTGTTTATTTGAAGTATGTGCTTTTTCTGTTGCTCTTGTTCTGTTTCTGTAACACCTTCTCCCGCTGCCTGCTTATTTCAATGTCGTGCAGCTCTGTGACATCACACCTACTGCCTTATTAAAATGATGGTGTTATAAATAAGGTCTGAGACTAATGTATTTGAGTAAAATGAATGTAAGATTACTAAGGTACACATTTAACATGTAAATGCTTCTCTGAAATATTTCTGAAACTCGACTAGCATGCAAAGTTGACCGTTAAAGAAATAACGTCTTTTTAATTTCTGTGACTGTGCCAAAGTTTTTTCCTTAGGGAAATACAGGATCTGATTTGACGGTACGGCCTTTAGATGCAAACTGATGATTTCTGCTCTCTTACCACCTGTGATTTAAGATCAAGAAATGCTGAAGTGTTAAATGTTTAAAACTTGTATTTCATGACTTTTTTTTTTTTCCTTTAACAAAGAGTTAAGGCTGTGATAGGATAAGGGAATAAGTAATGCAAGAAGCAGCTGAGAAGGGAGGCCAGGGGAGCTTGTAGGTGAGGAGCCGAGTGATGGTCTAAGAGGGTCTGAAAGGACCGGTGAGTGGAACGAAGACGTGGTCAAAGGCTGAAGATATGGCAAGAGCACTGTTGAGGGGGGATCTACTAGGGCAGAAACACATCTGAGCGGAGTCGGAGCTCTCAACTCAGAAAGTACATTCAACACGTGTGTAAGCGCAAGTGCTCCCTGCCTAGTTATGAAAACACTATGTATTTTTACCAATTCAGGAATAGCAGATCACTTTACATTTCTTAAAATGTTTCTCATTTATTGGAAGATCGCTCAGCCTTTGTTTATATGTTTTGAAAGTGCCACTGGTTTGAATAACCTACTATTGTCAATGTATTTTGCATTCACGGTTTCAGGTGTAGTGCATGATAAATGTTATCAGCACATAGTAAACTTTTCTTAAGCATTGTAACTTAACAATGTTAATTGTATTCCATGATGCTAACTGTATGCTTATATATGTCATTTTATTTACAGATTATTTTTTTCCTTGAACAGCCCATACTTAATGGGAGAGCATGTTGGATAAAAATAACTCAATACACGAGTAATCTAATTTTTGTTTGCTCTGGAGTGACCTGGGAACCACTGTAGTGCGTGGTGCCAAACAAATAAAATGCGGTAGAGCTGCTACAGCTATATATACAGCATTTGGGTTCTGTACCTGGGAAGTAAAGGCTTGAAAAAATGTGATCTTTTAGAAGCAAACCCTTTGATATATATTGTTCCACCGCATGATTGATGCATTGCTTTCAGCTCAGAATATTGTGCGTTGCTTTTGTAATATATATTTTTTTTAATTTATGCTGATTGATATATATATGTTTGAATACTGCATTGAACTCAAGAGCTGCCAGAAAAAGCAATACGAAATGCTGGTTGTCATTGTTTTCAATATTAGTCGACTTTTAAAATCAACATCTTTTATGTTAGTGTACACTTTTAATTATTTTTTTAATTGGAATGTGAACCATCAATTATACATAATTGAAAAAAGAGAAATTCTACTTCTGATTACTGTATTGCATTTTTTTTTAAATTGAGCTTGTCTACAAAGCTTATAAGAACTGCAGAGAAACATACCTGTAAGTGAAAGTTTTGTGTACATCTATGTTCTGTATATGTAACACTAGTTACCTATGTCTAGCATTTTTGACCTTTGTATTTTTTTTAAACAGTACACACATAATTTTTGTGTTCACGCGTAAACAAAATGTTCTTAACTTTGTCGTTAGCTATATCATCCTGTAATCCAATTTGGAAGGTTTGTAAAATGAAACTAACCGTTCATTTCATTACAGGGAGCATTTTCAAGTGAATAGTGAGTACAACATATTTACTTACTAATTTGTGATACCTTAGAAGATTACTTAAATTATGGGCACATGCGTAATTTTAGTAATAAAGCATAACATTTATTTAAAGTAGAAAACTATAATGAGGTTTTATTTAAAATTGAAATATAAAACTGTAGTGAGAACACTTTTATGATGGTAAATATATCATTCCTTAAAATTGGGATTATATGTGCGTGATCATAACCTGTTCTACAGGGTTTCTGTATTTCATGGATTCTGTTGGCTACTGAAAAAGCGTAGTGTTGGTCTGGATTATTCAGTAAATAGTAAGAATACTTTCCAGAAAACAGCATTTCAGTACATGGCTTGTTTCTTGTGATTTAAAGTACCCAGTTAAGCTAATATTTTGTATTACTTTAGCTATTCACAAACAATAAAAGGCTTTAGAAATTACTTTAAGCAGTAAATGCAGACATTTTATTTTATGAGATAATGAGGGTCTAGTCATGTTGTCTATTAAAAGCTACCCTATAGTCAGCAATACTCTGTCTTTTATTAGGAGAATGATGTCAAGATTATAATTAAAGCAATCCAGTCATGTAGCACTGCACAGAGCTTCCTTGTGTATTGATTTTAACTGTGGACATCTGATTATATAAACTTCTTTGACTAAGTAAATATTTAGTATGCATTCAGCCTTGGCCAAACTTGTGAATTTTGGAGGTGGTAGCAAGTTAAAATAAAAACAGTGATCAATTTCTCAGCTTTCTCTTCTTCCTCAGAGAGGAAACTCACTTAAAACATTCTTGAGAGAGATCACTAGCATAGTGGCTTCTGCTAGAGATGCAGAAAGGAATTTTTCCACTTTCTGAGCCGATTAATTATACTTTTGGAAAAATCCTTCTTTCTTTTTGGACATCTTGAAAGCCGGTGCTTCTTCAAAACTACTAAAATACTTGAATATTTTCATCAGAAGCATATCTAATCTGGAGAAGCCTTGATTAAAATTCCCTTCTTTTTTTTTGTAGCAATAGAGCTCCCCATTTGAAGTGTGACATGCTTTTCCTCCAAAATGGAGTATTTATATGTTTCCTGCATGTGTATATGCATAATACATATGTAATTTTCTACTGAGACTTCTACAACTGAAAAATACTGTGTTTTTGTAGCAAAGACAAAAAAGCTAAACAATTAGGTATTAATGATATTCTTGTTGCATATTCAAAAGGTCTTTGCAAGCATTTCTTCTCCTTTTTTTCTTTTCACCATTTCAACCTGCAGAACTCTTCACTGTCACTTCAAATCACACAATTCTACAAAGATAAAACAACATTTAAACTCATTTGCTTTGGGAGGGAAATTGAGCATTTGCACCCAATAAGCCTGATTGTGGAACTGCATGCAAATTGTGTTTTGATTTATCTCTTTTGCACTTTTTTCCATTTGAATTGATCTTGCATTAATTTTGCCAAGCGGCTCTGTGAGGCTGCAGATGTTGCCCTGTGTTTAATAAATCAATGAGACAGATCTGAATGAATCACTTCAGATGGATTCTCTGCTCGGTTTGATGTCTAGATGTTATTCTTAGCTTGTTATCATGACAGATGCATTAATGTTCCCATACACTGCCAGCAGTGTCAAAGAGATTGAAGCTTTTAAAGTGGCGGTATCCCCTTTTCCCCCTTCTGTTGGAATAACTAAATTGCCTTTAGGAATAGGTCAAAATATAAATTTAATCATGGCGTCATTGTGAGGAAGATGCTAAACTTCTGATCATATTATAACACGGTCAGACAAATGCAGTTTCATACAGAATGATTAATTATTCCAAAACAGTGGAGATCAATATTAAAATCTAAACATAGGATAGCTCCTTAATAGAGTAACCGCTTTCTCAACATTAATATTTCATTGTAATAGGAATGATCCGAATAAATAATATACGACTAGAACATGTTAAAAGTGTTGCTATAAATAGAATATCGTTGTGTCCAAATTGATTACAGGCTGAAATAAGGCTTTTTCTCTTTTTTCTTTTTTTTTTTTTAAGTTCTTATGAATAATTTTCTCTTAAATGTGTCTGGATTAAACATGTTAGATTTAAAATAGGAGTACTTGTTTATTATGTTTCTGTTACTATTTACCATTTAGCACCAGATATGTTAGAAAAGTTGTTGATCACTGTTAATTTCTGATCTGTATAGTCTGGTATCCATTATCTTAGAGCAGAACCTGTGGAACGCAAATCATAAAAGAGGATGGAATGTTTCTTTGTGGAATGGTTTTAAATTCTGGAAAAGCTTGCACAAAGTGTAAAGTACTCTGCCATGAATAATGAAGATCTATTTCACACATAGGCTATGCACAGTTTTTATTGGCTTTTATTTCTTAGTGTTTAATAAACTGCTTTTGGTCTTCCTTGTTTTTCTTTGAAAGATAAAATAGTATTTTGTGATTTGCTTCAATCATTTTGTTAAACCTTATCTCTTTCTCTATGCCGCTTTATTTTAATGCTAAAAATTATCCGGAATGTTCCTTTCCCTAATCTCTCTCCCAAAGAGAACTTTGACTTTTTGTCATTAAGGCTTCTGAGAATAAATTGGAGAAACTGGCTGTAACAGATCTAGATTTATGTTGGCATTCTTGGTCTTCTTGCTCCAGTAGTTCCAATTTGATAAAGGAAACAATATATGTAATAGAAATTCACAGTTTATTCAAATGACTTTAAGCTTTAGCATTGTTATATTTGCCTTTCTTTCACCAATATATCAATGTGTGGCAATAGCATTATACTTAGCCTCCAGAAGTGACCAGCTCTGTAGATGGGAAATTATTCTCACACTGGGGCTACGGTTGGACACGCAGCCGCTGTTTGTGCCTGTGCATTTGTTTTAAAGGCAGGTGAAAATCAGCGTTGGTAGAACTGAGGAGCACAGCAAAAATCACTGAATCAGAAAATCATGTTTTGTTGTATTGCAGTGGCTTTAGAGTGAGAAACTACTATCTACCTACCTTGGTAATTTTGCAGAAAATATTTAAAATGAGCATTTCAGTATGTCTTAAAAAAATGTATTTTGTTTATTTCATTGCTTACAGGCTGGAGTTCATGTTATGTAAGAGCTATTCATCAGCATCAATATTAAAAAGGTGTTGAAATCTGGGCTGTGAAGTCTGTTTTGACTTTGCTGAGGTGAACCGCCCTCTCATGCCAGTGGAAGTTTTCCAGGACGAGGGCAAACAACTTACAACTCTTTCTAGGATCTGAGCCCTTCTTGTCAGAGATGGGACATATTTGCTTAAAACCTGCATTTGGAAGAATTATGTGTCTATGGTGTTTTCAAACAGGCATTAAGTTTTTGGAACTGATCTTGTTCTTGCTGAATGTAGTAGGATCTTTAATCTTTTCTGCGCCTGTTCCAGAAATGGTCATTTTGGATTTTCTGAATTTAGGAACAAAATGATCCAAATGCTTACTTTAAAATACCTAGAAAGTTCCCATCTAGTTTCTTTTATAAGTTCTTCATGTGATTAGCAGTGTAGTAAAACCCTGTAGGTGCATGGAAATGCAGCATCTTAATCATTATTTATGTAAACAGTATGAATGGCAAAACCAAATATAATGAGGATACTTTAGAGTTATTGCTGTCTTCATATTATTGCTGTGACGTGTTCCTTTGATGTAAGCTAAGGCAAGATTTTTATATGTTACGATTAAACATGCATTACCAAGCACAAGTACATTAGTTAGTAATGATTCTTGGTGATTTAGATTTATCCTGCTTGATATTGGAACTGTCCCTTGGGGCTACACGCTTCTGATCTTTGTTCCCTCTTGGTAAAACATGGTTATCCAAAGTGACTTAATAATAGGGTTTCCCCTCTCCCCCTGTTCTACAATCTGTAAGAAACACCAGTACCTATTTCCCTAGAAGGTTCCAATATCCAAATCCTGTAAAACATAAATTTGTTTGCTTTCCGTTCTTTTTGGTAGCACAGCTATGTTGCTGTGTGTGTGCGCTTATAAAGTTTATGGTCACTAGCAAGCGTGGGGAGATTATATTTCCTTGTCAGCACATCTTGACCTGCTAAGCCCATTCTGCTCATTAAAATATACTGTCTCAGAGCCTTTCTTGACTCAGTTACAAATACCACTTCCCCCAAAAGTGAGAACCAAACCAAACAGTGCTTGCTTTATTACTGTACAGTGGCTTAAAGTGTAATGTTTGGCAGTGTATATTGTTGTGTATACATTAAAGTATAAAATGTTCAATTGCAATTGTGTCTGATCTTATCAAGTTTCTGGAAATTGATATCTGGTAACAGCATTTAACCTACATCTAGTCTATCTGCTATTTATGTGATGGGTTAAAAAGAAAAAGTAGTATCGATCTGTCGCTGGATTAAAGTTTGAAATCGGCAACAGCATGAGCACAAAAGGCTTTTTTTATGATTTCTCAGCTTGCCATTGATCTACCAGTTTTATTGCATTCATTATTTATTAAAAGAATTTGCAAGCTAAACATAACGTTAAGCTAGTTTGCACACAGGGACTGCACTTAGGAAATTGAATGGAAATTGCATTAGAGATGAACATCTGTGCTATTTTTCCACTCATGTGTTTATGGGTTTGTATAAAAGGTGTATTGGATTAACAGTTATAACCATTATAGCTTGCAGCAATATGTTAGAACCCTAGGCATTTAGTAGTTATTTAGGAGGGACACTCATTTTACTTATACTAAAAAGTATGGTAATGCCATCGCAAACAGTGCTTTTATTGGATTATTCTTTATTAATGGGCGTTTTACTAGTAATGTGTAGAACTTGCATAATGTAGCTAGATACTTCATGTGTTCTATTATCTATGCTACATAAAGCTCCAGTAATATTGTTATTAATTGAAGGTTTCTAGTGACAGTATTAGTTAAGGATTTGGCACTTAGGCACTGAAGTATTGAAAGGAAATGTATTTTACAATATACGATAGGAATGTAAGTATTGAAAAGATTCTTAATATAAGTTCCTTCAGATTTTTCCCAGCAATTCAACTAGTTTTCTGTCCTTCTTGAGCTAGATAGCTTCTGTGTTGTATCAAATCAGTGAATCAAGTGAAAATCTTGAGTCTTCTGAAATCTTTTTCCCTTTCAGTTCACAAGTTCAGTTGCCCTCAACACTAGCTATAGTTGTATGTGACATATAAAGTGTAGGGTAGACCTAGAATTTTGAGGTCATCTTGTGTAATGATTTGGGATTTTTTTTTTTTGATTGCACCCCTTTTATAAAATAGATTATTTTGCTTGAATACCTGATGGTTAAATAGGGAAAAATAAAATAATTTGGGGGCTTTGGGTGGAAAGTATGTTTTTTAGAATCAAGATGTTACCTATTTTATTTGGTCTAGAAGTATGTGCAGCCTAGTCTGTTTATGACTAGAATGTGCTGAAATATGTCATGTTTCGCATCATCAGTGCGCTTTCCTTCCAGTTATTCTATTCAAGACTCAACCTGATACATCTCACCAGCTTGAAGACTGTTAAAGGGTTTCCTGTGCTAAGAAGCAGAAATGTTCTTCATGCCAGAAGGTTGTGCTTATTCTTTTGAATAATATCTCTACATTTTTTTTTTAACTTGTCTCCGGTAGGATGAACCCCTTCAAGTCCTAGTAGTATTTTGGACAGAGGTAGCTCTGATTTTTAGTTGAAAGAATCTCAATGCTATTTTTCCACATTGTTTTGCACTCACTCTTAGTAGTCTTCCTCACTGTTGTTCCAAGCCATAGGCTCCTGTTTTCATATTATATCAGGTAATACATTTCAGCTACCCTGTAAATAAGTGGATGTTAGTTTTACTATGGGATTTATGTAATTAATATATACACACACATATTGGTTGATATAATATATACATGCACATGTGTATACATATAAAAAATGCAGTTTAATCTAAATTTCTGGATTATTCCAAAGCCTCTCTCTCAAACCATGGAAATCAACTTTGTTTTTTGGAAAATTTTGCATATATATATATATAGTGAGAGGTTTTGGAATAATCCAGAAATTTAGTTTGAATTGCATTTGCTGTGGACATGAATTAAATTTCCTAAATGAACTCATATGGCTGTATCAACTTGGTTTCCTTACTAAAAGTCTTTTAATTTTTGTGGTACTTCTCCTAGCCATGTAAGTGAGTAATATTCTTAGCATATAATTTTTTCTGTTCAGTCTCTGGCAAGAGAACTTTTAGGTTGGATGTCCTCATGGTACTTTCAGTCATTTGAATCATTTTTCTGTTCTATTTTCAGACCTGTATGGACAGTGGAATTAAGCCACTTTATTTAAAAAGTTAATCAAAATTATTTTAAACCGTATGTGTACAGAGTTCCAAATCTAATGTGTTTTGCAGAAGCACAGAATTGTGGAGATTGGCGCGGTCCTTTTGAGATCGTCTAGTCCAACCCCTCCGTTTAAGGAGGGTCAGATAGAGCTGGTTGTCCAGAACTGTGTCTGATTTTGAGTATTTCTAAGGATGGAGACTCTCAGCCTCTCTGGGCAACCAGTTTACAGTATAGAAGGAATTGTGCTGTGGAAGAAAGATTTTTGTTGTTGTTGTTTGTTTTTTTTTTTTTTTTAATTTATTTTTTTAATTGGCATTCATTGGGATGACTGGATTATATGGGATTTGTTGAAGCTGCGAATAGATGTCACGACTAGCCACTGATGTCATTGCTGCCCTACTGACGAGTCACTCAAGCAGGCCAATACGGATACTCTACCATTGTGTTCATCTGTACTGGAGCAGAGCGTGAGTTGTAACCCTCTATGAATCAACCGTGTCGTATTCAGATTGGGCTTTCTCTGTCTCACAAATGATTTCCTGAAATCCTGTATGTGTGTGCTGTTGAGTTGACTTGTCATACTCCCCACCACTACCTGAGAAGTAACATTTGTTTATTTGTAATTTAATAATAAAAAAAAGGGTTGCTCTAAGAAAGCTCTTAGCACAGACATCGTGTCAGTAGTGAGATTTAGTTACTTATATGTGAAGAGTAATTTAAGAATTGCTGATTAAGAAGATCAAGCTAGTTTAAAGAAAAAATATTTTGAGTTTCATTTAGAACTTCTAATCGGTATATTTACAACGTTATGCTTTTTCTTATACATCTAACAGTTGTTTTTGCCTTGTACAAGTTTTACGTGATAGCTAATAGACTGTTTTTATAACAGTTAATCAGAAAATGTCCGGCATCTGTGAAACGTTACTCCTGTTCTTTGTGTACTTGATGAAGGCACCTCACTTCACTGCTGCAGGTCTCTGGAGTTGCCTCCTCTTGTGCTCATACTGAAGGAGGGCAATTTTCAGAAAAGATTCTGAGATAACACTGAAAAACAGAAGAAGGAAAAAATGTTAAGTGTTTCAAATGAGACTTAAAATACAAAACACAAAACGAAAACCAGCAAACAGAACAAGGTAGTAAAATGCTGGCAGTTAGAAAACAGCAGAATATAAATACCGAAACAAGTAATGAACTTAGCGTTGTGTTTTCTGTTACATGAGCTTGTTATTGAAATATGTATTTGTAGGTATGTGGAGGTTTATTTGTGGGCTTGTAAGGCTTTATTTGGTGGTTTTTATATGGCAATTCATATATCTTATAGGTGAATTCTCAATTTACCTTGTGTTGTGCATCTTGTCTTTAAGAAATCATTTTTACCTGCTATTAGGTTGTTCTGACTTATGCAGAGAACTAAATAACAAAGTGATCTGTCAGTGCACTTTGTGCGCTTGTTGTGAGACTTGCTAAATGTGTGGTACCTTTTGCTCCCCACTGCATTACACGTGTGTGTGGCACAGCAGTGCGCTGCGCTCTGACTCTGGGCGGTACCTGTGTGGAAGGGGTGATGCATTGCTCTCGGCTTCCGCAGCTGCAGTGAGTCTTTTAGAAGGAGCCCTTGGAAAAGGTTTGGCCAGAGTGATTCCTGTAAGATGTTGCAAACCTGCTCTCTCTCACAGTCAAAGGCTTAGGAAGATTAATTGATCCTGCTATCATACACTGGGTTTCTTGTCCCGGATCAGAACCATAATCACTGTCGCTTCTTTCTGCTTTGGTTTTATAAATTACCTTACTTGTTGCACAAGTGATATTTGGTTCAGACAAATTTGTTTCTTCCTGCTGGAACTCAAGAAAGTTTATCTTGGAATTTCATGAAGTACTTCTCTCGTGCATTTTAAGCTAGAGGGGTTTTTGATCAGTCGCTTGTTTTGCCTTTTTTAATGTGCTTTCTTCAGAATTTTACTGATCCCCCAGCTCCCAGCCATCAGTCCTCTAATAAACTGTTTGTTCCATCTTCTTTGTTATTCATCCTTAAAGGTTTATGATTTTAGCTTTTAACCTTACTGACTGAAAAATTTAACCCTTTATTATACTGGGAGAATCTGTATTCATGTCAGTGTGGAGGCAAAAAAAAATTTGTGATATATTTATTGTATGCATCTTTACTGAGTAATGCAGTGACTGTTGTAGAACAGTTCAGAGTACAGCAGTAGACTGTTAAATACATTTTTAGAGCTCATGTTCTCTGACTGAAGATAAGCTGAGTGACCAAGTTACTACGCTGGGGTATTCTGATCCAGATAGAAACTCTTTATAAGAATTTTTTTTAATCCATTCATATGAAGTTTGGGGAAAAACTTATCTATTAACAGAAAGCTAAGTTTGTCTATTTCTGTGTAACTACTTTCCTAATGTTTGTCAGCCAAGTAGGAACCTTGCTTATACTGGTTGTCCTCTACCTGCATGTTACAAAAGGTGTGTGAATGTAGCCATCCTCCCAGGGCCCCTCAGCTCTCTGAGATGGCTAGATAATTTCAGAAGGAGATGTAGTTAGTTGTAAGTTACTGTTCTGCCAGTGTTAGGTAGTAATAGGTGCTCTGTCCATCTGCTTCCAAGGGGAAAAAATGGAAAGATGAAAAAACATCACATCTTATGCCCACCTGCCGCTGGCTTACAGTGAAGTTGTGTCTCACAAAGTGTAAACCCTTAATAGGAGTTGGTTATTGATTTACAGGGAGAAGAAAGGAGGAACATGGAGAGGACAAGAGGAACAGGGAGGCCGAGCTGGTGGATGCAGTATGTTTGTCTGGGATCCCTGGGTATTAGAAGGGCTGGACTGCAGATAGTGTACTTGCACAGTACAGTCCTTTAGCACATGCACAGTCAAGAAAGGGTGAAGTTGCTGTGTGTTCTGTGCTGTGGATGTGCAATAGGCTGACATGACCAGAGCATGTTAAAATTGCGGTAAGAGAACTGATGATCTGTACACAGAGTACATCAAATTTATTGCAGAATTTCTTGCTGTGCCTATTCTGCAATTATTGTTTCCCCCTACATCCTCTGGTGCCCTGGAATTTCTCTTTTGACACCTTCGGGTACTTGCGGCAGTGTGGCTATGCAGCCTCACCTTTCCTGCATCATCTAGCTTGGTCTGTCATTGATAATAACAACACAATAACTAAATACACAAACAGCATTTCATTGTAGACAACAATTGCAGGTTTCATTTGTTGTGTTGAATGGTCATTAAGTTTTTTTTTTTCAAGTTTAAAAATTTCCTTATGATATTCTTGACCATATTTTGATATAGGGGTTTAGTAGAACCTCTGGCTTTGTAAAACTTTTTTTTTCCCTTACCTCTGAATGCCTATTGTGAGGGAAGTTTTTTTTTTTTTTTGAGGTTTTTTTTGATGCTGCTGTTCACTTTTCTGCTTTCTGATTAGAAGCTCTTCTTTAGCATTTTATTCACATGAAGTAGTTTATCTGATGATGTCACATTGTTTCCGAAATAATCCCCTTTGATGTCTAGCACTATGAGAATTTGAATGACAGTAAACAAATCTACAGACAATAAGTGGGCATAGAACATTTTTATTTACGTGCTTAGGATGGTTGCTTAGTTCAGTTGTATGACTGTGGGCAAGATTGGAAACTTGCTTCTTCTGCTGTTGCTGTTGCTTTTTCATAATGCCCTATTCTGAAACACTGGTTTCAGCCGCCCTTTTTTCAGAGCAGATAGAGTCTTTCTATTCAGTTCATTGTGTATCTTGGAGTGATGCTGTTGAGGGTCTTAAAACAGTCAGTGGTGGTCAGAAACTAACCCAACTGAGTCATGGGATAGAAAGAAAAATGTACAGGAGTTTTAACACTGAAGGTATTTTAAGCGTTAATAACTCAGTTATAAGAACGTGTTAAGATTTGGCTATAAGCTTTCTATGCAGCACTATCGAGGAGACTGAATGAACGTGAAGGCTTTGGATCTCATGTGAAGGAGATTGCTTTGTCCTTTTGACCTCATTGCAGATGAAATTCTGCAATGGAACCATTGCAGAACCAGAGTCTTTCAATTGATTTCAGTGGTTTTGGATCAGGAGCACAGAAAGCAATAAAAACTAAATGCATATCCACGAACTAATCTGTAAGTCACTTTGGTCCACACCAGGGAACATTTTGTGCAAATTCGGAGGTGGAATAATGAAAGGATTGTCTGGAAATCGGTTGTATCCCCTTCATATTTAACTTGCCTCATATTTGGATAGATTTTGATTACTCTCAAGTCCATATACTCATATAGAAAATAAACATAGAGAAAGTATGTAGTGGAAGCCCAAAACATTCAGATAAAGATTCTCTGTGTATTTGAATAATTCTGGTGAAAGACACTACATGGGCTGGAAGTAGTAAAAGTCATTAAATGTATGCTTGCATTGCCCGCTGAACTTTTGTCAAGAATAGGGGATTACAGGGTGCTTGTGCAAACTTGTACAGGGATTTTCACTTTTCCCATTATGGAAAGTGTTTATCAATGGTGATAAATAGCAACTATTTTCTGTATAGTGAATACTATAAACTTGTTACTAAAACTTGTTACTGTGCACATGATGTATGTTGCTCATATTCAGATATCCTTACATAGTCTCAAATACATGAAGTATGATTAAGCTCAGTGTTGATTATTTTTAGACAAAGGAGGGAGATTTAATATTCTAAGTGGAGGTGGCTGCACGTAAAGAGTAGTGGAAAAAAACACTATGCACCTTAACAGCTTAAGAAGTAAGAAGTAGGAAACTGATAATAATTATGTACTTAAGCATGTACAGTTCATAAAGTTTACAGTATCATAGGTAGCATCCTGGCTGTTTAGTCAACTCTTGATTTATTCTTGCAGGTAGAATTCAGAAAAGTCTTGACTTTTTCATAGCTACTGATTCAAGTTCTTGGACTTGTTAAAATCAGTTTGTTCTTTTATAACTGTTCAATTCAAAAATATTTCAGCAGAGTATTGGGAAAACTAGTACCCAAGAAACTTGAATTCTGTTCAAGGCCTATTGATTCTGTGTTTCAAAGCAGTAGCAGTCTCACAACATACAAGGGATTGTTCATTACTGGTGTTCACTAGTATAGGTGGAAAAACTTTAACCTGTCTCAAGCTGAGACTGAAAACATGATGAAGGGTAAACCACCGAGTGCCTGTATTTCTGAACAGTGCACAAGCTTAAATTGTGGTCAGCGATTAGTACTTTACACATGCACCTGATTTTTCTGGGAAGTGCTATGCACTTTCTGAACAGGAATGGCAGTTGGTGTACTACTTATTACTCATTCTGGTTTTGGTGGAAAATTCGGCCTTGTATGTCATTTAGACTTTGTGACACATGTAGCCTCCCAGGGCCTAATGACTTGTCTGCAGATGGGCTGTTATTTATTACAGTCATGTAGAATAAAATTGATTGTCTTCTAAAATTAATTTTTCATTTGCCTCCAGCTCTGCTTTAATAGAGGACACACAGTTGCCTGTTTGCAGAAATACTGTTTAATCACATTAATATCTCAGCCCCCCAGGCCAGTGAAGATAATTGTACAAACGAACAGCAAAATCTGTATCTTTAACTTCTTCTTATGATTAAATTATGCAAATGACTTATCTCCTGCCCTTCCAAGCACTAATCATCTAATTAGGAATGATGTGTTAAAGGGATGGTTTTGAATCAGGAGAAGGGGAGAATGGAGGAAGCAGAAAATGGGACCTGACAATGAAACTGCTGAAGGTACTATAGAAGTACAAGATAAATCTGTGTATTTGTTCAGAAAGCAATAATAATGTCTTGTTTTGCTATTTCTAGTCTTGCTTTAGTGATCTTTTTCATAAGAGGATAATTCTTCTGTCTGCTCTTTGCCCATAATTTTCCATATTAAATTTAAATTCAATTATTAAGGTTCAAGAATTGAGTCACTTAGTACTTTCTCTTCCAGTTCTTATAAACAAGGTAGTGCAAGTGTCTCTATTTGGCTTCACTAGTAGTGTCGATTGCTTTTTATAAAAGTGCTTGTCATTGTGCTGTTAGATGTCCTGAGCCTGTCAGATACTTCTATTCAAGTATCTCAGTCTCTTTTTTTGAATACTTAACTGCTGGTTAAAACCAAACCTTTGCCTTTTAATACAAAAATGCAAATGCTCAACTAAAGAGAACAGCCATCTCTTTGGTAATGTTCTGTGCCTAGTTTGGGGAGTTTCCCTTTGAGTTATGAGTGAGGCTCTACTTAAATTTAGATGATCATGTATAAATATTTTAAACATATATATAGACAAGAATCATGTCTTGACCTCTCCAAAAGCTTACAGTCCTATTTTCTGTGTTTTCTGTTTCATAAGCAGACTGTCTTACAAGTCGTGCCTTTATAAGCAGATCCTCCTGATTAAGGCACTTTCCCACAGTGGGTTCATACTATCAGTGTGTTATTACTGTTGCTAAAGGCACAATAAAACAACTCTTGTATTGGGTGATAACACTGAGAGCTTGATAACACATTACTTTTGTTTTCCCTTTACTCAGTTATTGATGTACTTACTGTACATGATTAAGATACAGTACGCTAATAAAATAAGTGTTCTAGAGATTAACTGAAATTTCAGGTATTCCTACGTGAGCGTGTATTACTTCTGTTATAAATATATGAGATAGTATTCGTGCATGAGTGTATGAATTCATAGGATACTACATAGATAACCAGTAGGTCCACATTCTCTAAAAGCAAGGTACAGACCAATCTTTCAGACAACATAAATCTAGCTGTGTTTTCTACAGATCTGGTAAATGCCTTTGCTCAGTCAGCTCTTGCCCTTTAGAAGTAAATATGTGAAATAGTAGGAAAAGGTTTACTATTTATGACACGGTCAGTTTTGAAAGTTTGAGGGACATGTTGCTTGCAGGATCTGCCTTACTTATTAAGGTACCTCAGCTTCCCTGCCTGTATGTATGGCTTGTGCTTATGTGCGTATATACATATGTACACACACAGGGGTTTACTGATATAATCTGAGAAAAGCTTAATAACTTCCCCAGGAAGGTGGGAAGGTATCCCACATAAAGACTGAGAAGCCAAAAGCAATGATGTCAAAATAATCTGTTAGCGGTTAGGTGTATGTCATAGGGATTTAAAAAGAAAAAAAAACTCACACAAATGAAATTTGAAAGCAATTAAGATGCTGACTGTGGTAGATAATCTGTCTTTTCTGTATTGTTTTTGGGCGATTCAACATGAAGAATGCAAGTTCTGCTACTGCTTTCATTTGTCTGATACAGATGTAAACTGCTGGTGGAGTGTTTTCATAAACATCTTACAGATGGGGAGGCTCTCTGTACCTTCCAGCAGTATGATTGAATTAAATCAGTTCATAGAATGGTTTATGTTGCAAGGTACCTTAAAGATCTCAAAATTTCACATCTATGTTTGTGTATTTTCATTGTTATCACCTCAAAATTCATCACAAAAGAAAAGACGAGAAGACCTTTTTCCAGAACTCTTACACAAAGTATTTGTACTAAGAACATTTGTATGAGTAATTTCAGTACACAGGGTCTAAGCATATTTTGTCAGAATTATGGGAGACTCAAGAAAGGAATTCTCATTGGATTAAAAGGTTCGGGGGTTTAAATACAATCATAGAATGGTTTAGGTTTGCAGGGACCTTAAAGATCACCCAGTTCCAACCTCCCTGCCGTGGGCAGGGATGCCTCCCACTAGACCAGGTAGCTCAAAGCCCCATCCAGCCTGGCCTTGAACACTTCTAGGGATGGAGCCTCAACAACTTCCCTGGACAACCTGTTCCAGTGTCTCACCACCCTCACAGTGAAAAATTTCTTGCTGATATCTAATCTAAATCTCCCCTCTTCCAGTCTGAAGCCATTACCCCTTGTCCTATCACTACATGCCCTTGTAAAAAGTCCCTCTCCAGCCTTCTTGTAGGCCCCCTTCAGATACTGGAAGGCTGCTATAAGGTCTCCCTGGAGCCTTCTCTTCTCCGGGCTGAACAATCCCAACTCTCTCAGCCTGTCTTCATGGGAGAGGTGCTCCTGCCCTCTGGTCATCTTTGTGGCCTTCCTCTGGACTCACTCCAGCAGGTCCATGTCCTTCTTGTGCTGAGGACTCCAAAGCTGGATGCAGTACTCCAGGTAGGGTGTCATGAGAGCAGAGTAGAGGGGTGGAACCACCTCCCTTGACCTGCTGGCCATGCTTCTTTTGATGCAGCCCAGGATGCAGTTGGCTTTCTGGGCTGCAAGTGCACATTGCCAGCTCACGTTCAGCTTCTCATCCACCAACACCCCCAAGTCCTTCTCCTCAGGGCTGCTCTCAATCCATTCTGCACCTAGCCTGTATCTGTGCATGGGATTTCCCTGACGTGTATGCAGGGCCTTGCACTTGGCCTTGTTGAACTTCAGGCTCTCAAGCCTGTCCAAGTCCCTCTGGATGGCATCCCTCCCCTTCAGCATGTCGACAGTGCCACACAGCTTGGTGGTGTCAGCAAACTTGCTGAGGGTGTACTCCATCCCACTGTCCGTGTCACCGACAAAGATGTTAAACAGCACCGAGGGCTATTAACATTAACAGCAATGAGGGTTTTGAGCAGAATGGTTTCCTTTAAGGGTAGGAGGTTCTATGATACTTCAGGAGCAAGTAGTCCTAGTCGTCTTTCTTTTTTCTGTTTTCGATCTGCAGGATCCAGATACTCACTACAATAGAGATAAAAATAGAGGCCGTATACTTATGCTGATGCTGTGTGAGAAGTCAATGGAGAGTGGTGAACAGCATCCAGCTGCCATTCTTTATGTGGTGGAATTTCCTAACCCTGATGGCTTTTCACAAGGATTTTTTGCTGTGGTACTGAGGTCAGGACATCTGGGATGGGTATCTGCCGAGATACCTCCTTGCATCTGATATAAAGTACTGTTTGTAGGTGCTAATGTTTAACGTTTTAGCATCAACAAGGAATCCAAAATCTCTGTAATCTGTAGTCTGAATTTACTGTCTGTTACGTATAGGCAAATTGGAAAAAGGTGGTCTGCAGTAAGGATTCAGATATCTCTTACTTTTCTGTATCTGCATGGCTCAAGTCTTTATTTTATGCAGTCCCTTATTCAGATGTTTTTCTTATCTCTATACTGGGCAGTTTTCATTGAGTAATGATATGTGACAACAGATGGTAGATCTCAAATCATTTTATGAATTGAGTTGGTCTTGCAAGAAGTTGAACTGGAAAGAATTCTTGTAAAACTTCACAATTGATAGATACAGTAGTGGAGCCATCTCACAATTTTTCTTTGTGTGTTTGTTTTCAGAAAGTATTACATAGCTTATGTACATTCCCTTGAGTTCCTCATCTTGGTAGGTTAAGTGTTGGGCTTACTTAGAATGGTTAATTGTCTATGCTGAGATAGATGTCAGTCTCTAAAAAGTCTAGCAGCCTTTCCTAACACAATGCCCCACATTAATACATAATCAATTTGTGAAGTCACTTAAATTTTAGCCAATCTGTACCTCTCTGCATGTTCTCAAAACTGGTTACTGCCCATGCATGGCATATTTAGAAAAGTTGAGATGTGTTTCAATTAGATTTACTAATTGGTCTTGTACTTTACGAGTGAAAGGATTGTACCCAAGTAAGAAGGAGGAAAGCTAATACCTACTACTTTTTTTTTTTCTTCTTTCATTTTGATTTTTCTTTGTTTTACAATATTCTGGTACGTGGAATAACACATCTTAAGCTATATTGGTGCTGAAAAATGGGACACCTGAACTGGCCGTTCAGTTTGCATGAGTGATGAATGTTTTGTGGGAGAGTCTGTTGCGTGGGTCTGACTTTCTGTGTTCCCATGTTGCGTTATTTTTTGTTTTCATTCTGTGGTAGTGATTCTGCATGTTAATGAGATGATGAGTGGTCAGTAGGCAGTAGTTTTCAGGTGACTTTAGGGGAACAGAGAAGTTGCTACATAAATTCATGAGCCTGTAAAAGGGACTTGCTTCATGTACTGTTTGTACCTCCTGGAATACTTACTGCTTTTGAGAAGGCTGTTCTTAACCTGTGTGGGGTGTACTGTCTTTACCTTCATGAGCATATGTTTCCCCCAAAGAAACGTTTTAATAGAACCACCGATTAAAAGATCTTTCAGTTGTCCTGGGGATTTATGTACTTAAAACACTATTCAATAGGTGCTAATATGTCTCATGCTAATGGAGTCCCTATTTATAAGAGTTAGGTAGGTATTACAATCTTTACAGCAGTTAAGGTAAAGACTATTTTAATATCAATCAAGTTTGAGTTACATATTAAATTAAAACACATTATTACACAAAACACTAAACCAGTGTGCAGCTTCACTAGTATGATCTTAAAGCAAGATCCTGTATCAGTGGTAAGGTCTAAGCCAATTGTGACACGAGCAATGAGAATTCTTACAGAGGAACCATCTTGAGTAAGGTATTGACTTGTCTGCTAGCTTGAAATTAGTTTAGTCTAGTAATCCAAATGTATTCCCTTCTGTGGTCTTATTGTGGATTGGAGTAATTGAATATTTTTGAAGAAACATTTAATTCTGTAATTGAAAAGAGGTTTTGGCAAATGTTGAGAAATAGTAGAACATTTAAATATTCATGGCTCCAGACTGTCTCTGTATGGTAAATATGTGAAGCACAGTTTCTGGAGTCACAGATAATATGGTACAAAGCCATGTTCATCAGATTTCCTTGATTTCACAGGAATACTGTGACCAATCTATCTTCACCCATATGAGCGAAACTCCAGTTTGATACACTTAAAGCAATACAGTCTCATGCTTTCCATGGCAGTGGGATGCACACTTCTTAATCTCTTTTTCAGAACCTAATAGTGGATGGGCGTGGAATGACACACTAAGCATATTTGTGTGATTATATTAACATAATTCCATAGCTCTACTATTTCTTAAAAGTTATAATCTTTGATCTTGGTTTTCCAGAAACTGCTGAACTTCTACTTTTAATGACTCACAAGCATTAAAGAGGTCAACTTTATTTACTGTGGACCTGTGATTAACTGTCTGTGACTCACTGCTGTTCAAGCTAGAATATGGAATGGTTTTCAAATTGCAGCTGTATGAAAATGGTGTGGGAAAGTGCAGGGGGAAAAAAACAGTAGCAACACTGGGAGGATGTGCATGTCTCCTAAACTGTAGAGGTTGTACCTACGTTAACCTTTGAGTGTATATTTTGCCAAATTAATCTCTCTCACTGATATTCTGCATGTTTTAAGAGTCAGGAGAAATAAGCAGTCATTAAAATAATTAGTGAAGTATAAGAAGGTAAAGTTGGAATTTCAAGGCTGTACAGACATGCGGCTTTCCAGGAATCATTCTGGTTTTGCAAGTGCTTTAGGCTTTGGCATTAACAAACCCTTATGTTTGATTAATATGAATACATAATTTTGGAAGTGGACAGAGTGATTGTTTAGAGGGTAATGGGAGTGCTTAAATTGTATTCACTTTTTATGAAGCATGCTGTTATGTGTGTCTTTCATTTAACTGGTTGCTAAACTGTCCAACCCTCTGCCAGTAAACAGGATGAATAAAATAGGGCACATCAATTTCACATTCATTTAAATATAAACAGATTGCCTGAAGTCTCTTTATGTACTTATTTTTATTCAGAAAATACTGGTATTAGATGTATTGCAACAGGATCTTGACTCTTTACCTTTGAGATCAGATACATGTCCCTGTGTCTCTACACCTGTATAGGCAGCCTACCTGTAAAATTATGTATCTGAATAATTACCTAGTTAGCAAGGATATACAATATCTGTTTTAGCATGTCTTAACATGGAGCAGCCAAAACCAAGTGATTGTTAGGAATTATTTGGAAAAGTGTATAGAACAAACAGAAAACAGTGATATGTGACTGTAGATTCAAGGTGCGCTTTCATCTTGAATATGGTGCAGTTCTGGTCTCCTTCCAGCTATCTGCCAAATGACACAGAAAAAAAAATTGAAGAGGGAAAGCCAGAAGAATGTTGATGGTGGGTAAAGAGCAACTCCTATATTGCATGATGAAGGGTGGTATAAAGCTGTGGGAAGTCACAAATGGTGTGGAGAAGGTGAATGGAGACTCATTGTTCATTGTTACTCCTAATGTAAGAATTAGAGGACAGGTGAAACTAACAGGTGTTAAACGAAACAAAAGCAGGTGGTTCTTCAAATACAGTAGACTCAATACTCTTTACCACAGTATGCTCTGAATGCTCAAATGTATATGGGTTTGACAGGCTAGACAAATCAGTGCAAGAAAATTCTCTGAGAGGCTATCGTACAGAGAGATACTACTTCTGATCAAAAATTTCCAGTTAGTGCAGGGAAGTGTTAATCAATGCTTATCAAGTTCTTGTTCTTCTCTGTACATGTGCTATCAGCTGCCTTTAGCCAAAAGAGGAGAGAGGAGAGATGCATTTTTGCTTCTTTGAGGGACCATATCTTCTGGATTGCTTCTAGTTACTAGTTGTGAGGTATTTATGAAAATTTTGGAGGGACTCATAAAGGGGAAGTTGCAAAGTAAGGTAATTGTGTTGAAATGTAGCAGATGAGAATGAAAGCCATGGAAACATAGGAAACTTGTTAAATGGGAAATTCACTGAACACTCAAAGCCCACAGAGAAGGACATGGAGAGTGGGGAATTTCTTTGTGCATGTGTGCACATATGTGATAAGTTGCTCTGGATGCTACCAATCTATCAATCCACTGACTTTATTTTTACAGTATTTAAATAGTATTGATTACTTCAAGAATACTGACTGTGTTGGTGTTTTGCAGATTTGAGGCCTAATTCATCTGAAGGTCTTTGGAAAACCACCCTGGCTTCCAAACTGAGACAATGTCTATTTGTGAACATTGTAGATACCCAGCAGGTCATCCTCAAAAGTAACTATCCCATTTTATCATATAATTGGTGGCAGAATTAAAATTGTCAGAGAAGAAAATAAGCTGAACTAGTCATGTTCACCTGTTTAATTTGTTGGATGATAAGCATTATACTTAATGCTTAATCCTTTTTGTTCAAGCCTTTGGTTTGTAAATAAACAAAGGTGTAAGGCTTGGCTAATTAGATGTAGTTAGCTCAATAACTGATAAATACCTGTTGTGTTATGCAGTATGTAATGTTGACTGTCACGAGTTCCTTTCAAGCCTACATTCTATTTGCTTTCTCTTGTGTTTTTAAGTAACAGCATTTGTCCTCCTAGCCACAGCTGCTCTTTGGCTTTAAGGAGAGATCAAATTTCTTTGAAAACAGTGTAAATTTTAAGATGAATCAGCTGTAACGTATCAGTTATCAATAGCAGGAATTAGGAATGCAATATTGACTTCACCTGAAAAAAAGTAGTAGCAATATCAGTGTTTAGAAGGATAGGAAGATTTTTGGTATTGTGTTCTAAAACGTACAGGTGGGTTTAAGTGTGTGGGTAATGAGAGCTAACTGCCTTTCAAGTGGCTAAATCAACATAGTTTGGAAATACAAGTTTTCTTATATATGTACTTTACGGTGGAGTGGAAAATGTAATAATGGTCTTTACTGATGAAGCTTAATTATACAATGAGATATTCTACTTTCAGTCTTAAAGTAAATGGGAATGGGTTTATTTTTTGGGGGGAATGAAAATAAAGACAGCACAGGAGTGGTATGGGTGTAGAGCCCCTGCAAGAGAGAGGTGAATCACTTCAGGTGCCAGAGCTTCCATTGCCTTTGAGGATGCAGTGTAGTGCCCTGTGGTGAGTAGAGGTTTGGGGATTTCCATTCATTTCTTTCTCCTTCTCTGTTTCCTTCTTGCTTCCACTCTCCCCCACTCTCCCTCCTTCAGAAATTTTTTAATTGGTAAATATGATACTTTCCACTACTTTCAGGGGGCTGGAAAAAAACCCCAGTTTGTTCCAAAGTTAAACTCTCTCTTACTGACTGGATAGGTTCACGTAGATCACTCGGCTTAGTAAAAACAAGAAAGCATTCTGACTGCCCTTTTAAGAATGTATTCCTCTGTAAGTAGTAGTTTAAATTCACTGTGTTTACAGAGGAAGATTCCTATTGCTGCTTTTGTGCTTCTTTAAGATCAATTTTTTTGCTGATGATACACTTCATTGGACTGCAACAAGATGGGATGAATAGCCTGTAAGAGAAAGCACTCGACCTGTGGTCCCAAATGTTAAGGATCCAATTTTCTTTATATTATTTTATTTTTTCCTAGTATAAACTTAGTTATCTGTTTGCTTTCTAAATGATCTCGCATTAGAGATTCTTCTTTCTAAGTACTCCACTGAGACTGGTATTATGCATGTCCAAGAAACAGTTCTTTAGCTTCTTTAACAAACAGTTTAACTCTTAATCCTTAATCACGTAAGTGATAGTGAGGTACTAGAAACAATGAGACTGTTCCAAGTCCTGTGTTTTACAGTTACTACAATAACTTTTCTTCTTGTAGAAAACTGTTTCAGGACTCTCCATAGGCAGTATTTACTTTCACAGTTTATAGCAGGGAGAACCTAAACACCATCTTTTAAGGCTTTAATGCAAGAAGCTGTACTTATCCCAGGTCAGCGTTGGGATGAATGCTGGTCCCAAGGTCCTTTTTAATTAGAAAAACATTTCTAGTCTGCCTCACAATGTGGAAATCAAAATGAAACCAGCAGTCTGATTAGTAATAAAAACCTGAAAATGATAAATTAAATCTGTTCATAAATGAAAGTTGTAGCAAAAGGAAGTAAAGAATTGAACTCTAGACAGGCGTAACTGCATGACTTGTAAGTGGCATTTTAACAGGTTGAACTGGTTTTATTAATACATCAAATTTGTCAATATACACACCCATAGGGGGGAAAACCAAACCTTTATATTCTGGAAATATTCTAAAGCTGACTAATATAGCAGCACAAGAGAATAATGGCAAAAAGGGGGATGGAGAGTGAGGAAAGGTAAAACCAGTCCATGTTTACTCTCACAAATGCATCTGGCATAACAGAAATTCCCTGGCTGAACTAGTGTGTGGTATTTTCTCCTTGTTCCTGGTGAAGTAGGATGGAGTAGAACAACACATAAGAAATACTGAGGGAGAAAGATGCAATGACTGG
Source organism: Ibidorhyncha struthersii (assembly GCA_013398815.1). NCBI lineage: Eukaryota > Metazoa > Chordata > Aves > Charadriiformes > Charadriidae > Ibidorhyncha > Ibidorhyncha struthersii. The sequence goes on along the minus strand of VZSZ01008383.1, from coordinate 1,037,154 downwards.
AACAAAAAACTTGTAACTCAAGGTTCTTGATTTAGTCTTCTGATTCCTGGAGACTCAGAAGCACCCACTGGGCAGTAAAGGAGAGCTGGAATGCTGGGTGTCCCAGGTTAGAAACACAGAGCTTTTGCAGTTCCAGAGGCTTGCGAAGAAGGGGATAGCGGTTAGAGATCGTGGTTTCCTCCTTCAGGCTTCTTCAGTGCTTTACATCCTCTGTGGTGTGAGGAGGGAATACTATGGCTATAAGATGGGCCAGACTGGTGCAGAGAGCTTGGTAAATGGATTTTGGCAGCTGTTCAGGAAATGGCTCTGTAAATCTTGGCAAATATTGGTTTTAACTTGTAAGATGTTATTTAGAAATAAAAGCAGACACTTGGTGATAATTCAGTGAATTTTTCATTTTTATCTGAACAGACATGGTTACAGTTTTAGCAATGGCAAGCTGAATCAATTTTTTGCATTACTAAAAAAAAAATCATTTTTAGGCAGATAATGCATGTTTGAATTAAATAAAGTGGATGCCTTAATTGTTACTGTAGGAAAAAGTTCAAAAGAACAGGAGCAAAGCTATCTGGGAGCATTGACAATATGATTTTTTTTGTTACCTGCCGACCCTGAAAATTTCTCCTTCAACAGGATAAGATATAAACCTTAGGTTAAAGTTAATTAAAAAAACCCCAACAACCCCAAACCAAACAATCACCGCACAACCACTGTGTGTGTATATAATATATGATACACACGTTAGAATCTAGAGAAGTATTGTATGTCTTCCATAATGCAGTGTTTGAAAGCTGAAGACTTACCTGGAACCCAGTTCAGACTTTAAAAATTAATATTTAGGAATGGACTAATTTTTTTAAATAGCAAAATATAAACTTTAAAAGGAACAGTATTTTTCATCTCATTTTTTTAAATAAATTTCAGATAATTTATTTTACTGAAGACAGTTGAAGAGAATGTCATCTTTCTTTAGCTCCTTGTTAGATTTCCTTATGTATTCCTTACAAATTTTGTCAGTGACTGGGTTTTGTGGGTGGGTTTTTTTTTTTTTTTTTGGTGTAAAGTATGTATGGAATATATGCAATACATGCAAAGAATACATTCCAAAACTCCTTTGAGTAGAGCAACTGTCTTTTCTATGTTGCCGAATAGCCTTGTGTTTGGTGTACAAGCACTTTCTTGATGCTGAGTTTCTGAACCCGGCAGTTCAGAAGACCAGTGGGGAGGGCGTACAGAAGGCATTTATGTAGACTGAACACCTTGTGCAATTATGTTTGGTTGCCAACCCACAGCTAATCAAGCATGAGCTAGTTTGATTCTTGGTTAGAAACCTTGTAAGAAGGTGCTGTGCCCGGCGGGAAGTAGTGATTTTCTTTTGTTTGAATCAGTGCAGACTCAATCTTGCTTGATGCTATGGAATGCAGCTAATGGAAGTATCTTCTTTGAGATATGCAAAACTGAGTTTGCATTTGATTCTGATAAGCAAAGAATTTTTTACCTGTAAAAATTCCCAGAAACATCGTATGCCTAGACAAAATGGTGTGGCATGTATTTTTGCATGATAAATGATTATTTTAATTAGTTTTAAATTTTACTTTATATATATATGCTATAGTTATGCTACATATGTATAATTAATAATAGAAATTAAACAGTTTTTAAAATGAACATTCATTAAGTATTACAAAGTTTTATTTGCATTTCTATAGCGCTTACTGTTGCGGTAATCTCAGAATTTCCCTGAGGTGGTAATTCTTACTGGATATTGTATATTAAGCAGCTGAAGTAGTTTATGAATCTCAGATCTTAATTTTCAGGTACTTGACAAAAAGCAGGAAGATCAGATATCCCCAGGTTCACGTGAAATTCAACTGGATATTGGGGCAAGATGTGTATTTCAGTGGCTGGTTTTGAAAACTTAAGCTGTAGTCACTCCCAAGAAACAAAATCTAGAGAGGCAGCTGTTGCTCATACACTGAAAATACGGTGGTGTAGAAGGTGTGACTTCACAGAAATCTGTATAATAGCAACTCTGTATTATTATGGGATAAAGGTGAAAAATACCTTCTAGATTTTCCCCTTTCTATTTTCATCATAACAGGAGCCTTAAATTTTACTGTAAGTAAAAAACAACAAAAAAGTTTTAAATATCTTTATTTTCCTCGTACTAACAGACTATAGTTGGGGTTTTCTTCTTTTTCAACCTCTGTGACACCTTTCTCCTGAATTAGTGTTTTCAAATATTTTGATTCTTTTACATGCAAAATAATTGGAATTAAGAGAAAACGCCAAGCAAATTGAGCTTGCCACATCTGTGGTAAGGTAAAAATAGGATTTTACTTTATGATATTAAAGCAACAAATTACTGGTTCATTTATAGAGCAGGCATGTCATCTGTCTCAGTATATTCTTATATTATTTTTTCTAGTTCTGTAAGTATCCCTACATAGTTTGCATTCTACAGATAAGATAGACTTCTGAACATTTTCAACCTGGAATTTGTATTTTCTTTTTGTGGTGAGAAGCACGGAAAAAGGGAACAACCCTCTCATCATTTATGTATCATGACCCAGCATCTCGGAGCCTTGGGCTATTATTTCAAAATCCAATATATTCAAAGTTTGGCCTCAGAGAGCAGTAGGATCAGTACACAAGAACAATAGAGTGATAAATATAGATTTTTCATTAAGGAAAAGACTATATCCTGTCATTTTTGAATCGGTGCTCAAAAGAGGATCTGAGAATTCACAGCCTCCTATAGGCTTTAACTTTATTTTTGTTGTGAAAAAGAACTTAACAGCCTTTTCATGTTACTGTGAGGCATCATGGACACACAGAAATAAAATTTTAATATATGCTAAAGGACAGATCCACTAACACTGTGGCAGTAATTTAATGCAAGTCAATTTTGGGCCATGCATAATTACAGGCGTGATGTGGAGGACTGCTCGTTCTTAAGGATGGTTTATGTAGAGCGACACAGATCCAGTTGCAGTACAGGTGGCTCACTGGGCTGAGCTGGGTTGCCTTTCTTCACTGGCTTCTCTAGCCAGTGAAGTCTACAGCCTAGACTACAGCCAGCCTACACTAGAAATTTGGTTTGGTAGTCAAATTATACGTAGTAAAATTTCTCTTTGTAGAAAAAAAAGTTACAGATTTCTAGTAAAAAAGTTAGGTTACTGGATGGATAGCATATGCTTTTAGGCATATGCTGTATAAATGTACATATGTACATGTAAGCACACCACCTTCACATAAGAAGGGGTGTATCTGCTGAAGTTCTAGTAATTGCTGAGATTCTCAGAGACGATAACATGTTATGTTCTGGGAGACTCCTTCAGATTTTAGAAATTGTTTCTCTTTTCATTTCAACAGATTTTTCACTCAATTTCCTCAAATACAGCAGCTGTGATAGTGTACAAACAATCAAAATTTATGCTGAAAAGTAATTTTTGTGCTGTTTGTTTCACTCTCAAGGAAACAATTTATGTTCTTATTTTGAAGACAACAGCCTAACACTTGTTACTGGAAAATGCACCAAACCGTGAAAAGTTTTGGTTTCTGCAGTAAATTTAAGAAACCTGTTATTTTCACTGGGTTCCGATACCACAAAAAAGACTGTTCACCCCATATGCTAATATATGTGTATCTACTTAAACACACATACTTCAAATTTGAATATAAACAATAATGATGGGAAGGGTTTGGTATGTACTTGGTACAGATGCGGTGATTGCATATTGCTGTTGTACCTTTTTTGAAGTTTACCAGAGGAGACCAGTGTTTGATATGGTGGGAGGGAGGTGGAGGTGGAATGATAAACTATAGGCTTGCCTTTCAAGTCCTGATGGGGAGATGCTTTATTCTGTATTGTTATCAATGCAAAAATAAAATTACAAGAATAATATTATTTCAAAAGTTTTCTGCTTGCTTTTAGCTGACAGGTCTCTTAAGTGGATATAGCTTTTTCCACCTGCAATCAAATGTAATAAACCTTCTTCACTGCAGAAGTCAAATTCCCAGAAAAAAAAAAAAAAGAGGTTGGAAGCTCACACTTACACCATAAAACCTTGTTTATTGCAACCATCAGTCTTCGAAGATATGCCCCACAATGGGGTTTGGTAAAGCCATTACAAGGTGCCGTATGAGTTCCATTTGCCTACAGTAAATAGAATGTCAGAAGTGTCAGGGGGAAATAAATATCAGGCTGGTTAAAAGGGAGCAGAGATGGCTCAAAGCATCATTGAGAGGATTGATTTATCTGGCATGCTGTAATGACTGCAGATGTGGATCTGTTATTCTAGATGAGCAATGAATTTGATGAGCTGATAACACAGGGCCAGAGAGGCCTGGTTTTAATTACTGATGAGGAATTTATTTGTGAAGCACTGTGATTTACTGAGGGTTTGTTCTGTTATTGACAGGTGACCTTGGGGCTTTCCTCTTTTGATAAATAAAAAAGCAGCATTTTTTAAAGGAAAACTGTTTTATCAGCGCTATGAATACAGCGAGGTCATTTTAGATAGAGTATTGTCTTTCAAACCATCTTTATATATAATTATTTTTTGTAGCAGTTGTTAATTGCCTCTTTCATAGATATTGTTGTGTATACTGCACTTGCTACTTGAGAGATTAATTTTGGTGCAGATCGTTGCTAGCAAGAATATATTTGGTATAACTTTGGTGGTAGAGATCTTAAGGCAAATTACAAAGTTGCCTTGTCCAAGTGTGTATTACTGAGTTGTTCAGCTTTTCAACTACATGTCTTATCCAGCATGCATTTTACAGTTCTGATTTTCCTTACAGGCCGCCAAGGGCAAAAAAAAAAAAAAAAAAAGGAATCAAAGGGGTTTTGTTTTGGGTTGGTTTTTTTTTTTTTTTTTTGCTAAGTGTATTGTCTTAACTATTTTAAATAGCATTCTGTCTGAGGTTAAGTTTTTGTCAGGATGCTCTTTTGTTGGGCCGAATATTATTGACATACCTGTTACATTTATACACTTATTTTACTTTTTCCTCCCATAGAATATACTTTTCTTTTTGATCTGTATGTGCAAGAGAATTTTAGTGTTGACTTTTGTGCTTATGCTCTTAATTCTCTACTGCACTTGCAAATTGCAGCATATTAACATCAGGATAAATTAAAGTAGTTTCTGTCTAAACTGTGTCAGAACAGTGTGCAGGTACTGTAGATGTTTTCCAGTTTGTGTATACTATTTTCTCTTAAGTAAATATTAAAAAAAATGCCAAATAGGAAGCCATTTGGACTCAGCATTTGTAGACGATGCTTTGATGAGTGTATGTGATAATCGTATAGTATGCCAGGGAGGGGTAGGTACTAGATCAGGGAGGTAGAAGAACCTTCATTTTTATTTCCCTTTTGTAAGCTTCACAACAAAAGTGGTATTATCCAGAAACTTCCTCTTTACTGCTTTACTGTCAACTATTTTTTAATATGGAGAAAGCTGTTAATTTAGTATTTACATTCAATGTAGTTTCTGGAAATGAAGAGACTTCTCTGTCTTGTCTAACCAAACACCATTATTCATTTGACCCATTTACACGCAGTCTATTTAAACTACTTACATGTTATTTTCATTCATTGAAGCAGGGAATCGCTAGCTAATGGAATAGGTGGTGGCAGGCAGATGTAGTATCTGTTTTGATCCAAGGGTAAGGAAACCCTTTAGCAACATAATGCCAATTAATCAGAATTTTCTGGCTGGAGTTCCAAAACTTCTACACAGCAAAGTATCACTGTTAGTGAGCCCATATAGTATGAATCAAAGGAAGACAACTAGGCAATACAGTGGGCTGGAATAAAGCATTATCAACTCTGTAAATAAGGGAATGGTATCTAATATTAGGAGGGGCATTTAAAATCTGTTTTAAACCCATGAAATACATGTTTTCAAAAAGTGTTTTAGTTTGGGTTTTAGTATTTCTTAGACTCATTTGAATTTTGTTTGAACTTTTCATATTAATCAAAACCACGTTAGAAGTGGCAGTGGAGGAAAGATGAGAATTAAGAAGAAGGAAGAGAGAGGAAGAATGTTCCTTCATTTTTTATATGAAGACTTACTTCTTGAGATACTAGAAAAAATAAAGATCACTTGACTAAATGCAGAACAAAAAAAAACCCCAAACAAGCCCACCAAAACCCCCAAACCCCTTAAAGCAAACACCTTTCCTTCCCCCCTCCCCGTACTCTAGTTTTGCTCCCTTACTCTCCCCTTGCCCCTTTGCTTTTTCTGTGGGTTTTTTCATGGAAGGGGAACAGTTAGCTACTCATTAATAACATGTATCTTATTACAAAAACACACAGTGTTTAGCTCTAGGGATAGTATTTCAATTAAATGCATCTGACAATTTTAGATCTAGTCATGACATAAATATTGCAATTAAGCAAACTGCAGTTAATAAGAGTATTACATAATTTACTGCTTTTACGTCCTTTTATAAAACCGTGCTTTTTTTTTTTTTAAAAAAAACACGTATACTTCAGCACCTGTAAAACTGAGTATTTGCTTAAGTAACAACAACAAAAAATCTGTCTCCACCTTTTTTTGGGGACTTGGTTTGGTTTGTTTAGAGACTACCTTGTGCATTGAAATGTGCTAGCATATTTTGCCAGTGGAAATGCCAGACTTCAGGCTTATGCAACAGCTTAAATAGTAAACTTGGACAGTGCAGGATCATAGGAGACGTGGTGATGCTTTTTTATTTTATTTATTCACCAAGAAAGAGCTTCGTGTGTAGTTTACACAACAGTTAGTTTCTCAGTGAGTGTCAGCACTTGTAGATATCGTTAGTTTAACAGGGGATTAATACAGCATTAAGCCTGCAATATTTTCAGTCCCGCTTCAGTTTTCTGGTAGTTTTTTTGGGGGGGTTGGTTCCCCTGCTGCCCCAGTGTTTATTTTAATATTATTATTGAATAAAGCTGGCTTTTATTTTGTTTGTCCCTGTATCAAGTGTCTTCAAGCCTTTACATGTGAAGAATGGCTTCAGACCTTTGGAAGGCACCCTTGAAGCAAATGATGGTACAGTTCTTTATCTTCTTCAGTTAGAAGTATTGACTGTCTCCATATGAAGGGGCTGCTTTGCCAGGCAGAACGGCAACGAGGAACTGTGGTCACTGGCAGATGCGTTGAAAATAATGGGAGTTGCATGACTTTCCAATGTGTTTTTTAAAGTAATCTTAGCATTAGATAAAGAGCTAGGTGGAGGCTCAAGAGGTGGAATAATGTCCATAGACTTGGTGTAAAGTTCCTGTTGAACTCTGTATTGTGAAAATGTTATTTTTAGGGAGACCATGAGACTAATGAGCTTTGCGTGTTCTGGAGGTACTGTGGTTCTTGATTTGATGCTGTTCGATGTCCACGCTGGTACCTGGGGATGCAAGGATAGACGCAGGGAGGGCTGATGATTTGACAGAGAAGCACAGGCCTGTAAAATGTCCTAATTATCCTCTAAGGAAGTCAAATGCTACTTCAAAATGTTATGTGGGAGTAACCCAATACTGGTAAAGTTAAGGAATATCTTTTGTATGGGTTTCCAGCAAGGATTTGGGCATTTACGTACAGTGATTGCAAGCCTGAATTTTGTTCTGGGAAGAGACCTGCAGCTGCTGAAGTCAGTTGATTTTTGTCATTGATTACAGTAAGAGACGACTGCATCCCACAGTTTAAAGCAATTGCAATGCTATTTGTAAAACAATGTTTTTTAAAAGCCCGTCTTCTGTAGCATCTTAACATGCTGAATAAATACAACAGATCTAGCAGACTTGGAAGTTCTTACTGCTTCTGTGGTACTAAGCTGAACTTGGAAACAATGCTGCAACAGACACATTCCTTATTGCTGCTTCTCCCAGGTGCCACTCTGTTTTGTGTCACCATAAGTAGCAAGGATGGAAGGGACAAATAAGCTGTTGTATAGAAATGCTGCTTGTTTAGAGAAGTTTTTTTTTTTACTTTTTTTCCCTCATGGATAATTAATGTAGTTCCTATTTTAAGGTTACAGTCTGCTTCTGATTTTTTTTTTCTTACTCTCATAGGAAAAGTTCTGTAATAGTTGTGTGCATGAAAATAATTTCTTTTATAAAGTTGGCATTGTAAATTAGTTAAGACTTTTCCTAATTCTGTACACTTCTGTAAAAGCCATTTTACTCTGCGTCAATACCTGTGATCCAAGCTGTTGGTATAAGGGAGCCGGTGCTTTAACTCCCCTTTCATCCCGGTGTGGCCACTCTGTGATTAGCTTTTAATACCTTCAGCTTCATTGTCTGGATTTACTGATGCCATCAGTAAAGACAGCGAAACTCATGAATTTCAGTTCATTTGGTGGGGTGTAACAAGAAGCCATTTTTGCTAGAAGGATGTGCAAACTTGGATCTGGCTCGGGGTGTGTGTGTAATGAGTATTTTTTCTTTTTTTTAATTACTTTCTGGTGGTGGTGGAGTGGAGCTGAGATGTTGCTTGCCACTAAAACTTCCTGGCAACCCTCTGATGGAGTGTGCTGTTCTGTGTTCCAGAAATTGACTTCTGAGGAAGTAAGAATCGCAAGTTCTCTTCCTCAAAAAGTACTTTATGCTAAAATGCTGCACCCCATTTTTCTTTTTAGGCTGACCTTCCTAGGTGTAGATGTATTTATGTATATGTAGCGAGTCCTGTGTTTGCTAGGCTGGGGAGAGACGTGTAACAATATGTAAACTTACGTATTTGAGTTGCCCTCTGCTGTTATTGCATGACAACATGCAGGATGTAGCCGATGCAGTAGAGGGCCTGTCAGGCAGATAATCAAAATGATTTGGAATATTAATGTCTCGGTAGCAATATCTTACTTGCAGAGAGTCTGTAAATGGACAAAGATTCTATTACGAATTATAATAATTATCTTAAATATTTTAAACTGTTTAATTTGTGCATTGTATTTTGTTGGGTGATTTTTCAGATGTTCATGTGCAATCTCGTATATACATATGCACACTTAAAGCAATTTAGAGAAGAAAAAGCATTTGTGCTTTTTGGATGTTTAGCTCACAAATGCTGAGATCTTGCCCAGTGGAAGACAGATTACAAACCTGTCTCTGCCTCAGCCAGTTGCATACAGCCATTAGAGTGAATTACTGCATTTGTCATAATTAACATAGAAGTCTCAGAACAGAAATTAAGACAGGTAAAGTGTATTGAAGCTAGAGATGTTAAAATGTATTTAATTGTTTATATCTGGTGGGTTGCACGGTGAAAGCAGGCTGGCTGGTGGTTACGGGCAGAGTTATTCCTGGTGATCTCTTTATCCTGTGGGATAGAACGGTATATTTAACAGTTCTCAGTAGTTATGTGAAAACCGTGAAGCTGGAAGCAAACAGCATTTTCTCTTATTGACAGTGGTGCGAGTTTAGCTAGTTGGAATGAAAAGTACTGATCCTGCTTAAATGAAATATCTAATGACGCCTTAGTACGAAGCAGAGTGGTTGCAAGATGTAAAGGTGAAAAGTCCATATTTAAATAAATGTCAGGTAAAGGACTAAGTGTTCACTTAAAAATGTGTATAGCATTACTTCCTTTAAAAAGTTGTAATTAATCTTGCAATGTTAACTTTTTGATCATACAACAGTATAACAAGGCACAAACATGCTAATTAGTGTGGTAATACCTGAAAGGTGCCGCGTGCTCTGAACGTGCTCCAAAATGAGAAGCTGAACTGTCCTTTCAGTCATACTTCTGGTGTGACTCTGAAGACACTGGTGGCTTATGAAATCTGCAGTTGTGTAGAATGGAGCAAATATGGCTCATGTTGTCTATGGAGTTATATTAATACGATAAAACTTGTCTCATCTGTTTTTGTCAAGACTTCTGGTAACTTGTGAAGGGTGTAATTGAGAAAAGGATACAGGAGTGCTACTCGCTTTCTAGCAGTACCCGATGTCCTGTCGTGTTTTATTACTCTATGGGTAGTTGTTTTGTAGAAATTCCTAAATATTTTTATTTGCACAGTTAACAAAATTAGATGTATTCTGCGTAGTTAAATTTTGTATTGGAGTTAACACAATGTTGAATGTGAAATATTTTATTGTAGTTCCTTTATCATTACAAGATTATCTGAAGGGAACAGTGACTTTGCCGAGTGTAGGGAGAGAAGCTGAGTTGCAGTATTCACAGCTTTTTGATCTCAAACTGAGCAGCAGTATATGCTTCTGTTTGCAGATGCTGACTTCTGTAACGCAGCAAGTAATTATAGTATTATATAGGTAGAATAGAGTCAGTTCCATATAAATTAGTAGCCAATACTTTTGGAAATCGGATTTCATAAGATGTAGCTCTGTACTAAAACACAAAAGCTGTTTGTGGTGTATCTGCACTGCGGTTTGAACTCCCTCCTTGCTTCTGTTGAAATTGAAGGTAAATATTTTCTTGACTTTGCACTCCTACTGTAGTTCTGTTGTTACTCGTATGAGACCTCTGTTTTTAAATGTTACAGAGATTGTGTTCGTGTACCTTCCATGGAGGCAGAGACCTGCAGTCGTTTTTTTCTTGATGCTGTGCTGATTATTGGTATTGTTAGAAGGTATGCAAGATCACTTATACCTTTAAATGTTTCTGTATTTTAAACAAACAAACAAAAAAGCTGTGCCTTAGTGACAGTAACTTAGTGTTGAGGGGAGATAAACTCAACAGTCTAAAGCATGATGGGTGCCTGTGTGCTTGCCATTGTGATCGATATTTTTCCATGTGAAGGTTGCATGTATTCATGGGTGCTGTGTACATAGCTGATTTCATTTAAACTGGCATGGATTCAGCATGTGTAGTTTTTCATGAAATAAGTTGTTGCACTGTCAGGCATCAATAATGCCATTGTAGTGCACATCCCCGCTTAGTGAGGTATCCTAGAAATTCATATTTAAGAAAATCCAGGTTCAAGTTTAGTTTTAAATTAATAATGTTATAACTCTTGGGGTGAGGGGGGAGAACATGGCAAGTAGCAGTGTAACTGAACACAAATATATGGCAGAACTGGGTTAGAGGTTCTTAAATTCTGTTTACCCTATCTGTAAAAGATTTGTCCTTAAGACAAATAGAGGAATGTTTATTTAGTTTTTCTTTTTGTAGATTTCTATACATTTATGCCATATGAAAATGAATTTTAATTGTGCTAGGATTTATTTTTCAGTCTATTTTACCAAGTGTTACCTCTAAAATTATATAGTTTAATATGGGGTTCATTTACATTATTTAGAAGTGAATAGTAAAACATACAGTTTTGCAGAGATCTTTTTCAAAATACTCTTATTATTGGCATCACCAATAACAGTTCAGATGGGATAAAGCAGCTCTGTTTATAGACACTGTCATGCTCAACATAATGTCATGTTCCAAGTTTTTTGTTACTACATGAAAAGTCATTTTTGGCTTGTATCATTACTTTGAATTTCTTTTAAGCCATTTTTTTCCTTGTGGTATGATGAAAGAAATTCCAGTTGAATAGTTAAAATTTCTTTGTTTCTGGAAGAGGAAAAAAATGTCCAAATTTCAGGAGCAGTTTTGATATCTTTCTGGAAAAGAAAACACAGAAATCCATTCCTTTGATTTATGAGCTTGTGGTGTTAATGTTTGAGCAGATACTGGATATTTGTGGAAATATCTGTAAGTCTTGAAGGTTTCACAACTTCCATCACAAAACTGTGTTACTATGGAAAAGTGGTGTTCACTCTTGACAAGTGTGACACTTAACCAAGGAATAAAAATAATACAAACCACATAATACACAAACTGAGGAGGGAGTTGTCTGTGCAGACAGTTTGTTGACACTTTGTTGGAAAAGATTTCTCTGATCTACTTGTTGGGTAGGATCAAAAAACCATCTGAATTGGACAGGGTTGTGAATATTTTGTTGGGGATGTTGCTACCTATACATACTTCCTAAATTGAGGCATAGTTGTTAGAGGTTCAGGGCCTAAATGTTAAACAGAGAGATCGTCCAGGCCTAATGAAATGACAGTACCTTGTTAGAAAAAGCAGAATTGAACACTTAAGCACGTTTTTAGAATTAATATCTTTCTTCACAGCTTTTTGTGAAGATGCTAAAGCGTAAAAATGTAAGGTGTGCATTTCTTTTTAAATTGGAAAAAATAGCATATCTCTCTTTTTTTTTTTTCTGTAAGATTGTTTTCCAAACATGGATGCAGTGAAGACAAAAACGTGCAGGTTTTTTCTTGGCGTAGGCTGTCAGAAATGACAGTCATGAAGGTTTATTTCTACTCAATGTAAAAATGCGCTCATAAAATCGATGCTTTTATTTTTTTAGTTTTAGAGTTGGCCATAGTGCAGTTGAGCGTTTGGTGTTCCTTCCCCTGCCACCCCCCCCCTTCCTAAAGATTTGAGGGCAAGGACATCGGTGTTTGCATATAGGGTGGACTCTGGTACACCTCGGTTAGAAAATAGCCTGAGAGATTCTTCCTTTGTTGTCCCTTCCCTCCTAACAGGGTCTCGGTTTAGGGCTCTGAGCCGGACCAGCTCAGTGTGGATGTTGGAGTCTTTTGAATGTGGATGTGAAGCAGTTTGTCTGTCCTTTGCTTCGCAAGAATTCTTTTTTTAAAAAACAAAGCTGTAGCTATGAAGTAGCCTATTTGTCCTAAAACTTATGAAAAGGAGGGGGAGGGAGTGCTGGGACCCATCTTTATAACAACAATCAGCCTTTGTAAGGTTTCATTCCAGGCTAATGGCTGGTGAAATTGTTCTGGGTAGTTAAAATGAAATGAAATGAATTAAAGAACATGAAGGAGAGCAAGCAGAATGGTTTATTGCTTTTCTTTGAAGGCACAATAGCTATACTCTGTCTCTTTTTTGTTACTCATATCTGTGTGGTGGATATTTAAAGTCGGGGTTTTGAATAGCATGATGGCTAAAGGAGGGCTATAAATCGAGGGCTATGGTGCAAAATTCTAGTGCTAGCAAGCGCTAAAAGACAATACCAAAGAGGCTGGGGTCTAAAATTGTTTTAGACTGATGAATATGCAGACATAAAACCAAGAAAATATATATTTTCCCTGCCAAAAAACCTCTAGAAAACACTAATGATCTTTTTTTTTTAAAAAGGAAAACAAATGTTTTAAATGTGTTAATGCTTTCGATTTATGCTGGAATATTACTGGTATTTCCTTAAAAGCCTGAAAATCCGTTCTTAAGAATTTTTTAATTAAAAAGTGTGAAAAACATGAAGTAGTCAAATATTTTTATTAATAGGAAAATGTTAAGAAGTTGGTAGATAGTATTTCATTTATAAACCTACAAATTTCACCAAAACAAAACAAAAAAAGGAATTAATGTGTTAGCTTGCTGATAGCAACACAAGTTTCCCAAAATGGGATAATGCAGCTTAGAAAGCACCTGGTTTAAGACTGTTGTTACACAGCTGAAAAAATAAAGTGTCATATCAGGTTGGGGTCACGTTTGTCTAAGAAAAACTAACAGGAGGATTTCTATTGTCAACACAGGAGATGAGCAAAGGCATATTATACTCTCTGATCCACCCCTCTGTTATAGAAGTGACTACAGATTAAAGCCTCAGCCAGGAATTTCATTACTCCTATACATGTTTCACAAAGGCAGCATTTGCAAAAATACTGGTAAAATAGGGTCAGAAATTTTCATGAAAGCATGAGATCATTTTTGCCTGTGTGTGCATGTGCATTTATATGTGTGTCCTACTATAAGCATATGTAGAACCAAAAAAAAAATACATAATGTGTCTCCTAAAGTCAGTATATGTGCTTAGGCCTTCGGCTCCATATTGTGAAAGTGGATGTTTGCTACTATTTAGTTCATGTTATGTGAATGGTCTGGGGTTTCTTATTTTTTCACTACAAGAAAGATATTGAGGTGCTGGAGCATGTCCAGAGAAGGGCAACGAAGCTGGTGAGGGGTCTGGAGGACAAGTCTTACGAGGAACAGCTGAGGGAACTGGGGTTGTTTAGCCTGGAGAAAAGGAGGTTGAGGGGAGACTTTATCGCTCTCTACACCTGCCTGAAAGGAGGTTGTAGCGAGGGGGGGATTGGTCTCTTCTCACTAGTAACAGGCAGGTGACAGGACAAGAGGAAACAGCCTCAAGTTACACCAGGGTAGGTTTAGATTGGATATTGGGAAGAAGTTCTTCACTGGAAGGGTTGTCAAGCATTGGAACAGGCTGCCCAGGGAAGTGGTGGAATCGCCATCCCTGGAAGTATTTAAAAGATGTGTAGATGTGGTGCTGAGGGACGTGGTTCAGTGGTGGTTTTGGCAGTGTTAGGCTGATGGTTGGACTTGATGATCTTAAGGGTCCTTTCCAACCTAAGACGATTCTATGATTTTATTTGTGAGAGAGCATAAAGGTCTCTGAAGTGAAGATAGATCTTTGACCTAATTTAGCAGATTATGGCCTTGGGTATTTATACAATTACAGTGGAGGCACTGCAGTGCAGGCACAGTTCCTTTAAGAGTATTATGTGTACTCTGGGGGGAGAGGAGGGGGAAATTGGCTGGGAGAGACATCTGCTAAATCATGGTGGTTGTGTGATTTGTCCGGTGAGACTGTGGTGTGATGAGTGGCACCACAGAGTGATTTTTCATCTCCAGAGTGTGCAGGTATATCCATATTAGGTGGAGAGCCAACCAGCACTGATACCTCTGTCACCTTGTCTTTTGCTAAAGGAAGCCTACTGAAGAAAGAAGATAAAACTCCCAAGTCAAACTTTGAGGCACACAGAAATAAGAGCAAAAGTGGCACGTGTGACCAGGAAGCTAGATGAGAGCTGAGGTGTACCCCGCTTTACATACCTCAGTTGCTAGTGAACTGTTTTTAGCTTCTCACTTTCAGGCAAAGACTGTGTTAGGATGACCTATTCAACTTTATCAGTAGCAAGTATAAGCCTTAGAGCTTCATTAAAAGCAATTCGGAGGCTAGAAGCAGGAATCTTAGTTGTAGCCTGAGCGTTTTGCAAGGGTGAAACTGTTGAGCAACTTTTGATACCAAGCAGCATTCATATTTTTGTCGTGTGTTAAGGAAGTTCATCGGGTTTAAGAGATGGATTAATTCCTACCCTATGGCTTGCTGTGAAATTGTTATTTGGCATTGCCCATCTATTATTGGAGAACATTTAGTGCTCCACCTGGCTTGCTTTGTAGTTGTTCCCTTTCCTCATAAGTTAATATGTAAGGTATTTATTTGCAGATGCTTTACCATCAATAGGAAGTATCAGAATGTGGCACCAAACTGACGAGGTGGCTTTGTGTTTGGTTGGTAAGAAGACTGCACACGTGCTTGCTGCCATTGCCAAATCATAGCATTCTTGTTTCCTGCTTGGGAAGCTTTTTAATCATCTAAAATATGGTAGGTGACTGACATCTGCTTATGCAGACACCAAGAAAAGTTTTGTTTTATAGTTCTGCGCTTAAAACTTTCAAAGAACAGTAAATGGTTGTTCATGAAGATATTTATTACATCCATACGAAATGGCCCATTTTTTACTGACTGCTAGTATATTTCCAGAACGAGCGTGTTACGTTGGATTGTGTTTACTTTAATAAAATTCTTCACTGCTTCACTCTGATTGTATCTCTTCTTGGATAAGAATAGTTTGCAGGGCAAAATGAATGAGTGGCCTTATGCATAATACAAGAGTATCAAATTAATCATAATGTAAGGTGCTTTCTGCTTTTTAATACTGGCTAAATGTTTTCCTTGCAGAAGTTAGTTGAGTTGGCTGCATAGATTATTATATTAAAATGTGTCTCTTTCTCTCTCCTTTAAAAAAGATCGCCTTGTTCTTTGTAAAAAAAAAAAAAAAAAAGGCAAGCCCCCCCAGCACACACAAACCCTGTTAAGACTATTTAGCTATGTGAAGAATGCAGTACTAGAGTGTATGTTTATGAGGCTTAAATATAACTTTGGGAAGCTGTGACAAATACTGAGGGGTAGTGAAAATCAGAACAGTAGCTCATTTAGGTTTCTTGGGTTTCTGGCCTGATTCTTCATAAGTGAAGGGAGTTTGTCCCATTTGAACCGGACTGTTGTCTTCCAGTTTTCAATGCAGCTGAAAGCCATTGCTGATGAGCAGCTAGTGGTGGAAAACTGGAGCTGTTTCATGCTTGTGTGCTCTTTAAAAAAGAAATAAAAGTTCATAAAAGCTTTCTACAGACTATCAAGCAACTGGTATGGTGGTATACCACAGTGGTACTGTACTGTAGAGTAGCACTGTACAAAACTGATAATTTCATTTCAATTAAGTAAAATCCTTGGGGGCAAAAACGCAAGCAGTACGTGGATTAGGATCTCCACCTCTGCCTCTCTTTTCTTCATATAGTTTGGTTCCTCCTACAATTGTCCTTTGTTCAGAAACAAAAAAGACCAGGATGTTGCTGCATGCTTCCCTGAAGTTGGTTGCTTTATTGCTAGTACAGCTGTTGTCTGGTCTGTAAACCAGTAACTTTGCGGTGAGAGGCTGTTTTCTGTTCTCACTGTCCAGACCCATTTGGGTTTTTCAGCTATTTTATTGTTGAATTTTGCACAAATAAGAACAGTATTGCCAAAATACTCTTCTGTTGTGTTCTTACTGTTGATCTGTATGTTTGTAGGAGTTTGAGAGTTCGTAAGTAAGGACAGCTGTGATGTACTGTTCGGCATTAACAGTTTTAGACTACAGTTAATGTCACTGATGAAATTCTGTGATAATGCAGTGAATTCACAGTAATTTAACACAGAATAAGGAACTCAGAATATTGATCTTTCTGGGTTATTACATTTGCTTTTAAAGGTAGATGAAGCATTAACACCTGAGACTGCAACATTGATCATAACATTGTCACTGTAAAAGCCTAACGGCTGTCAGTTTACTTCAGAGATAACATAAAGAGCAGCCTACCTTTAAATCAGGTGATTAACTTGCTTATCTGTGCTGAAGCTGGAAGAGTGTTGCCACTGAGTTTCAACAAAGGGCAAATTTACAAATTCTGCTTTGACCACGCAACTGGAGTTTGCCAGTGATGGTGACATGAGTTTTCCAATTGCTGAGCATCTCTAAAGTGGGCTTCCTGTGATAAATACTCTGGTCTTTTCTCAGATGTTGAGTTGAAAACCAGTTTCAGAAAATAAGTTTCAGGTCTGTAGGAACAGAAATATTTCCAGATTTTGTTTTGAGAAATTTGTGGTGTTTTGTCTGTCAAAAACTGACTTGGAAATGTCACAGGCAGCCACTAATCCCTTTTGTTAAGGAAAAAGTGATGAGGATTTTGGGGTGTCCAGTTGGGCACCTGTAGAGTGACAAGTGTTGAGAAGATACGTTTTGAAAAGTAAGGCCTGTTTTCAGTGTTGCAAGTTTTTTTTTTTTTTTTTTTAAATGGAAAAAATCACTGTTTGCAGGTGGAAACCTTTGTTTTAGCTTAATTCTGTAGTTCTAATTCTGCAGTGATTGTTTCAGTCTTGATAGCCTTAGTAGGTTCCCATACTTCTACTGTCTTTGAGAAGTTTTATTTGTTGATTTCAACAAAAAGAAGAGTTTGCATGTGTGTTTTTTTTATTGTGATGTTTTTGATAAAATACAAAACTTTCTGAAAGCCTTTCATAACAGTGTGAGATTTAAATTTAAAATCTAAGTAGTTCTAGTAAATAGAGTTCTAAAGTAATTTTGACAGAAAAGGTAAATACTAAATTTGTATAGTGTCTGTTCAGGAATGCGAAGAGAGCTGTGTATTAATAAATGACTCTCAAAGGCATCTCCCACTCTGCTGTCATTTTTGTTCTTCCTTGTACTGTTTGCCTTTTTTTGATAATTAAATATATATAATGAATTCAGGGAGTACTGGGAGGGTGGGAAATGAAAGGAGTTGATGTTTAATACTGGTAGTAATATGTATTTTGTATGTAAAAACTTGAATTAAGGTGCTAAAAGTAAACTAGATCAATGGAAGAAGTTAGTGTGATACGGGATTTGAAAATAGTTAATGAGCAAATACTTTAGAGGGCTCATGATTTTCCCTCCTCTTTTTCTTGTTCTGCTGGAGCCCTGAAGGTACCTGACAATCTTTAAGGCTGAGTGTTGATTTTTGAATCTAATAGTGTAGTAAAAGTCTAATAAAGTAATATAGGTCATATGTTTTCTTTTTTTTTTTTTTTTGCTTATAAGCAGTTCAACAGAAAGCAATTAAGACAGCTCATTCTAGTGGCTAATCAAAATCATAAACCAAAACACAAAATAAAGGCAAAGTATAAATTAGTGCTACTGAAAAGATGCTCCCAAACCAGCTGTGCTTACATACATCAAGTTTAAGTTATTAACTACACCATTTCTCCAACCAGTATGTTGTCAGCACAGTGGAATGAAGCCTTCATCTTTACCCATTATTTCCTTTCATAAAAACTAAAATAACTTCATCATAAAATAAGATGGAAAATAAAGTCACATAAGATGCACTGTTGAAAATGTGCAGTTTCATTCAAATGTATTTGTTAAAAAAAAATAAAAATGGTGAAACTGCGTTTGAAGAGTTTGTTTAAGAAGAGCTGCAGAGCTTGGTGAGATAAAGATGAAAAATGTGTGTGCGAGATGGCGGTGCTGTTAGCCCCCCTGTTGGGGCTGTCAGATCAGTCTAGAAGTGGCATCAGGGCAGGGAGACATCAGCTTCAGTAATGGAGAGATGTCTGGTGGAAAGATTGCTCTATCACGGTGATGGGTTCCTCACATGTTATAAATCTAAGATTGTTCTTTCCTGCCGCAGAAATGAGCAGCTCTTTCTCCTTCCTAGAATGAAATGTCGGATAGAGAAAGAAACAGAAATGAAAACGAAAAGTGAGGAAAGTTATCTTTTTAACATAAATCTCTTCTGGAAACAGTATCAGGCCCATTAGTGATTTGAAAAACAGCACTATGCCAATCTTCTTCCTACACATGGAAAGGAACAAGCTGCTTTATGGCATGTTCTCTCTCTCTTCCCTGGTGCTTTTAATCTAGGAGCAGTAGTGATGGACTGCTCTAAATTTCTGTGTGGGAAGTGAGGTCCAAGGTGGTGACAGCTCAGAGGCTGCTGCCTATGTGTCGGTGAGCGAAAAGGAGATCCTGGTCATTGCCTTTGGATTGCGAAAAGGAGCGAGCAAGGTGTGGTTGTCCAGTCCCTTCTGCCCCAGAAGGGAAGCCCCTGAGCAGTGGTTTCCAAAGAGGACCCAGGAGCAGTAAAAAATGATACTGCGGCGCGCACTTGCCACAGACTTGCTTGTCTGCTTGAGTGTCTGAGAAATACGAGGATTAGCCCATGGCACGTAAGCACTGCCTATGAAACTAGCTTTGAATGCAAGCAAGCTTTTATTTCCTCCCTGTTGCTGCTATTTTTGCATCCTTTGTGTAGCTTAGTTTCATCTTGTATTTGGTATAAAGAAGCTCAGTAACAGGGTTTGCTTTAAATTCTTTTGGGTTTGTTCAAAAGGCTTTGGGAGTCCTGAAAATAATGGTTGTGGTTATGTTTTTCTGAGATGGAGGCAGAATTGGTGAACTGCTAGGTTTTTATTGCCCTAGTAAGCAAGTACTTTGGATCCTTCTACTTGAATCCTAAACAAAGGTAGATATGCAAACATAAATTAATTTCTTTGATTAAGCTTAGATAGCTTATCCATGTAGATTTCATAGCAGAAAACATGGAAATTTAGATGCAATAATTTATCTAACTTGCAAGGGGAACTTAAAGCAAAATTTGTTATTAAATATAATTCAAACCAGGCAGAAAAGTGGATAGTTAGATACAATGTAATGTGGTTTTCCATGGGTAGATCATGCTAAGCTGACTTGGTGGAGGTTGGTAAAAATGGCTTAAGAATGTAAAATGTAATTTGAAATTGCCAGGTTTAAGGAAGGTTGGTGATGGGAGTGATCAAGGATTGTTTTGTGGCTGATCTTATTTAATATTTTTAATGGTCACCTTGGCAGAGGTGGGAGTGTGGTAATGCGGTTTGCTGGTGACAAATGTAAGAAGATATTGTCAATATATAGGAGGATAAAAAAGAAAACTTGGTGACTTGAAGGACTGGAGTAATAGAAATGGGGTAAAAGTTAGTAGATTATAAGGCTAATAATTCACTTAGGAGGAGTGCTAAATCTGAAATACTAGGCCAAAGTCATGCAGTCGACTGAAAGAAAAAGGCTATAAAAGAGACCAGGAGAAGGAGCGGTATAGGCAAGTGAGAGAAAGCGTTCTGTTCCTATTAAAACTCAGATGATTAAAGCTGTTCCAGGTAGGGTCTTGCCAGTGTCCTGAACAAAAGCATTAATACTTGTGCCTTTACCAGAAGCTCCTCTGTTATTTTATCTAGGTAATTCTTGTTACCTAGAGTTATATTTGGCTTGTTGTGCTCTGCTCGCATTGGTGACTTTCTGTCGGCTTACAGTCAGTAACAGACGATCTCCTCCTCAATGAAGGCAGCGGAAAACCTCTGAAAGAGCTTGGAGCACTCTGTTAAAATGGTTGTAACTCAGCCTTAACTACTTTTATCTGTCTTGTTAAATGTTTTCAGGTATGTTTCCTTACTGTTTTTTCTTCACTACTTACAAGTTTTCCTGCCTTCTCTGAACTGTGTATACCATCTCTTCTGTTTTAGTCTCTTAATTGACTGTAATGTCATTGTCTCACCTGTTTCAGATTCTTGTACCCCTTCTTGTTTGTTCCTCCCTTGATATCTTCTTATTTGTATTTATTGTTCTACATATATATGTTTACATTGTACTTTGTCTTTTCGTTTGTATAATCTGTATGTTCTGACTTTATTATGAGTAATCTTTTGAATCCCTTCTGTGCCCAGTGGGATGCTCAGTTGTGTTAGGTGTTATGCATACACAATCTTCTGCCTCCAGACTGAACTGTACAGTCCTCGGTGACCTTTGTTTTTTTGGGGGAATTTTTTTACTTCTATGTGTTCAATAGAGGAGAAGAACAAGCTAAGATTGATGAACACTGGAATATTAGTACTGTGGTGTTTATCTTGCCTGCTCATTTCTACCTGCAAAAGAGAGGAAGCATTCACGTTGTACTGAAATAAAGGACAACTTCATTCAAATCGGGCAGCATCCCAGGAGGGTGAGGCCATACTTTCACAAGCAAGCTGTTGATTCTTGTGGCTGAGGTTGCATGGTACATGAATTAAAGTAACAGGTTTGGTTTGAAAGGGATCCAGGCACTTGCAATTTAGTGAGAGTGAACTGAAAAAGGTTCCTCAAAGACATCTAGCAGAAGAATGTAAGTGTAGGTAATGGAAAAAACAGAGTCACAGAATAGTTGATGTTGGCAAGGAGCTCTGGAGGTCATCGTGCCCAAACCGTTGCTCAGGCAAGGTCCTCTATAACAGGGTGCCCAGAACCATGTCCAGACAGCTTTTAGGTGTCTTCGTTACAGTATCTCAATTACTATTGCTCTTAATTTCCCATATTTATTCTTTGACCGTGCATATAGTTCAAAGAAGGCCTTATGTCTCAAATATTTCATGGGAGAGGAACAGACCCAGAAGTTCCTCTCCTATGAAGAGGAGAGGAACCTCCTTCTCCCTTGTTTCCTTTTATCATGGTTTCGGGTGGAAACTCTACTGAAGTACAGTACACCGTTTTGCAGTGAACATTGCAATGATTTGTCTGATTTCTCAAAAAAAAAACCACCAAAAAACCCCAACAAAAAACCTAAACCCAACATGCCAAAGCCCTCTGTAAGAATGACGTGATTTAGTGACTGGGAGTGTGCACGTGTGTTGTTTTCCTGCAGTTCTAAGTTACATACAATGAAATTATCTGCTGTGAAAATATATGGATATCAATTTATTTAAAAAGACTTTTGAAAGTTGTGCTTGATTATACCAGTTGATCTGTCGTTCAGAAACATTCCAATAGTTCATTCAGACTTTCAGTTTCTAAGTTGTGTACTGTCTGCTCTGTTCTTTGGCCACTGATTCTTCTTTTAGCCGTAGGACATAGGCCACAGGCTGTTATTTCTCTTCTCTGTGTGCCTGAAACTGCTAAAAGTGGGTAAACAGATAAGGAAAAGTGAATAGTAGACAGCAGTTTTCATTTTGTCTTTTTATACAGATGTTTTACAAGCATTAATGTAAAAGATCTACAAACAGCTGGTGGTTGTTCAAATACTCTGGAAGTAAAGCAGAACTGGACTGTCTTATGCACCTCTCTGTTTGCCAACCTCTGTTGCATCGTAGCTGATCAGCCTTCCTTGTGCACAGTTCCTTTCTCACCAGTTTTGGGAGGTTTTCTTGCTCTTCCCCCCAAGTTTTCAGGTTAGTAATGAAGTGCTGTCCTCACATAAAAATGTCATAATCCTCGAGTGATTTAAAGTGCTTCTGGATCTGAGATTGATGACACCACAAATAGTTTGCTGTAATACAGTTAAAGGCATCATGGTCTAGTTGCCAGAACTAGGAGTCAAGGAAGTTAAGTCTCATTGCTGGTCCTATAAATGATTCGTGTTGTGACCTTGGACAAATCACCTAATCTTTGTGCCTCTGATTTGCTGGTTGTGAAATGGGTATACTAATGCTCATGTAGGTTCATCAAGCACAGTGTGAGGAGTGCTGTGTACAAAATAAATTTGCCATGAGGGGACAGCTTAAGTCTATAAATTTCATATGAAGTAAAATTTATCTGCTTACCTGAGTTTATCTTTACTGGGAGCCTGGAAACAGAAGGGCATAAAATTCTGTGTGAGCTTTCTCATCAGTCTTGGCTATTTCAGGATATCACCCTCTTCTTGCCCTGGAATTGGACACTTGCTTCCCCTGCAGTATGCATTTTCCGTTTTAATCCACTGGAATTCACTTGTGTATTTTTCAAATTTACAGTGCCTGTTTAAGAAAGCAGGTTTGCCCAATGCACCGGATTCTGTGTTTTAAAGTACGTATTTATTATATAATCGATTTCACTTTGCTGTTCTAATATTCAGCAAGGGTTCATTTTTCCATAGTTATGAACCTGTCTTGTACTTGTATCCTGCATGGGAATTGTATATGTAGACTACCTATATTGAAGGTAAAAAAACCAAAGAGGGCAGATGAAACGTTTTGCAGGGAAATATAACTTCCTTTATTTTTGTTGATCCTTATAGAATTTGCTCGGTTTCAATGGCCAAAGACTTAAGAAAAAGGAGTTCATATTACAAATTTCACAATAAAGTATGACTTTGGCAGCAACAGATACTCCTGATGAGCATCTCCTAACTTGTGCCATGGAATCGATGTATCTGCCTTAGCTGCCTGAAGGTAAAACGTCCCTTCCCTTTTTGTTCTTTGTTAGTACCTTACTGACTAGTCTGCTGGAAGCTATCAACACACATTTGTGCATGTGCTTTCATATAGCATTTATTTTGGTTGTCTTTTAAATACATTTCAATTTTAGAACAAATTGAAATGCTCTGCCTTGGTGCTAGCAGCTGGAGAACTTCCGTGATCCTCCAATTGGAGGTGCTTTTTGTTCATCAGAAAGCATTGGAAATACACAAGAATGAAATTAGATACAGTATTTTAAGCCTTATGTTCAATTCTATATGTCTCAAAGAACTTAATCACAGAATTTAATGTAATATAAAATTATTTTCCTGGTGATTTGAGGGGGTTTTGTCTAAACTGTAGGAAGATTTTTATCACCATTCAACCTTACCTTTTGCGTCTTTCTTCTTCAGGTTTTCTTTTAAAAGACATATTAAAAGGAACATATCAGAGTGAGAATGGACATGACATTCAGGTTTAAAAACGGAGTGTTTAATGGAATAATGAATAAATGGAAACAGATTTGTCTGTCAAAAATTAAATAGGAGTATTCTTTGATTAATATCAAAATCTAATCTAAAATAGTTTTAGCCATTTCATACAGGTGACATCTGTGCTTAAATATAATTTCCTCTCCCTGTTCTGGCATGACTGTTAATTACTTACTCAATGTAGTTCAACATTTAGTTAATAAATATGTCAAGCTTTTACCATGGTGTTCTTTTTGCAGAGTTGTGAATTTGCAATTAGTTTTAGATTTACTACATGGTGACAGACAGTGCTGTATAAATAGAGGTTAAACACACAATTTACATATTAATTTCATGATTCATTTATTCAATGATTTATGTGGATATAGATTGTATTTAATCTCTGTGCTGTAGTTGTTTCAAGCATGACGAACAGAATCACTATACTGGCAGAGAAGTAATGATGTCTGTATTGAGCTACAGAGAGCAAAGAGGAAAACTAAGAGAGTTTGAAACCCAGTGATTCATTAATCTCAATACTTTTTGAGAAGCTAGTGAACAGCAATAATAGGTTTCTAAAGCATGTATATACAGATACATATACATGTGTACACATGCACATACATATACACTGAAGACTTTGATACTCCATCTTGTCTCCATAATAATACATATTATTATTAGATAATGGTTTGTGCCCAATTCTGTTAACTCTGAAAGCCAGGACATTAGTCACCATCTTCTCGTTCTAGGGATTGTACTGCGTGTCCTGTGATTGTCTGGTTTTCAGACTTGTGTGCATGTGGGCTTGAAATGAGGTGTATGCTTATTATTGGCTTCAAGTTTATGTATCTAGTTTGTGTGGTCAGATCATTTGCAATAGCTCTCTTCACTTATTACAGTGCCGCTCCAATATTTTTGATAATTGTATAACTTTAAAAGGGATTTTTATGACTTATTTTATCTATAAAACCATATTTCTCTATTTTTTTTTCATCCATAAGTTTTAATTTTGTCTCTTTTATTGAAGATGATCAGAGGGCTGGAGCACCTCTCCCATGAAGACAGGCTGAGAGAGTTGGGATTGTTCAGCCCGGAGAAGAGAAGGCTCCAGGGAGACCTTATAGCAGCCTTCCAGTATCTGAAGGGGGCCTACAAGAAGGCTGGAGAGGGACTTTTTACAAGGGCATGTAGTGATAGGACAAGGGGTAATGGCTTCAGACTGGAAGAGGGGAGATTTAGATTAGATATCAGCAAGAAATTTTTCACTGTGAGGGTGGTGAGACACTGGAACAGGTTGTCCAGGGAAGTTGTTGAGGCTCCATCCCTAGAAGTGTTCGAGGCCAGGCTGGATGGGGCTTTGAGCTACCTGGTCTAGTGGGAGGCATCCCTGCCCATGGCAGGGGGGTTGGAACTGGGTGATCTTTAAGGTCCCTGCCAACCTAAACCATTCTGTGATTGAAGGGAAGAGCAAAGTATTCATATGTGAGGTGAGAACTTCAGAAAAATTTCTGCATGTTCCCATTTGCTATTTGCCTATTACAGATACATTGATACATAAATTGGTAGAGGAAGTACTTTAGGTAGTTATAAAACTGACTATTTGTAAGCTCACACACATGTATTTGATATTATGAATGTACTAACTTAAAGCATGTTTTTGGTTTAGTATGCTTTTCCTTGCTGCCATTTGTGGTAAGCAGGACTAGAGAAGTGATAGTCCCCCTGTACGCAGCACTGGTGAGGCCCCACCTTGAGTACTGTGTTCAGTTTTGGGCCCTTCACTGCAAGAAAAACTTTGAGGTGCTGGAGCGTGTCCAGAGAAGGGCAACGAAGCTGGTGAGGGGTCTGGAGGACAAGTCTTACGAGGAACAGCTGAGGGAACTGGGGTTGTTTAGCCTGGAGAAAAGGAGGTTGAGGGGAGACTTTATCGCTCTCTACACCTGCCTGAAAGGAGGTTGTAGCGAGGTGGGGATTGGTCTCTTCTCACTAGTAACAGGCAGGTGACAGGACAAGAGGAAACAGCCTCAAGTTACACCAGGGTAGGTTTAGATTGGATATTGGGAAGAAGTTCTTCACTGGAAGGGTTGTCAAGCATTGGAACAGGCTGCCCAGGGAAGTGGTGGAATCGCCATCCCTGGAAGTATTTAAAAGATGTGTAGATGTGGTGCTGAGGGACGTGGTTCAGTGGTGGTTTTGGCAGTGTTAGGCTGATGGTTGGACTTGATGATCTTAAAGGTCCCTTCCAACCTAAGACGATTCTATGATTTTATTTGTGAGAGAGCATAAAGGTCTCTGAAGATAGATCTTTGACCTAATTTAGCAGATTATGGCCTTTAAATGGACTTGATACACTTTAATTCAACATTGCTTGAAGTGTATCTCAGATTTTGGTCCTGTGCTTAGTTCCTGTTCCTTTGCAGTACTGCATGTGTAAATCCTGCCTGTGTGCCTCCTCTTCCAAGTCTTGTGATAAAAGGGGGAGGCTCCACCTTCAGCATGTTCTCTGAATCCATGTAGACAAGCAGTTATTTAGCACAAAAAAAAATCATAATTGAAACAAATAAACCAGGGTAGTTGAAAACAGATTAAGAACCTGAAACAAAAGACATAATTACTTCTGTAATTCACTAAGATAAATGGCATGTTATTAGTTGCTTTTTGAAAAGACAGGGACCTTTTCCCTGGGAATGATCTAGATACATCCTTCGCTTTCTTCTGTCAGTCCCTACTGTGCTGTGTCACCCTCCCTGCATGTACACATATGTTTCATGTACATTTCAGTAGATTGTTATTGGAAGAATGCTTTGATTTTTTTAAAGAACTAAAGAGAGCTACTGATTAGCTGAGAGTAATGTATGAATGATCCTTTCTTTTTGCGATAACTAGGTGATGGAGTAACAACCACTGTCAGTCCAAAACATTTTAACTTCAAAATTTGGGGGGTGGTGGTGGTGAGAATCCCATTTTATTGCAAGGAGTTGTAGCAGTGTGAGTTGTCTTCAGTCATTGAGCAGTGCCATCTAGAGTATACCCATGGGGGAAGATTCACACAGAAGCCTCGGATTACCTTCTCTCCTTCAAACAGAAGTGAAAGGGGAAGAAAAAAAAATATCTGTAATTAATTTTTTTTTTTTTTATTAAATGTCAAAGAAGCTGTGTGGGGGCAAGTTGAAAACTTTAGTCTTGTTCTTAGGTCCGTGCTTTTTCTCACACATTCGTTCTGTGAATTCTTATGTGTACCTAAGTATGCAGACGTGTGCAAGCACACACATTTTAGTAGTGTTTCCATTTACTTACCTGGCAAGAGTTGCAAAGTGTGTGTTGAAGCAGCCATTTCTGCTTTTTAGACTGAGTCCCTGAAATATGTTAGTAGATGCAGAGAGCTGGAACCTCACTTCTAAACCCCTTGAAAGCGTAATGTGCTGAGTAGCTGACTGCAGGGAGCAGGTGTCAAACAATATTTAAATGACATTCTCAACAAAATAAATATTGAGCTGCCCTGTCACTTTGGTGGGAGAATAATCCGCTCAAAAAAATCCCATTCATTGTAAACTGTCTCCGACATTTGTTCTTCAGGAATTATTTGCAGTTTATCTTCTGAGCTATAGCCTTTTATCAGCACAGCAGTTGAACTGCAGTGCAAAAAAAATGGTAATTGAGTATTTTATCAAACGCTTCCAACAAAACGGACTTTGCAAGTCGTAAATGAAGATTAAAACCATTGTTGGCAGGGATGAACAAATTGGAATGATTTATTATCTGAAACATCAATATGTCACTGCTCAGAAATAAAATAAAAAGAAACAAACAACTGCCCCCCTCCTCCAAAATGTGCACTTAGTTTCAGCCAAGCGATGGAAGGTAAATACATGTTTTAATTATTTGTGCTAGAGAGGCTGTTTAAAAAAAAAAAAAAAAGAGACAGCATCATCATAATGGCACAGCTGCTGTGGGACATTATGTGAGGAAAAGAGACAGTAATAAAAGAACTGTGTCAAAGGAAAGCAACTCTGAATGTGTACTTCAGCTCTCCTGATTACAGAAGGAAGATTAAATATTATAAATGGGGCAATTTGACAAAGTGGATTTACTACTTGTGTTTAACACCTAAAGAGCCAGTGTTTTTAAAAGGGACCATATCTCACTTATGTGAAATAGCTTCAAAAATAATTTGATAGGAAAATATATTGCAAAAGTGACCTATTTAAACTATATAAATAATTGAATGGTCAGGAATAAAATAACTGAATGTGTTATGAGCTCTTTATCAGTTTCAAATTACAAAGCAGAGACCATGAGAAGAGACTTACAAAGATTAGAGGGTTTAGGAATTTTATTTTCTGTATGTGTTCACTAAACACATACAGCTCTACAGATACAGCTATATATGTAGCTATAAAAGCTGTATAGGCTTGATCCAGGGACTTGTTGACCCCAGTTTAGCAAAAATCACCCCCTTTGACAATGCAGTTGTTGTCTCTACAGCGAGTAGCCCGATAGGCTGTCTGGATTAAGCAGTGAGGCCATGTTATTACCTTTTGTTTCCCTTGAAAACTTCTTTATGTAGACATCTTGCTCCTACTTCCAGCCTGCGCACGAGAACAAGGTTATAAGCAGCTCAGGGGATGCAGACCAGTCTTTACAGTGTTACAGTAGTGGTCCTTCCTGGCAGGTGGCTACTAGGCACGTCAAGCTGGGACTGCAGCCGTGGTCTGGAGATGTCAGACGGTGGCTCTGCGGGGATGGGCGCTGCTTGTTCAGTCTCAACACTAGAAGGTACGGGAAGCTTAAGCATGCTTAGGGAAATTGGGATTTTCAGAGATTTTAATATACACTTGAGCAATTTCTAATTTCTTAGTTCTTAATCTCGCGCAAATACGATTTTTGAGTTTCTCAAAGGTTTGTCACGTGATCAAGTTTAGGGCCAGTGCAAAAGTATTTCCAGAGACAGAGTTCTAGTCCCTACTGAAAAGAATTGTAGCATTTCCAAACAATTGGTTTCAAAGTTTTTTCATTGAAAAATCTCTTTGAGAGAATTTGAGTTTTTTCATAAACTCACATTAAAAAGTGAAAAGAATTTCAACCTCTAGTATTCCCAATTGGACAGAATTATATAACCAGTTGATCTTATATATGAATGATTTTAATATGGTGTTTCTAATTATGGAGAAAACCATTAATGGATTTATCATCTATTAGGAAGAAAGAAAACATATAACGTAAGACTTCTTCTGGGATGGGTGCAATTTTTTGTTGGCATTTAAATGCCATAAAATTAGGGAGGTGGTATGAGGGAGAATCATAGAAATATTAGTTTAAAACCATTTCATCCTTGTTTCTTACATCAGGCAGGATCAAAGAGCTCTGCTTGGATTCTTTGTTTATAAAAAGATCAAAATGATTGGGGAAAATTATCTTCTGGTAACTTACCAGCTGCTATTTCCATTTTTGAATCAAGGTATTTATAGAATTGAAATTTTTTGTAAGTTAATGGATGTGGAGACAATATTCTTTTCACATCCCCACTTCTTTTTATTTTCTTGCTCGTCTTTCTCACTGATGTGTTTTTGTATTGAACACCATATTTAAAAAAAAAAAAGTAGGGAGGGTGGAGGAAAAAAGTGAAAGGTGCTGTTCTTGGAACAGGTTTCCCCATTTCTGCTGTATTTTTATTAAAGTGAGAGACAAAACTTGCATGCTGATAACTTTCTACACATTGCAGAATTTTTTGCATTGGATAAAGGAGGCAATTTAAGAAATAGGGAAAAAAACAAAAAAAAAAACAAAAAAACCCCAAACTAAAACCCAAACAAAAAACTTCAACTCCAAAACACACACAGAAAACCAAAGCAGTAGGAAAAGCCTTGCCTTAGCTTAAAAAAAAAAAAAAATCTGGCTCAAAACTACATAGCTCTCACCTCTTCTGAGCAGCAGAAGTCTGCATTTTCTGGTGGCAGAGGGCAACTAGGGAAATCGATCTCACTGTGCCAGAGCAGAAAACGATGTTAGAGAAGACTTGGCTGTTTGCTATCTCATACCGTGTTATGTGAGGAAAAAACATGGGCTCAGGAGTGTAAATCTGGCTCTGACTGGTTCTGGATTCACACTGGTTGAACTAACCATAACTGGTAAAATGGATGGTGTGGACATCCTCCAGGTTCATGCTTCAAAGTGGATGGTTGTTCCTGAGAATGCCTGATTGCAGACAACATCTTAATGCATCGTTTTTCCTACTTCTTGATTCCTGAGACAGCAAAATGAAAAGATTAAATCAAAAGCTTACTTGACATTAGTAAATCTTGTTCTTAAGATGTCCTGGTTTGAGGTAAAGAGAACCCATTTTCTGGTTTGTAATTTTACTTTGCAGCTAAGCTGCTTCTAACTAACTGAACTTTCTGAAATTAACAGCATATCGTGGAGACACTGTTCGCTCTCAGAGTGATAAGACCCGATTAGTTGTAATTTATGCTGAGGAATGGTATGCAGAGAGGCTCTTGCTTATACTCATTGCTGTAACACCCAGGGGCAGCTAACTTTATTATTTGCCCTGTTGGAGGGTCAGCAGCAGAAAAGTGTAGAGGGGGTCGCACCTGCGGGGAGGAGCGGACAGGACAGGTGACCCAAAACTGACCAACGGGGTATTCCATCCCATCTGCCTCGTGCTTAGTATAAAAGGTGAGGAATCAAAGGGTCAGCCCTTTTTCTTCAATGGCTGGCGTTCAAGGAGGACTCTGTTCGTCTGTCTTTGATCCCAGTCTGTGCATTCCTGAATCCAAATCCAGAATCCAGCTCCTGTCTGTCACTGAGTCCAATCTGGGACTTTCCCTGTGCCTGCTGGTGACATGATCATCATCCTGGGAGCTTGATAGGTTTTTGTATATATTGTATATATTTCATTATTTTATTTTTTAATTATTTTATTACTTTATTGATGTTTTCATTACAGTAGTTTAGCTTTTCCTAAACTCATAAGTCTTTTTCTCTCTTTCCCCTCCTTGGAGAGAGAGGTGGGGGAGAGCATCTGTTGTTTGTTTTCGTTGGCCAGTCTGGCCCAAACCACCACATAAGGGTTTTTTAAGAATGTCGGATCTCATTGGCTTTTAGCTGGACTTTTACCAAACCTGATAATGGGAGATGGTGAACCAATTCCATGTGAAGCCATGTAAGAGTGCAGCTGTCTTTGGGAAAACTTTCACAAATGTTCTATTTGAAGTGTTGGGCCATGGGGTGTCAGGACACGGGGCTGTCAGTAACACGCTGGCCACGTGGGGCTGTGAAGGGCTCAAGGTGCGTCGGTTCATCTCACATCCTGAAGAGCTGTCTCTAGTGCAGTTTGCAAAATCAGTCTTGGTGTGCCAGCTGTCATCCTTTGGGCTTTGCTAATATTTTAAAGAAATCACTGACTAGTGGAGGATTAGCTGAAAGAAATGTTTGTCTAAACTTATGAAAGTGCGGATATGATAAAGCCTAAAAGTGAGTGATGAAACCTTTCTATACTTTATTCTTACAGTACAAACGTTGCTGTTTTTCTGTTATCAAAGTCTGCATATGTTTTTTTTCTTGTATGTATTCAAGAAACAGACTTGTGTCTGTTCAGTATGACATTTTGCACCCATTTAACAAAATTTAGGTGTATCTATGCCCAAGAAACTGCTTGTTTTATTTTATTTATTCTGTACGTTATATATGATATATTTGGGAGAGTGACATATATTACATTACTTGAAAAGTTGTTAGTCCTCATTGCCAAAAGGACCTTTTTTCCAGCACAAGGTATCAGGAATCTATAATTTTTTTTTACTGGAAAACTTAGGATTTAAATACACGAATGTGCTTCTTGTGACAACAGCCTGCTTTCTGTGGAGAACAAATTTGCCTTGAAAAACAAAACCACTGAAAAATCGGTTTTGAATTTTTGTAGCCTTCCTTACAGAATCACGGTGTTCACCCTGGCGCTGTAGTCTCTTGTCTTAAATACATGCGGTGGTGTGAGCTCAGGATGTGCCACTGGTATGACCTAGCTTCTCTTTACTGAGGAGAAATCATGGCACTTAGGTGCCTTTTCGGAGGGTGCCCTGTGATTTCCAGGAGGCACTGAAGAGGCATTTGCAAATATATATTTTCTTGTTATTCCCTCTCCTCTCCCCTCCCCAAATGTTTCTCTGTAAAGCAACCAAGAATGAAATACTGTAGCCTTAAGATATGTTACATACGTAAAGTAAAAACATGCAGATTAATTTTGGATGCCAGTTCTGTATGTTTCTTGAACACTGTTTTTAGTTAAAATACTGCTTTTT
Source organism: Ibidorhyncha struthersii (assembly GCA_013398815.1). NCBI lineage: Eukaryota > Metazoa > Chordata > Aves > Charadriiformes > Charadriidae > Ibidorhyncha > Ibidorhyncha struthersii. The sequence goes on along the minus strand of VZSZ01008383.1, from coordinate 1,005,113 downwards.
TTTTCTCTTTGGGGACAGGTGTATTGAGTGTGCCAAAACCAGGCATTATAACTTATGAAAAAAACAATATTTCCCAGTAAGTGTTCTACCATGATGTGAACTTTGACTTTTTAACTCTCTACTGCTCTACTGGAGCCTACAGAAGATAACTTGTTCCATCTGCCTGTAAAACCAGTTTTTTAAATATATGTATTTTGAAGGAGAAAAGTCCACCCTGTTTTGGCGCTATTCAATATGTTTTTGAAGTGTAACAGCTATCGAGATTGGTGAGAGGCAGACCCTGTTTCTGCTCCAAAATTTAGATTCCCTGGAGTTTCTTACAGTACTCTTAATGTATCCTCTGGTCATTGTTTTAACTGAGTCACTTAAGAGGTTTGTTAAAGATAGATGTCTCCTGCTGTTCCTGTATATTGCCGAGGATATAATAAGAAAATAATTTTATTAATTTAAAAAATAGTTTTATTTTTCAACTTCACACAGCTGCTTATAGGTCATTAGTGGCTTGATTATAGTACATCCTCACCATTAAACTCTTAAGTGGCACAGAATAGGAGGCTTCAAAGTGACAAAAGTATGTGGGGAAAAATACTACTGAAGAATATAAAAGGAGGGATTTACTGGGCTTGTGGGAGGTGCCAGAAGAATTGAGGGGAAACCACCAGTGAATAGTTTGCGATGAACCTGACATCTTATATCTCTAGCTTGGTAAGTGTGCGTAATTAATTGTGGAAGTAAATAGGAACCATTTCCATGCAAGCTAGGCACTGGGAGGAAAGGATGATAGATGTCACATGTGTTTTCTTTTTCTCTTTGGTGGCTGTCAAAAAAATGAATTCGAATGTTAGCTTGATGCAATGGTAGTGGTACCACTTTTAGCAGCATCAAAATCCTTTATAGGAAATATTGTTCACAGGCTTTTTTTCTTGACACGCTGTGTGCAGAGCTAGCATATATCTATTTACAGTCTGATCCTTTCCGTAACAACTGTGAGTTGTTGTATGTACCATGTTGTTGCTTCTGAGTGAAACTCTGACATCGTATAAAGAGTTCTAGATATCTTTCAGTACCTTGCAGTAAAGGTGATCCCTGGGAATTGCTTGCTGAATAACTCCTCAGTATACTGTACATCATTTTTATTTGTTGTAATAAAGGTGGAGAGGCTGTGTACCATCTGTACAGTGTTGGTTGGAAGTTTGTTTAAAACATTATGTTCCAGAGCCTTTTGGAGTTCAACATAGATAATATTCCATCTTCCCCAATTAAAAAAAATTCTCTCCAGTAACATAATATTAAGGTTGGAAAGTAAAACTCTTTGTAATTGGGTAAATGCCAAATTTGGGAAATACATCCCTTTTCATAGACTAGTTATATAATTGCATGATTTTTTTTTTATTTTATTTTTTTTTTTAAATGAAGCTACTCTGCCACAGATTTCTGAGTTACGTGTAATTTGTTCAGGGAAACCATGTCTACTGAAGTTGATGTGCTTCAGGAGAACTGGCTTCAGTGTTCTGTCGAGCTTCAAAGAGGTGGCAGGAGGGCTGTCTTTTGGGACCAGCCCTCTGGAACCAGTCCAAAGATGGAAAGAGATTGAGTGGTCATCTCCATCCGTAGTTGGTCCTAGACCTCATTAGAAATACTGAATCCCTTAGCAACCATACTTAAAGTAATTCTTGTGGTATGTCATGAAAAGGTTCATGATGGCTAAAATTCTGTACTCCTACTTGTGTCATTTTTTTTGCTTAAAGAAATGTCTTTGAATACTGCCAAAGACTTGCTGACTGAGCAACATTTTGTGTCCAGCCCTGTACATTTTGTATGTTGTAGCCATTTCTGCATAATAAATTGGTCATATAGATGTAGAGCAGTTTGGCAGGCCTATATGTTGTGATTAATCTTCATTGTCGCCTTTTTTTCTGTTCATAATTTAGTGTAACATAGTTTGTACGATGGTACAGGTTTAATCGTTATCCTCCAGAAATTAAAAAGGGTGAAGCATAACTTCCTATCCCACCTTTCCATACAACTAGTTTAAAATATAGAGGGAGTGTAACATTATCAAATTAGTAAGGCTTGAGGCATTCTATGAATAACATCAAAATATGTTATGCTGGCTGAATATTAGGTCGCTTTTGATTATATTTAGCTCTTCTGAGTCAACGTTTTGAATCAAGTTCTAACATAAATGCATATGTAATAAAAGAAATACAATTAAGATAAATTGTTTATGCACTTGTTTCTTCAATTAGAAGTCCCAGTGACCTTGAATTTTAAGCAACTAAGTAATAGTACCCATTAAACTTATTTTAGCTTGGGTAGAGAGGAAGATAGTAACAGCACAAAACTGGGGTATTCTGCAGGCTAAATAAGATTGTTACTCACATTTTTAAGTGAGCTTCCTTATTGTTCACCTTCTGATTTAAATTATGTATAAAATGTGTGATAATTAGAACACACATTTGGGGGGAAAAAAAAAAAAGCAGCACTTATGATCTGGCTTAACCAACACTGGTTTTCTTTTGAGAATGTGTTGAATGATTTTTGGAAAGGAAGTTTGATATTTTCCAAAGGTGGTGTCAAGAACTTACCTGTGTCTTTTCAGAGAAGACAAATATTCAAGAATTCTTTCCATAGTCTAAGTGGCAGTGATTTCCTTACCTGGACGAAAAAGCTTAATTCATACGTAGTTGTATGATGCCTGTAATGCTCTAAGAGTTCTTCTCTTGTTGGTTTCTCTTCTGAGACTGTCTGCAACAGTGCTAGGTTAGCACTGGTTCTGTTCATGTAAATTTTGAAAAAGCTGGACAGAATCTGTCAAATTTGGTCTCCTTTTGCATCCAGGTCTGCTGATCTCTGTGGCATACTGCTAGGTCAGTCTAATATTAATTCTTTTCAGAAAAAGGTGACTTTGAAGTAGATCTCCCCAGACTGTCTGGGAGGATATCCTTCTATAAAGCGGTGCCTGTGTGTATCTTTCTGTGGATTTCAGAGTTGTGTGATCTCCTGGAGGCAAAATTTATGATTATGCTGTTGGGCAGAAGGTGTCCAAAGCTCTTTACCCTCATTGTCCCACACAATCTTCAGACATGAGTGACTAATTCACTAAGCAGGTTTGATACTGAACTATTTCTCAGAAGCTGAAGAAGTTCTTGTATCCCTAGCTGAGCCTCATTTTTCCCAAACCAGCAGGTTTCTTTTTTAAAAAAAATCAGCCTTAATCTAGTGGACATCATGGAAGAGAGTTAATATAGCAGTAAACGTGAAAAATTATTACGCAATATATGGATAAAATAAAATCCTGTGCACCACATAGCATTGCATTGTATAGGTCCAATTTTTACCTTTTTTCAAGATAGCCTTTTATTAGCTGCCATAGGAAAATAGATACTTGCTTAGAGGAATCAGATTTTTCTACAGAATCCTGTATTCCAATGGGAAATATATAAATAAATGAGACACAACAGCATCTGGGATAATATCAGACAAAATAAAACGGTACTGACTCCCATGAGTCCAAATAAAATGCACTGAACAGAAATTCTTTTGTGTAATTGCTATTAGATGCTCTCTGTGGTGGTGTCTGTGTCCATAGTGATGCTACTGTCCTCAACAGAGTTTTGACGATCGCTATTCCTTAATGTCCATGTGTGTGTTCAGTATTCAGTAGGTGTGAGGAAACCATAATTTCATCATTGCTGGTATAAGCAATTTGGTGCTCGAGGTGAAGGTCCATTGAGGAGGGCCCTGATCAGCAGTTGGGGCATGCAGAGCGGCTGTGCGCCGTCGATTCCCAAGGAATACGCAGGGTTTGAGGGAGCAGGTCGCTGCTCTGCGCTGCAGGCAAGCACCAGCTAAAGGCCTTGGGACAGGCACTGGGGTACCCGCCAGAGGAAGGCGGGTGGTGGAGCTGTTAATGCTGCTCCTTCTCCCTTGCAGGTATTTAACCTCCTCGTAATAGATGAGTATGGTCTCTAATGAGACTAATAAAACAGCAGATTTGTCCTGATTTTTGCTAGAGCAATGTCGTATGTCTAAAATGATACATAAAGTGAAAATAGGCATTCCCCTTTGTTACAAAGATCTTATCCCTCCCTTCTGCAGTGTCTTCTGCATACTTCCACAAATGCATGCATGATGTCCAGCCCTCCCAGCCTTTCTGAGGCGAGCCTCTATTCCTATTTCAGGCATTCCAATACAGTGATTAAACAGGTTTTTGGCCGGTGATCCTCAGGTAAAGAAGAGTTCACTGCTTGTGCTGGAAGTTTCACTCAACCCCAGATATTTTTCACGATTTGGACTTAGCTACAAAAAGACTCAAAATTGCTACTTTATACGTCTTTTATACCTCTGTTGCATCCTGGAAGCTGCAAGTGTTGGGAGCATATAAAAAAAATAAATCTTATCCCAAATTCTGAATTAGAGCAGGAGTTAGATCATGATTTTTCTTCTCCATCTTGAATAACAAGACCTCATGAGGTCATTTAGAATTAATAATGCTAATTCTGTTGATTCAGGCTTCATGTATTCAGTACTGTCTACACTGCTAATTTGTATTTTTGTTTTGCTTTGTAGGTGGTGTACATGTATGTGCAGTGCAATCTCAGGGTTTTTATCTTAATTTTTTTCTTTTTTTGTGACTTTCTGAGGTAAAAGGAAGGACGTAAGATTACGGAGTCTCTGTAGGTCTCAAGGGGGTCATTTGGATGCACTGTTTCTGATCAGCAGTGGAAAAATCTTCTGTACGTGTTCTTAATTTCTGTGTTTTCTATTGGTACTATAGAATGTCAACTTCTAGGTTTATATTGTGGCTCATAAAAGGCTGCTTCAATTTCAAACATAATTTCATTAAACATCTGAAGATTTTCAGAATTTTTCTTCAGAATGTGTTGGCTGTCCAGAAAAGATGGTTAGGTGGTCTTGTTTTAGTAAATCTTTTAGAAAATAGAAAGTTCTAGACAAAATCTGACAGTTACAGAATCTGTGGTGAGGTTGGAAAATAGTTTGTAAGGTGTGGAGATATTTAATTATTTTGTGCATTTAGTTGCTGACTCAAGTCACATTTGCACTAGAGAACAAGTTACTCTGTGTTAACAAGTATACAAAGATGGTTTTCTTCAAGTAGCTGTCGAGTCTTTTGAAGTGAGAGCAAAAATCCAAAGGGAAGGTATGAGAATGACTCTGTGCCAGTAAGCAAACAAATTGCTTGATAATAGCAGTTTTGTGTCTTCCCTGTGCAGTGATGTCTCTGCTGCCACTGATTGGCATTGTGGTAATGCTCTCTGCTCTCCAGAAAAGAGAAATGGAGGAGACTAAGGAGAATAGTGGATGTAAAAGTCCAACGAACTATCCTTGCTGTGATTTTTTTTAACAGTAATTCTTTTATTAAAGCCCGTAAGTAGTTCAGATAGGTCATTTATGGGCAGTATGTATCAAAGAGAATTCCGCAAACTGCAATTTGAATTTGAAGGGTTTTTGTGTTGGGAAGAGAAGTCAGAGGTGGCCCGAAGAGAAGTCAAACAGCCACCTTAACCACTTGGGGTGTATTTTTCTTTTGATGATTGGTTTTGTATAATCTTACACACAGAATATGGTTATTTTAAGAACTGATATGAAACTAGGTCAATATCTTCCATGCTCAAAACCAGGTCCTTGTCTTCATGGTAGCTTACTTCTGATGATCCTCATCTTTACTCTCCAGTCACTTCCAAAAAGAGTTTTTGTTTTCTTTTCTGAGAAACCATCTCCAAGAATGGGTTTTGCTTGGAAAAGACTTTGCAACTGTCCCTGTCAGATATTGGCTATTAGAAAAGGAGAGGGCCCAGGGAGGCTGCTTCCTTTCCTTTTCCTATTCCTAGGTATAGCCTAGCTGCCAAACAGCAGTGCCCAGCAGGTCTGGGGGAAATGTATGCAAGATTGGTGCTGCGAGAGGACTGTTTTATAAGTGGTACAATGAAGGAAATACTCATTTTATTAGTACCTCTAGTACCATAATATTTTTGATTAATGGAATTGGTCCTGGCTGCTGCTTGAATCTGAAATTTGAGTGAAAAATCTACATTGAATGTGAGGGAACAAGTAACTGTGACATTTTATGAAACCGACCGTTTTATTTCTTGCAATTTTCTGTCTGCAGCAAAATTAAAAGAACACAAGGAATAGGGTAAAGACTTTGTGCTCTTGCAGTTGTGCAGAGCAAGACGTAGATGATTTCAATTTATAAGGCTGTCAGTCAGACATTAAATTAATTACAAATAGGCAAAGATTTCACAATGAAACAAACAAGGTCTTTGACATAAATTATATCCTATCATTAAAATATTTAGAAATGTGTAATTATGGTATTTAGCAATGTTATTCAAATTATAATTAATAGGAGCCTCAATAATTTTACCTCTTCTTATGTGGCTTCACATTTTGAAATGCTTTCTTTTATCTTTATGTGCATTTTGGATTTAGATATCCTATTTAGGTATTTTTATACTCTTCCTTCAGGGATCATTATTCTAGTGCATCGTGTGCAGAAGTTTCAAGGTCAGCATTACTTGAACAGTTGTAATAGTCCCAACAGAAAGATAAATATATATTGACTAAGGCTGGAGCTTCAATTCTTTCAGTTGCTGAAGGTCAACAGCCCCTCTGAGGTGCTCTCCAACCTTCAAATGTCTATAGGTTAAATCACTGATGAATTACTGCACTTTCCTAAATGAAGGAAACATATTCTAGACGGAGGCAGCTCAGAGTATCGTGCCAGTTGACTGATACAGTCTTGAATAACTGAGAGGAAACGCTGTTCTCAGACTTCATAGAATTAAGTACAAAACCAAACATCTGAATTTGGTGGATCAGAGCTATAATAGGGAACAAAGCTCCCATTCTTTTTCATGTGAAAATCCTGTCCCTTGCATGCTGTCTACATTGAAATGCATTTATGACAAAATCATTTTCACTAACTTGAAATAATCAGTAGCAATCACTGAAAGCATCAGTAGCTCTCTGATTGAGAGTATCTGTGAGACTGCAGTGGCAGTACTTGGTCTCAATATTCAAACCCAAATTTCTTCAGCGGACTGTTCTTCCCAGCTTCCCAGTCACAGGAGGAATACAAACACACCATGCTGTAAACAGTGCAGAATCTTCTCCTTCACTAAAAATATTTTGAAGGCTGGAAGTAATCCTCTTACAGAGTACTTCAAAACCTCACAGTAGGGTATAGTGAGACTAAATGAGATATTTGGCTTTGCAAATATTCCAGCAGTATTCCAGAGAATATGATCTGCAAAGGTCAGTTTGAGATCACCAGGGGGACAGAATAAAGAATCTTATGTTGTAGCTATGTATTTTATCTCTTAGCCTTTTGTATAAGCAAGCAATGTAATATCAGGATTTAGGCTTTCCTGCGAGTTTAACGGGCTTTAAAATATATTTTGATTTAATAGTATCTTAAAATGTAATTTGAAAATTAAATACTCTTAAATTAAAACTTGGAATTACATTACATTTTGGAATGTAATTTAAGGCACGTTACCCTAGATATTTTCAATATTTTTAATTTCAGTTTGATATTTAGAATACATATACCGTGAAGCACCCTTACATAAAATTTAGATTAATATGTTACCTTCCGGAATATCTGTTTTAAAATGGCTTCTGAAGTCTGAGTTGTTCCACACAGGTTATCTGCTGCAATTCTAATATAGCCTGTATCAGGAGGTTCAGGTTGACCATAGCTAGTCTAGAAACAATAGTACTTTTTTTTCGTACAGAGCTATATATATGTGTATATTTGTGTGTACATATATACTTTACAATTTATAATAGATATAAAATAATTTATATAGGGATCTTAGTTATGTAATTATTTTTATAGCAAGCTTGCTTTTTTGTAATATGAAAAAGCTGATATATTTATCAACAGTGTAAGTATATCATCAAATATAGACTGACTGTGGCCAAAATTTTGAAATTTAGGGACAATGTTAAGCATCATAATGTCTGTGAAATTAAGCATTCCCACAACTTTTTTGGTGACTGACTTTCATAGCAACTAGTAAATTCATTGCTAAGGAATTTTAAGACTTCAATGCTTAACACAACAGTGGACTTACTAAAAATATTTGTTGACGGTACCCTAAACTACAACTGCCAATAGCCTGTAATACCTTGGAACTCAGGTGTTGCCTATTAATTATATTGTACATTTGCTATTTCTGGATCTGCTGTGTAAATCTTGTATGAAACTGTACAGGCTGCTTAAACTCTCTAGGTTTCATTTTGCCTCCTCCTAAGGAAGTGCAATAACGTCTTTCAACTGGTGGTACATTTTAGCATAAGTAAGTTGAAATAAGGTTTATGACTTCCTATTCTGAATTCCTATCATATTCATGTATGTGAAGGTAGCTTTTAGGCTCCTGATTTCCATTTTTCTAAAACTGAAGTGAAATAAATTTTATTTTTGAAATAAATTTTATTTTAGAGAGTTTTCTAAAACTAAAGTAAAATAAATTTCAAAAACAGTTTACTATTTCTTTTTTTTGAGTTTATTGCAGAATTATATAATAATTTAGCTTTTATGTTGTTTCACTGGTTGAACAAAATACAGCAGTAAGACATCTCAACTTTATCTCAACCATAAAATTAGACAGTGTACTGATAGATACATTGCATTTGCTTTACTGGCCAGGTAAAAATAACCATTTAATGTTCTCTTTCCTCCAGTCTTATTCTGAATTATGTTATTTTTCTGTCATTTCATCCTGATGTGTTAGGAATTTGGAAAGTTCCTCTTTAACCTGTCAATGTATTATTCTCTCATTTTCTTTTGTCAAAGCTTTTCACTTTTTACACCGAGCTCTCAGCTACCATGTTGGTATGTAATTAATAGCAAAACAATTGCAACTACAGTTTTTCTTGTGCAAGCATGGCTGTTTATAATTTCTACAAAAGTAGGTATTTGTAACATTAAAACACTTTAAAATGTAAGTCTAGCAGTATGGAACACATTTCAAGAAATCCAGTTGTCATGATGGCAGATGAAGTTCATCCCAAAAATACAAGTGAGTGTAGCCGTTATCTTGAACAGTTCAGAGGAATTACACGTACACTATAAAACTTCAGAAGCTTACTCCACATAAATGACTGCAACATGCTGGGCAACATTTTTCTAGTTTGAGATTTTTTTTTTCAACTTTTCATTGTGCCATTTATTAAATGCCCTCATTATCTGAATACAACTCTTGGGATTTAGTCCAGCAGTCCTTAGGAACGTGTGTTGCTAAAATGAGGAAGTGTGGTAGAAAGGGAGGTTAAAAAGAATTTGGTATCAGCAAATAAATTAACACAGTTTTTAAAATGCATACATTCAATAAAAATCAGTGTTAAGATTTTGTTTGATTTCAGCCTTCTGCCTTTTTTTTTTTTCTTCAGATGAAAATTGGTTGCCATACATACACATGACTTAGGTTTGAGAACTTTTATAGAACACCACATGCTGTGAAATCTATCAGAAAACTGAACATTTGTAACGTAAGTCTTTGATAAGATTTGGATTGCAACAGTATACCCATAGGGGGAAATTAGGAAATACTGAAACCTAAGAGTATATCAGCAGATAAGTGCAACCTTCTGTTTGTGCTTGTGACCATATGTTATTGTCTCAACTTCTGACTCATTGGATTCTTCCTGAAAGATTAAACCACAGACTTTACGGTTCAAGTGACATTTAGTTTGACTACTGAAGACTTCTTGAATGCTGCCCAGTCCCGTTGAATAATTTTGTATTAATTGTAGCACAAATGGGAAAGAAATTATTTGGCTACAAGCTATGTTTAAGGCAGGCTTTGGGTGTACCAAGTATGTGTGGCCTTTAACTTTCTGTGGAAAACCCTTGTTTTATTTTAGATTTCACTATTGATACAGTTTTCTGCATTTCAAAGGACTTTACGTTTTATTGGAACTTGATTTGATGTATGAGAATTGTAGTATTCTTGTCAAATTTGTTCTTGGAAAGGATGTTGTTCATCCTTTGTTGATCTTTAATATATAATAAATAATATATAATAAAATAAGATCCCATTCAAAGGGAGGTAAAAGTGGATTTCGCCACCTGTAACTCTCACTTGCTTCCTTTGTCCTCCTGAGCTACAGCAAAGGTTGCCAGAGTGGAGAAGGATCAGGTTAGATTGGTCTGTCGTATTGCCCGATTCCATTGGAGGGCAAAGCTGTAGATAACAACAGTGGTCATGAATATTTGTGACAAACTTAGAAGAGCATCCTCTTATGGAGGATTGTCCATGAAATGTTGTTCCACCTTCCTGTCTTCAGAAAAAGCTTGTCTTTGGTGAAAAGACTAGGGTTTCTGCTCTATGTCTTGTCTCACTTCTATTAGTATCCTTTTGGGATCTTTTTGGCACTCATGCCCCTCCAGCCTCAGTTTCACTGAGGATCTGCCATTGCAAAAAATCATGTTTAAGGTGATGTACGATCAGATAGATGACGACTTATGTTGCCTGTTCTTTTAAACCTGTTATAAATGGAGTTTCTGTTGAGTTCTGTGAGTCTTCTGCTAGATGGTCCAAACCATCAGAAATAGACCCTTATGAATATCTTCTTAAACATTCTTACCTATGGGATCTTGTTGTAGTTATCAGTATTGATTCTAAGCATTTGTATTGTCTTAAAAATAAAAAGTGAACATAAAAGGGGAAAAAATGTAAAATCAAAACAATTTATTTCTTTAAAGACCTAAATGCTAATAAAGAACAGCATAAACTCCTTTAATCAATCAAAGTTGTCACTTAAATGCAGTAGCTTGGGCAGAGGATAATGCAATTCGGCAGAATTTTCACTGTCTTATGAGTACCAAATATAGATTAATATATAGTTCAAAACACTTTAATTTTTAAACTCTTGTCTTTCTTCTTCACTGCTGAAAAATTATTCTTGAAAAATAAAGAAACTGCCCTGTGGTCAAAGATAGTCTTAACTACCTGTCAATCAAAAGGAGAAGTTTGTTGAGACATTTAATTACAAGATAATGTAGTCATCAAAATCTCGTTGTGGTAACTGACAGCTCATTTTGGACTGAAAGCGTACAGCTACCTCCCCTGAGGTCAGAGATGTTCCGAGGTTAACGTAGTAATGACAAGTCCTTTATTATCACATTATGACATTGAAAAAAATTGCAATTATACTAATAAATTAATAACAGTAATAAAATGACAGTCATAATTGCATAATATACATGTTGTCAACGGCATTTTTGTTACATGGCTGGAATTCATATTTTATCTGCATATCTTACACTATATTAAATTTTCCCAATGCAGTAGAGGCGTGCAAGTGCCTTCTGAAATTTCTGAAAGCCTGGGCAGTTAGAGTAACTGCTGTAAATGAGAGTTTAAGGCGTGAGTTGTTTTACACTTTCAGAGATTAAGAAAGTATAGTGAAATTGAGGAATTTCACAATCAAATGTAATTAAATGTCAGGATTCATTTTTAGCCATATCCCTAAAAAAAATATAATGTCTTATATCAGATACAATACTGGATAAAAAACCTGAATGAATTAGACATGAACTCCTAAACTATTGTTCCTCAGTTCCTAAAACAAAACTCAAAACATGCAAAGACTCAAGTTTAAGTGTACACTGTAGGTCTGGAAAAGGGTCGGTTCATAGTACTGTTACACTTACTGTTATCATCCTGAGAATGGAACAGCAGCTTTCTCATTTTACTTATAATAAAGTCAAAGTCTCTGCTATGTAAAAGGCACAGTGTATTACCCTATGAACTGGTGGTTCTTGTTTCCAACAGAAAATGAGTGTTCATTTTCCTCTGTAAATCAAGATATTGGTGGTTTTATTTCAATGTTGAATTGCCATGATGCTGATACAAATTAGGTATCTTCCAATTTGATATTCACTCATACATTTGTCTTGTGTAGATCTTTAGTTGTTATTAAATGACCGTAGTAAGAACAGAGTTTCACCCACTTATCCATTGGCAGTAGGTTTTCTTCCAGCGCTCAGGTTTTTTTTCTGGCTTAAAATTAATAAATGTCTGATACGCTTGCACTGGGGACAAGTGCGCTTCATCCTTTGCTCTTGTGAAGAGTTCACCTGAGCTCTTAGCTCACTTATTGTTTTGCCCAGGTTTTCATAAACACTCTGCTGGTTGTTGTGAACATTTTTAAAGTGATGTAGACGTTAAGGCCTTTCATCTTTTCCTGAATACTTAGAAGAGCATTGTCCTGACATGCAGTGTTTGTTTCAAAGTGTTCGAAGCTCCAACTTATGTTTTTTGTGAATTAAGCTCTGCATAACTTTTTGTCTCCAGTCTCTTTCTTTGTTTTATTTTCTTTTGCCAGCAGACTGTGAAAACACTACCAGTTTTCGTGACCGGCAGTTGTTCTTTGATGAATTTGAGTTAGGTTAATTCTTGCTTCAATTCCTTTGTCTGTCCTTCTGCTTCTTGTCCAGATGTGCTTTCTTCCTCCCACAGCTTCATCAGTGCTATTAGAGATCTGTATCCAAAGTTCACTGCGTATCCAGGTGATTGTCTATCTTCCTTTGGTGCTGGAGAACTTTTCTTTTTTCATAAGAGCTGGACCTATTGCTGGCATTTCTAACTTCATGGGCACACATGTTCTGGACAGTGCGGCTGTGTACCATGCAAGAGCTTAAACTGGTGACAAACAAGTTGTTGAGTGCAATTCAATGAAAAATTGTAACAGGATTCTGGTTTTGTTCCTCTGTGTTGCTGAAAATGTATTTTATAGTCAGAGACCAATAGGAGAGAGATTAAAAAGATAAGACAATAAGGACTAGGTTATTTACAAATATAATTTGATAATAAAGAGAACCTATGTATTACTGTAGTCATTAGGTATGGGCAGCTAAACTCGTGTTCATGAATGTTAATGCTAGTTCTTATTTACTGCTGTTTGTGCAACTCTGAGCCATGAATAGCTTTCAAATTATTTTCATTGCCCATCTGTGTAGTTAAATACTTTTATTTTGTGTTTTGCCCAGACTTCACTTTTTTTTTTTCTGTATTACAATTTTAGGGTGAGCACCCTACAGTTGCTCTGCCCTTTTAAATTGCTTCGTGTTTCAGTGAATACATAAATATACTGCTTTTTGTACAATTACACAAAAAGTAAGTAAAAGCTTCGGGTACACTCACAGTGAGGCACTGTAATCCTGAGAGAAGTCCTGAAATACTGCTTTTTCCTTTTATTTGAGTTCCTTTGGAACCTCCTTGGAAGGAAGTGGCAGATGAGGTACTACAAATGTCCCATGATGTGATGTTGAAATCTGGTTGTGTTGCCCAGACTGTTTGTTTTACAGGACTACCTGGAAAGAGAACAGTAATTTGGGTTTAGGTGTGGTTTTGTTTTTTTTTTTAATTTAAAATTTATATAACCTAACAAGGAAAATACAAACTGATTTCTATCACATAGAAAATGTTGGTAATTTAGATATCATGTAATTAGCGTATATAATATCAGATTTACTCAAAAGCTTAAATAATTTGATTATATTTATGTGACGTTGCAGAGGATGAGTTAATGTATTTCCATGACTCAGTAAGTTTCTTGGAAGGGTTCAACCCATATTTCAGTATATGGAGATGCTAAAGTTTTGCAAGAAAAGGCTTACGTTTTATTAATATGGAAGAAATAACCTGTTTTCCCCTATTTCTATCACAAACTTAAGATGGAAGCAGACACTAGATGTGTAAAACTTTTATTTTAATTATTAGAAATTTGCAGGAATGCAAAATATTAACTGTATGATAATATTGCTATTTTCATAACAGCAGTTGAGAACAAGATCTTAATAATGTAATTATCATAAGTATGTTATGCCAATGTTGCTTTTAAGCAATACCTAACAACGGCAAGCTATGCAATGAACATGTAGCCCGTATGAAAGCTAATTCTGCTCCAGACACAAAATTTTAGTTTCTTTCCTCCCATTCTGTGTTTTGAGCAGACCGTTTTGTTTGGTGGCATCTGTCCCATGCCATTCCCCTTTATGCCTTGTATGCTATATCACCTCTTGGGTATGCTTAAGAAAGTTCACCATCTGTGTGCCGGGGAAGAAGTGGCTTGCCCCTTAATGGTAAGAGTTTGAGATTTTCCAAGCACAAATGCAATATGGCAGTAGCCAGAGAATAATGAATTGCTTAGTTTTTCCATGTATTTGCAAGCAGTCTGTAAATAGCATGTAGTGTTCTACACTTCTTCCTTTTTAGTTTTCTTTCTGAAAACTCTTTTGCAATTTCTCTTCTTCTAAAAGGGGTAATATATTATACATGAGGAATGTATAAATGACCCATAGAGGACAGCTTTTACTGTGGCAGAACATGTTTATTTGTAGGTGATCCTTGCTCTGTCCTTGCTAAAGAAAGTACAGTCCAACAACTGTGTTATAATACGTAGTTGAAAATTGATTATTTTCTGTCATATTGAAAGAATAAAGGGTGGTTTGGGGGTTTTATTTTTGATCTCTTCTTAAAAAAAAAAACCCCAAAAAACCCCAAAAAAAACAAAAACCAAAATAACCAAAACCAAACAAACCACAACTTCCCCCAGACAACAAAAAGAAAAAAAGAAAACCAAACAAAAAAAAATGAACTAAACCTTAAGCTTCTAATACTAGTTATAATTACTGCTGAGTATTTTTTAGATGTTTTTGACATATGTGATTGTTAAATTTTGTGCTTCCCCCCAAACCTGAACACTTATGAATAGTTTTTCAGAGTAAGAAGCACAAATTACTCTTTTGCCTTTATTAGAATATAGTATCAACTAAAGCAATTTTTAAATTAGATAACATCATAGAAACCAAAGAATTTAATGTCAAGTAGTTATATGCATTGTAAGTAGTACGTTAGTTGATAAATTCCGTAATATTTAGCTCAACAAACTATAAAATGCAAGGAAAATAATACTTAAAACTAGTATTTCATTAATTTATTCATCAAGTTGTCCCTGAACTGTTGAAATGTATGATTCACACAATTTACACAATATGAGTGCTATTTTACTGTTCATGTGCATGTCAGTAATTCTCTGGAGATACTGATGAATATCAAATAATTCAGTTGAGAATGTTTCTCTCTAGCAGTAGGTAATTTGTGAACTTAAGGGAAAAAGGTTTTTTAAACTATCCGTTATTCCTAAAGTTAGGTTATATCAGTGATGATTTCCTATTCTAACAAAAGTTATATATATATAAGGTCCTTTTATTTGAAAGATTATCTGGGTTCAAAAGAAGTTTAAATGGTAAATATTACTGAGATGGCTGATATTAATCCAATAAAAAAAGACACACACACCCCGCCCCCCAAAACCACACCATCTTTTTAAGTATGAAGAGTTGATTTCAACTTTGTATTTGGATGCATCCATTGTTAGTAAGAAATCTGTGCATAGTTCAGTAACATAACTGTCATACTCCATGATGCTAGACTAGTTAGCTGCACTTTTCTGAGGGTAGTTAGCTGATGTGCCATGTTTTGCTTTGGCTGTTTGCGTCTTGAGTGAAAGTAGACTTTTATCTCCTTTGTGGTTACACTGTAATGCAGAGGTTATTGCTGCAGAAATGGATACTCTTGAAAATACATGAATGGCAGCTAGAAAAAAAATCTGAGAAATAGACTGTTAGTTGAAATAGAGGAAGCTGATACAGATAAAACCAAGATAACTGGTTTTGAGTGGAAGAAGTGGAAGTGGAAACCTAATAGTTTCTGTATCTGTCTATCTGTATCTCAAGGAAAATAACGTAGGTCACTTAGGTTTCTAATCCAAGGCGAAGATGTTTGGATCGTGCTGAATAAAAGTTGTGTGAGAAATGGCTAGTAGTTCAATTACTAGATAAGTAATAATTGTATGGCATCTTTTATGTGTTGATATGGTACAGATTTCAGGTCTTTTTTACATACACATTTTTTGCATAATAATATGTACGCATATTATTTCAGGTATTAATACTTCATACATTAACAATGCTATGATATTTACAAATGTGTACATGGAGAACTAGGTAATTTCTAGGAGAACAGTAGAGTTTTGTAAGTAGAGAAGTGAGGAGAGAGTTTTGTGAGAGAAGTATGTTGAATCTACTGAGATTTGTTTGTATCTGAAGGGACTTCAGTCAATAGACATGATCATACTTTTAGGTTATATTGTAAGACTGCATTGTTCAATGTACTAGACCAGGTAATCACAATAGTTTCCCATGGCCTTTGATGTCTGTGGTCACAGGTATTACGCCCTGCCTTTACCATTATACGTACAGATGAACATTGTCTTCCAGAATCAGAGTCATAGACTGGTTAGAGTTGGAAGGCACCTTAAAGATCATCTAGTTCCAACCCCCTGCATCTAAATCTACCCTCTTCCACTTTGTCTTGCACTAAAAGATATTTTGAGGTTTTGGTTGTTACAGTTTAGCCTGAAGTTGGCAAGTGCCCATACGTTGTGTCAGAGTCTGCTGTAAGAGTTGTTTTTATCTGCAGGGTGTCATGGATAGCAAAAGATAACCGTCCTGAACTGCAAATACAGAGATTCCCATATAATAATGAAATGCGTGAAAGCGTATCTCCACCTAGAACAGGCTGGCCACATCCTGAGCCTTATATTTCGTTACTTTACATTTCATTTAATCACAGTCGTAAAAATTTGATGTAAACCATTACGATCTTGTTCAGTAGTGTGTTTCAGTGTGTGGTTTGTTTTTGTGTGTTTGTTTACATCAGTTTTCCACAGGTACAATGACTACATGAGAAATCTGGCAGATTAAACGACTTTTGCTGCTGAGTGCTTCCCGCAGGCAGTACCATTCCCATCTTGTGGAGGCTGAGTCACAACCCGCACTTTCATCCAGATCCCTCTCTGTATAAGCCATTCAGTTACCAATTGAATGGGTAGAATCTTGTTCACATTTAAAGTATGATAAATTGCTTTATTGTATTTTTTTAGATTTTTTTTTTAAAAAAGGAAGGTAATGTTCTGCTGGTTTTACACAGACCTAGTATTGCAATTCTTCCATTTCACAAGAAAACCAGTTAGCAGTTAAAAGTGACATTGCAAGAGTACTCAGAATGTTTTGTAAGAGAGCATGTCAAAGGCAGATAAACAGAAAGCTTCACCCAAATTTCAATAAGCATATTTTTGTAAGCTCTGAAGAAATCAAAGGTCAGATGCATGTGATATTTTACAACTTTTTCTTCCCAGCTGCTCTTTCTGTACAATACAGCTTTTGAGAGCTTTATAAGTGTTTTGATTTTAATGGTGGAATTTGCTTTCAGAAAATCTATTTGACGTTTGCTTTAAATATTTAAATTTAATATGGTAAAGAAATTAACCTTGCTCAGGACTATTTATCTAGAAACATACAGAAGACTTAATATTGTATTGCTGATATCTGAATCTACAGATGCAAGAATGCCACTGTAGAGGAGAAACTGGTTGTTTCTGTCAAAATTTTTATCAGGCTTCTGAAGTCAATGGGAGTTAAACTCACAATCCTTCTCATCAGAAATTCAGAGGTTTTGCAAATACGTTTATCTTTTGGGGTTTTCTTTTTTAGACTTGTTTTGTGGTTGTAATGCAGTCTCCAGTCAGTTTTTGTTTGAGTTAGAAGATGGGGGATGTTATATGCTTTTGCTTAGCTTTCAAGTCATTCACCTCTAATTTCTGAACTGCAATTAGAAAAAACTTTTTTCTTGCCCCTACTTTTCTTTTTGCCTTGTAGGGTAGCAATTAAGAAGAACTGGGTGAATAGGTTACCATTTTATCCAACTCTGTTACTCTGACTGATGGAGCTATTAGATAAAGGCAAACTGTAATTCTTTATTACCTGCCAGGCTTGCTTCTGCACTTTGCCCTGGAGAAGAGCTGCATAAAAGATCAGAGTGTTATTGAAAACTCTTGAGCAAATATTGAACAACTTGCTTGGTCACTCAGGTAATGACAAAATTTCATGGAAAGGTAATGTGCACATGTGAGTGGTGCCCATTTGTTTGGGTAAATATGTGGTGAGAAACTGCTGGCATGGTGTAGCTGAAGTAAGATGGTTTTAGGAAAGAATAGCTGAGAACCCTTTGTATATGATAAATACGCTTATAATTAGTGAGATCATTAGCATGGACACCATGTACTTAAGTATTCACAAAGAAGTCTTTAAGCTAAGCAGTTAGCTTCACAATGAAGGAAAGAGACAAAATGAATTATATACAGCTGAATAAGCTTTTCAGAATCTCCAAGGAGGTGACTTGTCTGTTGATGGCCAGTGGGGGTCGAAGAGTGAAATAATTACTTAACAGCGTGTAAACAATGTGAGATGTGAAGTGTGCATTTTTTCCTTTTCTTTTTCTTTCCCCCTTTTTTTTTTCATTGAGAGAGTTTCTTGTTGCGATGGCTCCACTGGGACAAGCAGCAGAGAAATTTGATTAAATGGATGCCTGGGGTCATGACCCTGTCTAAACATGCTGCAGCTCTCAGCATTAATCAAAGAATGTTAAAAAAAAAATCTGACCTTGCTGCATATGAGTATTGGTGAGCTCTGAATGCAGTTGTGGATGGATAGAGGGCTCTGTGTGGCTGTGTGAGCGGCCTGCTTACAAAGAACACAAGAGGAGGCAGGTTTCAAGGACAGTGGCAACCCATCATGTTGTTTTAGTTCATGTTATGGAACTTTCATGTGATGATAGCCCATCAACAGCAGTGAAGTTTGGAGATCCCATTAGAATGCAGTTGGGAATGCAGCTTTTTATTATGAACTACTGCTGCTTGAACCTTGTACATGGAAAATATTTATAGCTTAGTGATACATGTGAGACCCATGGGTTCAGAAAGATTCTTGGCTCTCTCCCCTTAGTTTAATGCATCTGAAAGGACAGAGAAAGCAACTGTTCCTTTCAGTAGCCAGGATTAGTATCATGCTTATTGTTTAAGTGTGTATTTGTAAAGAGTTCTTGTAGTTGCAGGGTGAAAGGTCTCGATTTTTATTGAGCAAATGATATAGTAATAGAGGATACAATAAATCAGAAAAACAGATATGGCTGTAAGTCCACAAGTGATTTTTTTTTTTTTAGTTGTTATTATTTATCATATTCTGGATGACTACCTGAAAACTCCTAATCCAATTTATTTAGTTCACAGTACCAGCAGTTCTCACTGGAGGCAAGAATATTTTGGGTAGACAGAGTTATCAAGTAAGTCAAGTCTCATTAATGTCCCATTTTTAAGACAGTCCAAGATAGGAATAGATCTTTCAACTATCTTTAAATGATTTAATGGGGTATTGGAAGCAGTGTAATCCCAGTAGCATACTAATTTCTTACCTATTACCCCCACTGTAGAGTGGGATGCTACCTCTCTAAAATATAGTTCAATATTTCATTATGTTTTTTACTTCTATTGGATGATGTAAAAGACACTGCATAAAGAACAGTATTATGCGTAATATCATAGGCTGTGTATCAGAAAATTGACTCTGATTAGTAGAACTCCATATTTTGAATTGTAGTTTGTCCTTCTTTGGACAAGTATTTAGAGGGTGCAATCTGACGGTCTAGTGTAGTAACCCAGTTAATAATATGGTGATGACAACACCTGGAAACTTCACTTAGAGATAAAGGCACATTGGTTGGTTTCCATAAGGCACATGACTTAAAATTTATTTTCCAATGCCATCCAGGTTCCACTCTGTACAAGGACTTTGTTAGATAGTCTTACTTGAGAGAAATTAGTAAATTATGTAGAAGTTACTTGCACCTAATCTGAGTATGATGTAAGAGAAAATAAAATTCTACATTAACTTAGACTTTGAACACCACCCCCACCCCCTAAAGGTGAGATGATGAAGGAGATGATTAACTCCATGTTAGAGGTATTAGTTTGGTCTTTCTGTCTGTTGTTCTCCCTATTGATTCTATCAAAAGATTCTTGAGCTGATTAATGGACGCAGCTCCCATACATTTACATGTTGGATTCTGGTCAACAATGAATGCCTGAAATTAACAAATTAGAAACTATTAAACTAGGTACAGGTGTAAATAATGTGAATTTATGTGTAGAGCCTCTATATGAAGGAAATATCTCAAAGTTTGGAAACACCTGAAGTAACTGGATAGGGAAAAGAGGTAGTAGAGATCACATTTTGTGCTCCAGCAAGAACAATAGATCCACACTGTGAACTGTAGAAATCTACAGCTGAAATTTTAGGTTTATTTTCAAAGTGTACTGATTCATCATGGAATTCATCATGGAGCATGGACCTGCATTCTCTGATTTTAATGTCATAACTCTGCATGAAAGGCCTAGCAAGCCAGTTTTCAGTGGAGGTGTACTGTGCATGTCATTGTGATAGAGAAGTCAAAACAGGAAGCCAAATACTTGAATTTCAGTATTACAAAATAATAATGAAAAAAATCAGTTTAAAAGATTCTGTGTGTGATTTCAGGAAAGTTGCTTCTTCTAAGACCTAGCAAGAACCCCCAGTTTTAGAAAGGTTCTAAATTACAATGTAAATTACGGATGATAAAACCAAATCTTGGTCTAGTTGTTGCTGACTTCCTTATGGCCTTGTCAAATTGAGATCACTAACATAGGGGTGATTATTACCATTATTTTTGTTTCCCTCCCTAGTTTTAGCTCCTACCTTCCTTGAAATTCCTTCCTGAAGAACAAAATAACATTATCTTAGCTCCGAACCTTCTCACAAGCATAATACCTTTTGGAAATTCACAGATTGAAAGAAACTCAGTCTTTGAAAAATATCCAACAGTGCTAGTGAGTTGGGGTTTTTTTGAAGTGGAACCATGGAAAACTTGGAGAAGCAGAGGTGCAGTTTTTTACCGTGCTGCCTTTTGCAGTTTGGAGGGACAGTTCAGATTTCACAAAGAGATAGCATCAACTGTGTATGACTGTCATCTAGAACATGACATGAGGCATAGCCTTTGGAAGGACTGCTCTGTGGGCAGAAGTAGGAGCTATTATGCTGTGGAACATGAGCTCAAGTCAGGGTGAACATGACCCGGAGCGAGCTGCATGCTAATCCCAGTGCCTGCTGGGCGGTGTATTTAGCTTCAGCTGCCACTTCCCTGTTTGTGGGCAAATCCTTCCTGTCTGTCTCTCTTACGCTGTCTCCCGTACATCATACTCTTCCAAAACAAGCTGCTGTTTCTCTGTTCCCCGCTGAGATAGAGCCAATGGTCTTGGTTCTCGTGCTTCGGAAGGGATCAAGACCTCTTAGGCTTCCCCCTTCTTCCTGCATATTATCAAGCAATCACTTCTGCAATTTCAGAGTAATGTTGAACGCCAGTTACAAGAGCAGCAGGAATTGTCACAAGGGGTTGGGTTAAATTCCTGGTGGTTTCACAGCAGCTCTAAATGATTGTCAGAACACTATTGGAAGAGTTTTGGTCTTGTCGATGCAGGTTTGAGTCAGAATTCAAAAATTGCCGCAGGTAGGCCAAGATTTTCAAAGAGAACTCCCATTGGAACTAGAGACAGTATTTATAAGATGTTATTCCGTCTTGGCTTTGTTAAGAAAAGAGTTAATCCAGCAGCAGGTGTTTTTCAAAATTCACCTCAGTTTCTCACCTCCTAAGCCTTTTTAAGTCCTTTTGAACTTCTTGAAGAGACTTGGACAAGTTATGATAATAAAGGCAAGTCTGCCACGATGGGCCCCAATACTTACTCTGTGAGAGAAAATAATTAAGTTTAAAAAAGTTTCTTTTATACCGGTATCATATAATTCATTGCGTCTGTCAAATGCATAGTTGTTGCATATATCCCCTGAGGACTGTTATGTAGGAAGCCCTTCTGGTGGGGAACAGAATTAAGGTTGTTCAGATACTTTAACTGTGCACTTCCAATATATTTGATTTGGGTGCAGTTCACTTCTGAATTTCTCAAATTACAGTGCTTCTAGGATAAATATTTCATAATGATAACTTTTGAAAAGCTTTAAGTTTTTGATAAACGTTCCCAATTTTTAGCTTTATTTTAAGCTATTTTTTTGTCTGTGATTTTGACTGGTACTCACTATGTATTTCTGTAATTGTATTTGTCTTATAGAAATTATGCAGAGGCTG
The DNA here is from genome assembly GCA_013398815.1 of Ibidorhyncha struthersii. NCBI lineage: Eukaryota > Metazoa > Chordata > Aves > Charadriiformes > Charadriidae > Ibidorhyncha > Ibidorhyncha struthersii. The sequence goes on along the minus strand of VZSZ01008383.1, from coordinate 983,004 downwards.
ACTGCTACTGAACTAAAGGTGATAGAGGTCATTGTGTTCATGGTCAAGCTGTTTGTATTTTTATAATTACAATGCAGAAGAGTTCTTTTGTTCATTACAGAGCAGATTATTCATATATAAAATCCTTTCTGCGAATGTTTCTGAGGAGTTTAAAAAAAAATCATTGCACGTAAATGTCCTTTTACCATTTCCTCATGACAATCAGAACACATTATGTCATTACTGTTGTGGATTTCCCATTTGTAAGACTTTTTTTTTTTTTTTTGACAAGGCTTATAATTTTAAAAATTCATTAAAAAAAATAAAATATTTACTCCAGAAGCGGCATTTTGTGTTGTAAAACAACATAAATGGACAGTGAGTTTTGAATACTGTTACCTGCTAAATGTAACTTGTGTTATTAAAGTTGAGAGTTCCTTTATTTAACACAGAAAATATTTTGCACAAACACAAAAGTGCTTCTTTCTGTGTAATAAAAATAGAAGAGGAAATGATGACCAGGTCTAAAGTTATGCACATGCATTTAAGACTAATTTAATGTGTTTTTTTAGCAAAACAAGTAGCTTGAGTAGGAGTTAACTGATTAAAAAGAATACACTTATAGAAGTGTTTTTTGCGGGTTAAGAAAAAAGTAATGATCGGTAACATTTTCTTGATAATATAATTTTTCAGAAAGTGGTCTTACATATTCAGTGTTTCTCATTGTAATATTAAGCTTGGAAGTTTTACTGTAAACTTGTCTTTTCTGTAAAAGTGAACTTACTGAATATGAAAGTGGAATTGATATAGCTATAGACTGCAATCCCTAGCTTCTGTGGAAAAAAAACCCCAACCCTTCAAAACATACTTAAATATCTATGTTTTATCCATACGCCACATACATTGTCTGAACCGTTCCAGGGTTAAGAATGAGTTTTTCTGTTCTGCCTCTGGAATGCTTAATCTCTAATGAGTCTGCCAAGAAGTGTGCTAGTCATGGATGAAGTACTTCTGATGGGTTGTTCTGTTCACTCTAGGCTGGACTGACATTGTTGATGATTTTTTCATTGGTCATGAAACATCTGTCAGATGGTAAAAAAAAATAAAATAAAAATTAAGTTACACAGACCTATACCTACAACTGAAGCTGACTTGAAATGGTCTCATGATCTTTGCTATACTTTTTGCTGCTTGGGTCAGTACTTTCACCATTCCCTCCTTACATTCATCTTATTCCTGAAACTCTGCTTCTGTTTGCTGCTTTTTGTGTGTCTTCTGTAACACTGTCAGAAGCTCAACGTGCAAACAATGCTGGTTTTCTTGCCCTTCTGTTTTCTCCCTTTTTGACATGATGTTTCATGCTATTTTCTTACATCCTCCAGTCAGCAATATGAGTGTCAAATGGGTAATTTTTTTTATATGCAAATAAAGGAAGTACAGCAGAATTATCACAACTTTTTTTAATGAAAGTTTTTAACTATGGTGCTTGTCATTAGGGTCACCAGGGGCAAAACATCGTGTGACTCTGTCATTAGAAGAGGATGGGGAGTTGCATGTTGCAGATTTTGATTAAAATAAAGTGATTCCTATAAATTTACTAGTTGTAGAGTACAAATAAGGCTAATTTGTGTGTGTTTGTAATCTCTGTACACATACGTAAATACATAGCCTGGAAGCCATGATTCAGTTGCCTTACAAGTCGTGTTTATTCAGATATTAAAAGGAACTTCATGAAAAGCATACTTTTTAACAAAATATTTTGTTAAAAAGAGTTAAATTTATTCATCATTCTTGCTAAAACAATTCTACAGTAAATATTTTAAGTAAGTTTCTTAGGAAACACAATGGGCCATCTAGACTCAAGTCACAGTGACAGCTCTAAAAGGCATTGCTCAATTTATGAGAGCACTCTGTTTACCCAAGAATGTAGAAATTTCCCTTTCTAAATGGGACAGCCTTATCTTTATTATTCCAGTGCCTTTTAGTTTACAGTTCTGCTGTAAGCAATGTTTCAGGAGCTTATTTCAGGATTCCTAAATAAATGAACAGACAAAATTAATGCTCAGTGCTAGCAATCTACATTTTATATATTGTGTGATTGAAAGTCAGCCTTGCTGAACAGCAGAAAAGAAAAATGACGATGGTACTTTATTTATACGGAATTTATGTGATAACAGAAGGTAAATTGAGCTTCTGAAAATAAACCTTGCTTACCAATCTAGGTGTTTTTTAAAAAAACACAAGCCAAACCATGACGGCAATGAAAATCCAGTTCCAGGAACATCAAAGAAGCCATCCCTCTTCTTTTTAATCAAATATGTGTCAGAATGGATGTAATTGTACATCATATTTACTCAATTCATGCAAGACCACTACCAACCTGCACATATGATAGCTGGCTTGTAAATGTTTGTCTGTCACGTGAATGGGAATAAAGCCAATTTTTTACTTGCAAATAGCAGCATTCCATTGCATAAACCAAATAGTCTAATGCTAATTGCGTTGTCCATATCCGGATGTCTCCAGGAAGTGTCACTTCCACGCATTAATACGGATGCAGGGTCTTTGTGTGCATAAGAAAAGTTTTCAATATGTTGTGTCAATAGTAACTAGAAAAACAGCTGATGTGAGTTCAAGCACAGTGCGTTATTTTCTTGCTAAGATTAAATTCTACAAAATACAGCAGCTGATGGGAGTTAGAGCGATGTGTACTGTTTCCATCTTAAGATAAAAATCTGATAAAGAAAACAGCTGATGTAAGTTAAAACAGAGTGTACTATTTATATACTAAAAATAACATTTGGAATGCTTTTGTGTTGAGTTATCTTTGCTGTCTTGAGCAGTAATTAATAATTTATTCTACCTTTCGTAATCTGTTTTCCCTCTCTTTTTATCAATGGCCCTTCACTGGAAAAAAAACACTGACAAATCAGTAAGATTCTGTGATTTGGTATGCTTATGTCTTTTTTAAGAAAACTGCTACTGCAATACCTCTCTCATCTATAGCTGAAATTTTACTTCATGTGATTTTTCTCAGTTCTGTTTTGTTTCTTTTTGTATGTGACTGCTTTCCTCTTTCACCCCCTTCTTCATCAAATAACTCATCATTCTTGAGGGTGAATCTTAAACAAACAAACAAACAAAAAAAAACCCCAAAACCAAACACCACAAAACGCCACCATCACCTATCCCAAACAAAAACAAACCCACCCAAAAAATAACTCTGTTGCTTGCTGAACCAAACTGATGGTTTCAGCTGATTTAGGGGAGAACTTTGGCCATGGAATAAGGTATTCAGCTAACAAATTATCTGCCAAAAACCCCATCTGTTTTTACGTACAAGTTAGGTTCCTATGGTAAAAGTTGGTGGTTTTTTTTAATGATTTAAATAAAACAAAATTAATCTTTAAAATTGATCTGATTTTTACCTCTTTAGTAATGTTTATTATGCTCTAGATTTTTGCTTGAGGTCTTGCCATCTTATTGTAGAAATTTAATATTATTTTAAAGTTCATGAGAAACCCATGGTTTGAAAAATTCTAATCTGAACACAGGGCCTAAAGTGCAGTTTGGGGAATAAAAATCAGTGATAACCAGGTTGCTGCTCTTGAGAGATTGAGATTTAACATTCATTTATATCCTTAGCCACGTAATACCTTGATGTGATTAAATATGGGAAAGCTTTTACCTGACTCTTAGTGTACTCATTTTGTACACTTTCTTTCCTTTTTAGGATGTATACCAATTGAAGAAAATCATTAAAACGTTTCATATGTTTGCCTAACTTGGCTTTTTTTCCCTCAGAGTGCTTGTGCTGCTTAAATGCATTTTGAATTTTCCCAGGCTTTGGAAACAAGTGATGAATCAGCCAGTGAACAACAAGGCGTGCATTTAGGACTCGTCACAGCTTCCCTTATCCATCCCCCGTGTCCTCGTCTTAGTGACACGCTTGCATGGTCTCTCTCGTTACAGCCTAACTTCAGATGTTTGTCTTTCCCTAATTAGATACACGTACTCCATTCACCGGGGTTGTGCCGTTCCCCTTCCCTTGTCCTCGCTTGTCTTCGGCCAGACAATGAGCACAAAGATACAGTAGGACTCGTTTTCTCATTATTGATTTCACGCACCAGCTGGCAGCTGTTTTAGCTTGTTCGTTTTTATAACCCTCTGGGCAACTTCTTAAAAGTACTTTTCTTTGACCATCTGCTAAATGCAATTGGTTTAATAATTAAAGACTTGCCATCCCTTTTCAGATAAATACAAATGCTGTTTCTGCAGTTGAGAGTGCAGCATTTTTGTTTTAAGCGTAGGTGGGATGTTTTTCGTCAGTGCTGGGAATGATGCAGTTGCTCCGCTGATACAGTCACAGCTCCTTCAAGGATCCCATCTCTCTTGTTAAGGGGGGGACATGGGGACCTTCCTGCTGGGTTTGTTTCACAACACGAACCTAGCGCACCGTGTGGGGAGGAGGGTGTTGTGTCCAAGCTCTGCCTAGTTTTAAGTCCTTAATATTCCCAGTTCTTGGATTTATAGCAATTCAGGGAAAATGTCTCCACTAAGTGCATAAGCAGTGTATTTCAGTCTGAATTGCATATCAAGTGCTGGTAATAAGGAGCAGACGCATTTGGAGGTACTTTGCCAGTGCTAGCTGTGGCTGTACTGATAATAGCAGGCTTTCATAGCACCATCTGCCTCTTCCCTGGCTGGGGTCAGGGTGGCAGCAGAACCCCTTCTCATCGCAAACTGGAAACTCTTGGAAACCATGAAAGCATCAAAAGTTTTCTGGTACATTCAGCTTCTTTTTTTCTTTTCCCTTTGATGAAGTGATGGGGAGTAAGACCTAGTGTTTTAGTTACTGGGGCTAATTTGAGATGTAAGATTATAAGCAGTATGTTTAAGTTGTCTCTAAAAAAAAAAAAAAAAAAGACTTTATAAAAGTAAAAGCAAAGACAGTAGGACACTTACATGAATGGGTCCTTGGAGCCGTTTTTTTTTTCCATGTTGCGTGCTTCATAGGCAGGATGCGTAAAAAAGATCCAGTCTTAGTTTGAACTTATCTTTATGCTGTGATTAGATCTAAACTTTCCCATGATTCCTTTAGAAAGGGCTGCTGAAAAAATCCTTGTGTTTATCAAACAGTTTACCATTTGTTTCAGATGTACCTCAAAGCTGACCTAAAGGATTACTCTCTTGAGAGGTGAAAAAGGGTAATTCATTTTTTATGTTCCTTTAATCTTCGAATTCTTTCAAGAAGTTGCTATGCAGGAATTGGCACATTTTATTTTGCTATGGCATCATTTATTCACCAAACATTCTTTGCTTCATAATGTACGCTTACAAAATTAGTTAGAAATTTGTGTGGAAGAAAAAAGCCTGTCTGAATTTGTGAGGGTTTCTTAATACAGTCGAGTAAGACTCTTTCCTACAGAATGAAAAAGGAAATAGTCATATGTTTTCTTAATAAGATGAAAGATATCTGTGTTTGCTTTAAGATTTTTTATGTTTGTTTGTTTTAAAAGTATTCCCATCTTTAATATTTTTGTACTTTACAAACATAATCTTGTTCCAGACAGCTGTGATCTCTGGTCTCCTCTAATTCCTAAAGTAGACAAGAACAAGTCAAATTTTCCAGAGTATCTGGCTAAATGTCCCCTGAAATAAAATTGAACTGAAAGTGAATGCTTACAGTAGAAGTTCAGATTAGAGTGCAAAGTTTGCATGAGAAATTCCTTTCTTGAACTTAATCCTGTGGTGGTTTTCATATGGAGCATTCTAATCATAGATTTCATGGTTGTAGTATTTTTTTAGATTGCAACAAGTATGCACTAAGCTGTATAAACTGTGCTGTGCTTCGGGTAGGTATTTTTCTTTCAAACAAACCTTCTCACTTCTCTTCGTTTTCTGCTGCTTAATTTCATGAGCTGACTCTCTTTGTGAGGCTGTTAATTACAAGCCTGTCGAACTATATAGAAATGTGAAATGGGCAGAGGAGATGAATATAATTTCTTGTATTTGTCGAGATAGCACAGTTGACAAAATCAATGACAGCTGAACAAAGCACATTAAGGTCAAAATGATGTTTCCCTTTAGTAGGTTAGGATTATTCTTCCTTAAATGCCCTAAACCTCTTAAAGTGTTTCACAATACTTTGTATAGTTTCTTTGAAGTGTCCTTTTCCGGTGCTAAGTTTAGTTATAAATGAACTGCAGACAGATGAATGGCTGATAGGCTGAGGCAGGGAATTCAGTGCAGGCTCAGGCTGTGAGTTACAGTGCAGGCTCTCAGGAGCACAACTCTGCTAGATATTCGTTACATTAACTTCCGCAGCAGTGTGGAAGAAACTGGTCATCCCCTTCTTAGTGCTGATCTATGCCGACAACTTCCTTGTTTCTGAAATCTCTGTAGAGGTTAGGAAGGAAAAGTCTTAAAAACGTATCTCCCCGTAGCCCCGCTGACCTTTCCCTGCTTTGGAGATGCAGCACTGTGCTCTGTAGGTCTAAACCTGGTGAACAAGTGGATTTATTGGGTTTTTTCTTCTTTGTTTTTCCATTTTTTCTTCTTTGTGTTTTTCCGGTGGTTTTTTTTTCCTTTTTTCTTCTGACAAAACTTACCTAGTTTGTTTGTTTGTTTTTTTACTCTGAAGTGGCGTTTTTGGTTGCTGGGTTGTGGTGTGGTGTTTCTGACAGGCAGGTTTCTTTGGGATGTGACTACAGACAGCTGTCTCCTTTTGAAAATGGACTTCTGGCTTTGAGGTGCGGTTTGAAATGGATGTTGACATGGGTAAATTAATCCAGTTTGTCACATACATTGGAGTGTGGCAGTGAGTGGATTTTTTCCCCCCTTCCTCTTCAGCCTGTCCGCTTATAATAAAAATATAGGCAGAGTTTTTCTTATGCTACAGCTAGAGTCATTATGTAATTACTTAATTGATCCCTTATGGGAGGTGCCTCACATCTCTGCTGCAGAACTCTACATCATGGTTCAAAATAAAAATGTGAAAGGTTTCATTCTCCACTAAAACGTGTGTTTTCTGTACCATGCCATTGATTGCTTTCAGATGGTGGACCGGAAAGGATTTATGTCCTACCGCACTTCTCTATAAAGATTGTCAGTAAAAATGGGGTCTGCCTGCAAAATTTAAAGTCCTGAATAATTCCTGTGCTTCTAAAACTGGAATACAGGCTCTTCAGTGGAGTAAACCATTGATAAAAAAAACCCTATAAACAATACACTAAAAATTTGGTATATCTAGTTTTGTCTCTAGTCTAATAACATTAATACTTATAAATTGAATGTTTTATCTTATTTGTGGCATTGAAGGAATTTACCTCATTTAAGTGATGGTCTGGAATAGGTCTAATTTTGCGAGCTTTGTTCCTCTCTCCATGATAGTGGAATACGTTGTATATGCCCTTGTTTTCAGTCGTATGGAATGACTGATGTCCTCACCTATCTAGAAAAAGTCAAACATTTTATTTTTCAGATAGAACGAGCTGGATTTTTCATATCTCGTCTCTAGCTTGTGGCATTTGTGCATGTAATTTATGCTGATCTTGGTGAGATTTAATTGTGCAAATAATTCCTGTAGGACAGAAGGGGAAAATAAACACTTCGGACAGGACAGGAAAAAATATAGATGGTCAGTGCTTCTATGCTGTAATCTTTAATTACAGATAATATAAAAGAAATAGGGTGTTGAGGAGTTTTCTAGGGAATGCTAACACTACATTTTCATCTCTTTTATTACTCACTGTGCAAGTAAAATGTTAACTGCAATTAAAGGCATGTTTTCAAAGGAGGATTCAACGCAAGCTAAGAACTCATTGCTCAAAGTAGTTCCATGAAAAGATATTATGATACTTATATCAAAGCATGAAAAATTATTTTTTCTAAATACTGTAAACTTTGCATTGTTTCAGTTTTATGCACATTCAGTTCATTTGTTATATACGAAGCTCTGAAGACCCATTGAAAATGAAGTCATGAGTACAAACACTACTGGAGAGAAATATAAATAAAACCGTCAATATTCTTTTGGAATCGAAAGAACAGCTTATTTGTAGATCCATCATCTAAGTTCTGTAAAACTAAAAAGACCCCAACTTACCAATAAATTATTTAGTTTTTTTTTTTATTGTTGATGCTTCCAAGTGAGTGAAGTGCATAATGGTGAAGATGTCTAGATAGTCATTATTTGTCTTTTTTACGTACCTTGTAATCGAACAAAATAGTTTCTTGAAGATTGTTTCTATTTGTTTGCAAGTTATGTCAGATACAGCAAGATTTATAGGTGCCATTAAAAATCCATATTGATTTCCCACAGTCAACGGGGAGTTTACTTGAAAAAGTCAATCATTAGTTGAATGAGTGTCCAAAGTGTGTTCTAATTTCTCTTAGTAGTTTAAGTTTTTAAGCAAAAATGAATATTTTAAAAAGAAAGTGTAGTAGGTTCTAAGTTCTGGCACGTAAAGATTCACATCTTTCATTCAGTGTTAATGATGTATCATGTGCTGTTCTGCCCTGAGTGTGTACCTCTGAAAGTGATGCTTAAGGCTTCATTATTGTTTCATGTTTTAATTCATTTGGATTCAGTCTTTGAGCTTTCCTACTACACAGTTCTTTACTGCCTGACCCTCACCATATTTATATTTAGCCCTGCAGTGATTCATTGTGCTGTGCAGTGCTGTACACTGATGAATCAGAAACTCTCGGCCCTGAGGAGCTTGCAAACTAAATGTACAGGGTAAGGGGTGATGGGGGAGCAAGGTCACAAGCAGAGAGAACAAAACAATGTCTGGTGGTGGTAGTGCCCTTTTCCCTCTCTAATGCCTGGGGTTAGGATTTAAATTAAGGGGTTAGAGGAGCAAACAAGAGGTAGGAGACCCAGAAGGCAAAGATGCAAGAGAGGAGGGCAAAGTGAGAGTTTCGGTGAGGTGACTGTACTGTGAAGGACAGAGTTGAAGGAGAGAGCCCCTTAGCAGCTGGGGAAGGTGTCTTTGGAGGCTGGGGAGCACCTGATGATTTACCTGTGGTGCTTAACCTGTGCTGTGGATTAACGACACTGCCTCCTTCAGCTCTTCCAGTTTCTTAGTTTCTTTTTGCAAAGTGATGTGGAAAAGGAGAGGGGAAGGTATTATAGGGGAGGGGATCTATGTTATCTAATGATTCCCATTATCCCATCTGTGTCCTTTCAGGTTGGGATGGCATATCTTTGGATTTGGGAGACTGAAGGAGCTAAAGCTTTGCAATATATGTTACCTGCCTCCTGAGGTGCAATCATGCAGCTTGGCCTTGTGTGTTCATGGTGTCCTGTAGCTGAGCAGAAGGATTTTGGCTTTTTGTCTTGTTTCTGTTGACAGTTCCTTTCTTATGCTCCCGAGGAGAGATTTTTGAGAGAGGAGGTAGCACCATCTCCACAGGTCAGGTAGCATGGTTATAACTAATTGATGAAACATTCTCCTTACACTTTCATGGACAGCTTATGGGATATCTTTGCTAATGGATTGATCTTGTTTAATGTATATTAGTAATTAAAGAAAATACATTTTTAAGAGGCATGGATATATTTAATTTTAGTAACTACCTTTCTGTGAATCAAGAAGTCTTTGCGCAGAATTCTAATGGCTAATGTTAGTCAAATGTGTGATAGATCAAATTGTTAAGTATGAATGGTGGTGTTAATGTAACACAGAAGAGAAATCTTGTGAGGTAACTGAATAACACAGAGAAAGAGTACATTCATCATGGTATGCTGACAAAACATCTGAGTAATGATGGCCATTAAATCTTTTGTCATGGCTAAGATATGAAAAAAGAAAACAAGTTAAAGTGTGAGCCATTTAGGAAAATTGCCATTTGACATGTAAACCTTTCTGCCTCTATGTATTCGTTTTTATATTATGGAATAAATTTGCATTTTAGAAGGAAATTTGATTTGCCTAGTAATTATGGGGAAAAAGGTGAATTTCAGTCTCTAGTTAGTCAAACATTTAAATGGAAAGAGTAGAGCTCTCTTCCATATTTTTCTCCGCCCNGGGGGGGGGGGGGGGGACCACCCCGCAACAAAACAACAAAACCACAACATTCAAGAAGAACTGATTTATTGATTTATTTGTTTTTCAGAAAGACCCAGTATCCCACCATCTGTATTGTCTTTGCATGACCTTGTGTGTGAATAGATTTTAACTGTGCCTTCTTAAAGTAGGGAGAAGGGAGTGATTTGGAAACACTCAGCACTGCTCTTGTTTCCTGTATAAATAAGCTTGCTGAGTTTTGTGTTGTGGGATTGGAAGAAGACTTTGAACAAAATTCAGACAGAAATGGTGTCATAAAGTACAATTTCAGTGATTATACAAATCTGTAAATATCCAATTCTTGCTGATGTTTGTGTTGACAAGTGATGGTTTGTGTTTATCTGTCTGGACACAGATGTTTTTGTTTACTAAACTGTAAGTTTATACATCAAAGGCAAAACCTAGTCAAGTTTTTGCTATGGTGAATGTTCATCGAAGTGGTGTTGGGAAGAGCCGTGCATCATTAGGCTCAATCCTGTCTGTTTTTTCTTAATACATCTACGTAGATCACAAAACAGTGTGAGCCCTAAGCCCAGAGGCTCCCTCCCAGCCTGGGCAACCCCCAGCAGGAAAGAACGGGGATGGTGTGAAACCAGCCTTTCTGGAGAGAAGAAGGGATCAAACTGGTGTAGTTTATACAACTCTAATCCTATATATGGATATGTACTGTTTGTTTTTTACAGGGAGTGTGCCCCTTCCGGTTTAAATCTCAACTCTGTTCCAGGAAATATTTGTATTGAAGAATAGCAAAAGTAGCACAGACGCCACCAAGTGAATTTTATGAAACATCAGCCGTAGTTCATTGCATTTGGATGTGCTATCAGGGTATCGGATGTCAGTTGTAAAGGGACCCTTATGGTTTTTTTTTATGGTTAAAAATAATCTCTGTACATTTGTAAGTATGGATGATGTCTTTAAGTTATACCTTACTTTGCATATTGAAAAAAGGAAAAACCTGTAAAAGCCTTTCTGAGGAAAGCATGAGTTGCAGGAGAGGATGCCTGTCCTGTCTGAAAGGGATGGCCATCCCTCTCCATGTGGCACCACTGCTGCCTTCCCTCCATCGGTGATATGTGGAGCTTAGTGGAGGGCATCTAACTCTTTGGTGACGTTGGTATTAATTGCCCATTCAGTTTTATCTGGTATATGGGATGAAAGACTGTGGTTCTGACTGAGGACACAGAAATGGACAGAAAAGTTGTGATTTGTAAAAAAGCAAAATAATTTTTTTTTCTGATACTTGCTTGATGTTCCTTTGGTGTCGTGGTTTAGGCAAACCAGGACATTTGGTCTTGAACAAGTTGCTTTCAAGGAGAAAAAGGGTAGCGTTTTAAGTAGGTACAGCTAGGAAAATATGTATAAGGAATCACAGAAGTACTTTACTAACCAAAAGAGTGTGCCTAAGCAGTACAAGGCAGAATAGCAACAAATATCACATAAAAGATACTAGTAAACATAGAGAAACAATAGCAACTGAAATCTCCAGAAAGAAAAAATTTTGCCCAGTTCATATAATGGAATCAAATTTCCATCCTCTTTTCTTTCTCTCCGGAAGCGCATTACCACACTTTGCAATTTTTGGGCTGCATGTTTGTATAAGTAACCATCGATGCTGAGCAAGCAAGGTGGTGGTGATCTCTCCAAGACTTGGAGTTGAGGCAGTTCACTACTGTGTTGTTTGGACGCATGTGTTGTAGCTGCTTCTCTGGTGTTTTCTATTTAGTCTCCAATCTAGCCACTTCTGTGGCATCTTATATTCACCTGAAGAATAGGAATACTGCAGAGTGTTGACATTTCTTCCAACAAATGGCTTTTCATGAAAATAACAGCCATAACTAAATGAGACCAGAAACCCAAGAGAAACTGGAGTTAGGGTGTAATCTTTTAAACTCAAAACTGATGCCTGACAGTGCAATGTGAATAATGTCTGAATGTGAGCAGCTTGTGTACAATGGGATATATTTAGGGGAATTAAATTACTTTTAGAAATTAGAAAGTTTTAATTCTTGAACTGCTTGACAAAAAGCACATTTTTTTAACTTAATTATGAAGAATATAAACTGATGTAGTGAAAAATTAAAAGAGCATCTGAGAAATAAATCTAGGAATGCAGTTGGTGAAACTAGAAGCGAATGACAAATGGTGACAGCAGCAGTCTTGGAAGAAGGGGAAGATGCCAAATTGAACAAAGTATTTAGAAAAAGAAGAGTGGGGGCAATATTAAACCTGGCTTTCCCCGTTACCATATCTCAGCTTTAATGTCTTACACCAAGTTAAACATGCAGTGGCGTTTCAGGAGATCCTTAGATTTCCTTGTAAAGAAGTCGCCAGAGATGAGCTCTTTATTTGTAGGTTGTGGTTCTGTTTGTACTGTTAGAGTAGCTGCTCAAATAGATATAAATGCTTTCATGATCGTATGTGTGAGTAGAGCAGTGAACGCAGAGTATTCAGTGAAGTCAGTGAGTCATAGTCTGTAAGACAGTATTTCTGAATTGCTGCAGCAGAAATAAGAGACACTGAAGAATTGCAGTAAGAGAAGTAAAACTCAAGAGTACCCAGTTACTCTGATTTGGTGGCTGAAAAGCCAACTGATTGTTTTCTAAAATGAATGAACTTGAAAATAATTAGTTATCAATTTCAGGACACTGATGGAATTGGCATTTTGTAGCAGCTGGTTCCAATATCACATTTTCATAAGAAGATAAATAAGAAGAAACTGGTGATGTTGAAATGAAGAAAGAGTATGTGGTGAGACATTTTGAAGTTGATGGAAAGGTCTGTCAGGTCACTGGAGTGTATCCACACAAGCAACGTTCTGTTATTATATTAGGAGGAAATGAGGCAAATTACAATAAAAACTACATTTAGCCAAGAAAGAATTTGTAGCAACATTGTCCAGATGGTTTATCTTAACCCTGACAGCAAAATATGTTAACCAGATTAGAAATTTAGACATCAGTGATATGGGAGGGACCGTTTGGAGCAATGCTTCTGTGGCTCAGAAAGCCCTTGTGGGAGAGATGTCGTCTTCAACAGTGTAGCTAGTGAGTCATTGCGCTCAGATAGCCAAACCCACAAGCAGCACTACCCCTTTAGTATCAGGAAATAAATTATTACTGCATTAATGTGTTTGGAGAGAGTAACCCAACCAATAGCCTTTCTCTGGAAAGGAGTTGTTAGGTTTAATATAAACTTTTTTTCCTGTGGGGGTGGTGGTGAGAGAGGGAGCCCTGCTAAAGATACTGGTGTTGTGCAACAAACAGGCTGATTAAAGATGACAAAAGTGAGCAGCCTTCGGGGAATGCTGAGTCCTGCTTTACAACAGAAATCTTCCAAATGACTCCGAGTTATATGCAGTATACAATCTGATAAACTTTGCCCTTCTGCACAACTGTTTATTAAAGGTCTTGCAGCTGCTCAAAACTGACCCAGCGTTCTTCTGCCTGAGACACGGTGTTGTTGAGTATCTGTGACAGTAAGGACAGTGACACTCAGTTATATATGAATTGCTTAGGTTGTACGTTGATGCCTATACTTTTAACAATTTTGAGCACCTACCAGTTTCCTTCTAATTGAACTGAAGTCAGAAGAAAAGTTAGTTCAATTTCCCTTTACAGGTATTTTCTTTCAGGTATTTCATCTGAATTATGTAAAATGTATCTACCATCCAGTTTTCTGTAGTCTTTTTTGCAGCAATATGAAAATTTTAAAATTACTTTGCTAAGGAATGTCTAATATTTCTGGCAGTTGGATGTGTCTTCATCTAAATATAGGGAGATGGCAGCACAGCCTTGCAGTAGTTAGGGTTTGGGATTTTTTTGATTGGTTACTTGATTGAATTTTTTAAATGAATGGTCAAATTTTAGTGGTGCAGGTTTTGTTTTAATAAATGTGGCTCTTTCAAAAACCTGAATTTGATATATGCAACTTGGAAACAATTTGCAAATGTAACTCATGCAAGTTTGAGTTTGTTTTAGTGTAATTCGTTCTAAAAGTAAACTCAAGATAGCTTTGAAACATCAAATGCGTGGTACTTCATTAGTGGTATTTATAGAGTAAGGAAAGAAAGGCAGTCCTGCAAATTCTTCTGCAAGTTGTTACAGAAAAGTAGCAGCCCCATAGGAACCCAGGTGGACAGGATCTATTTATAATTTTAAGGTATAGAGACATCAGTAAAATAGCTGGAAACACACATGAAACATGGAGAGAGGAAAAAAATGGGAAGGAGAAAGGGTATGATAGCCAGTAATGGAATAAGAATGTAAGGAATATATGTAAAGGTTATGAAATCTTCTGACTTCACTTAGGATATTGTTTTTGTTCTGGTTACCATATTCTTTAAAGATGTAACATTTGAAAAGGGGAATTTGATTGACCTTATGACTAAAGATAGGAACTCTGAAGAGAGGCTAAAATCATGAATTCCTATAACCTTTAAAGAGCAAAGGTTGAAAGGCATTTAATTGAAAAATAGAAAATCTCCTGAATTATATATCAATATATAACTCTATTTCTTTTATATCAGAAATTATTATAAAAGGAAGACTATATGTCAGCTGAGGAGCAAGTAACTTGGCAACCTCTGTGCACTTGCTCCTTTCGCCTTGCTCTTTCAAGCAGAAGGTCTAACAGGCACAAAGCAAGCAGGCTTCCCTTTCACTTTGAAAATTACCCAAACTTACTTGGAAAAATGTAAAAATGTATTAATAAATGAATATGGGGAAAAAGTCTGAAAAAGGCTGAAATGACTCTCAAATATTCAAACAATCTTATTGATCGTCACCGGAGAGGATTGCGAGGATTCTTCTGGGTATGCCAGGCGTGGTAATGCTAGTCAACCTTTTTAAAGTGCGCACAAACAATGAATGCGGACAGACCAAATATGTGTCAGGGGACTTAGAGTATATTTTTTTTTTTGCATATTGTAAGAGCAGGAATATAGCTATTTTCCTTCTAGTAGAACATGAAAGGACGTGGAGGGTGTGGGGGCTTTCCGGAAGTGTTGAACAGAGGTTGAAGTGGATGCTGTCAGTATCTTGAGACTAATTCAGAAGACCACGCCTGTTACTAGCTAACACTTTGTTCGGTGGTTGGTGTGAGAGAGGACTGCTTTCCTAAGTGTATGGCAGAGTCTCAGTAGTTGGCTTGTGGTCTTCGGTGGAGACTGTGGTATGAGTTTTCAGGAAAACTTGTAGGATTTGGTTCCCAGAAATTCCCACGGTAGAGAGAGGTTCTGCAGCCACTGGATGCCTGGCTCCCGCCATTCGCTCCTCAGGACAAATCCCTCACTCTACGCACGTATTGCCGTATCTGTCTGCTAATGGAATTTTTCTCCTGAAATAGCAGTGGGAAGTGAACCAAACCTGGAGGAAGGTTTGCAATGCTGTCTAGGCCTAAAACTGTCCTGGAGTTACCACAATACAGCATTTAATTTAAAACTCATTACTCATGTAAACAGGTTCTTAAAAAGAGAAGGTAAAACTAGGTGAGTTTTAAAGTTATGCTATTCAAGAAATATTTTGTCTGATTATGTAGTATTTTAGCTTTATTTAGTCACTGGAGATATTAGCATAAAAAGGCTGGTAAAATTGAGGAGCCTGAATCTTGGAAAAAAAAGGTACCCAAGAAAATAAGATGCATTTATGGCCTCATGTTTATAATTTAAAGGTCTAGCTTGAGAGTTTGAACTTCAGTTTTTTGCATGTAAACCCATTCTTTGTGGATTACCAAAAAGAATAATCTTTGTGGTAAAATGCCCAGGTCCAGGTCGGTCTGCATCCATCTGTGACACATCATCCAAGAACCATGTTTTAAAGGAGTTGTTAAAAATAAGAAGTTGATGAAAGGGAGATAATTATCAGCAGCAGTATCTCTTGTCATGTAGTTTGATAGGCTTTGCTCAGCCAGTGACACCAAAAAGAACTGAATCTACTTAATTTTGCCATTAACTTGTAGAAACGAAATCACTTTTCTAGGAAATGAAGAGCTCTAAGTGGATACACTCGCTGTTTCTCTTTATCTTTGATAAATGTCATTTCTTGTACTGTTGATCTAACGGAGTTTTTGCTACTGACATCGCTGTTTAGATAGAATAATTTAAACGTTTTCATTGAGTTTAAATTGGGCAGCTTTTAGATGCAGTTCTACTGTGATCTAGTGCTGCACAGGGGATTTCTTATTTGCCTCTGTCAGTATGCAGTCACATTATTTAAATGCTTTATGCCAAGAAGGTTAGGATGGTTTTACTGTTTTGTATATGTAAATAACTACCATTTTGAGAAGGATGTCTGGTCACTTGAGCTCGTGTATTGATTGAATCTTCCTGTTGAATAGGGTCCATGAGAATGCTGAAGGTCCCATTAGAAAATACATAGCTTGATTTATACTTGATGAGAGCTACATTGATCACATTCACATACTGAAACAATTATTGATGGAATCTATGATGAACAAGTCATTCTAGTTGTGATGAACATTGGCTTCTAGCAGACATTTGACACTGAACCATGAGATTCTTTGTTGTTACAGCACATCTGAGAAAATCGTTAAGCTTTTTGAAGCCTTTACAGGCTGCGTCTAGGAGTATTATTTGCATTAAGACTCATCAAGATCCTTTCACATACATTTTGGCTTTCTTGTAGGAGTACATTAGCAACTTTGTGTTATCAGTAGCCGTAGCGTGTATTACAAGCAGAAGTATAAATGTTGCTTACCTAATTATCAGAATGTACATGTTTTTCCTTTGCGGACAGTACCAAAGTACTCTCTGAGAAAAGGCAGAACATACTTAAGCTGTTTAAAATGTGCTTATAACATGGTGAAGGCAGACTGCAGCAATTCTAAAGAAAAGAATTGGAAATATTTGCAGTTCTAAATTCTTTTCATTCATATATTCTTCTTGTGGAAAGGAAGGTTGAAAATCAGAAAAAGAAATGTTTCTCGGGTAGTTTTAACCAAGCTTACGTGACTGGGAAGAGCATATCCTACTGTTTAAAGAAAGTACATTTTTTGAGTATTTTTTCACACTGCAAGTCACAGGATTTAGTTGAGAATTCTTAGAGTGTAAGCAGATTTCCAAGAATTTTAGCAGGAAAACTACCTATTAAAATAAGCAGAAAAGTCAGTAAACACTCTTCCAAAGCTGCTCAAACCATTGAAATGGTTATATAGTGTTCTCTAAATGATATCAAGCTGCTTCTAAGCAATTATTTGCAGGCTGTTTCATGTCATGGAAACATGAAGGGAAGAAAGCTGTGCTTGGATTTTTCACAAGTTTGTAACTGCTGTCTGTAGTCTCAAGTATTATTACATATACTTGGGGCTATGAAATCTGCTTCAGGAGAAACCAGAAGAATATGTGACCACCCACAGACTACCTGAAGACAAGGCTAGTACATTCAACGGCGCAACGGTTAGAAACTTGTCCAGCAGATGCATACACTTTGTCTACTTAAAGATCTGAATTGATTGGTGTAACAGCCTGAATAATGAATGTGGATTTTTATTTTGGTCCCCTGAGTGAATGATGCTGTTTCACTCACTGCAAACTCTTTCAACCTTGCTTATGGTCTTTAAGAAAAATTTGCTTGGTATACTTTTAGATTCAGGAAGAATGGAAAAATGACATTATCTTAAGAATACAACATTTTTTTGGTCTTTTTTGAAAGACGCTGATAATTGCTGTGATGGTATACGGTGGAGAATAGCTTGCAGGTTTACTACCATTCTAGTATTTATGTCTTTGGAGATCTCTGACCCAGTGTACGCTGGCCCGCAGGATTACTGTCAGTCCTCTTGACCTCTTTGTACTTGCGATTTTGTTTTTTTCAGTAAAGTGGTATTGTGCGTAACGAAATAGATACATAAAAGTTAATACTCTCTTCTTTCCAAGCAAAGTTACTTGATATTTTGCTCCTAAAGTGCATTTATGCAAGTAAAACAGGACTTTGTACTTTACATGCTGGGTAGCTGACCTGCGAAACTCCTTGCTGAAGGATGTTGAAGGGCAAGCACAAGGCTCATTGTCCTGTATCTTCCAACTTCCAACACACAAACACACATATATTTTTCCAGTATTCTTGCAGACCAGAAATTGGAAAGTCATGAAGAAGAGAGTTTAACGGTCTTAACTCTAACGAGTTTTGCATTGACCTACATCAGAAAAGGATGAGGTAAAAAAACCTTAAAATGGAATATTCAAACCCACCATACTTTCCCACTAAAACCAACTGTGTTCAGCAGTGATTTTTGCTCAGCATCACTTTCATTAGGAAGCCACTGGGGCTGTCTTAAATTATAGGAATTTCTGCTACTAAATGCTCAGATCTGCCCCTTCCCCGAGATGTTTGGAATAACTGATGTGAAAATCTCCGGGGAAGCTGCTTTGGTGAAGTGTGGTATCAGTACTAAATGCATTGCAGCCTCTACAGAATGCCTGTTAAAAGCCATGATAAAAGCAAAATGGAAATGCTAGAGGGTTTTGAAAGAGGCATCTCTTCACACATCGTCACTCAACATTAAAGTGAGCTAAAATACCAATACATTCTCACAAGATAAAAGTTGTGGGTTTCTTATTTTTTTTGTCAACTGAGCTACTCCTGTAAAACACATTGCAGGTAAAATGGTACTCCATTAGAGTTTCCTGCACCATGAGGCATGACTTAGCATTGGGTGAGGCTTGGCAAATGAAAAGTAAGCTTGGATTTACTATGTTTCTTACATTTTTTTGTAGTGATTATTGAATGAAGTGAGTGTTACATAAAGATCTTTTCAAGCATAGTGAAAACAAAGTAAATGTAGTGATATTGCTGACATAACCGAATAAAATTGATTAGAAAATTATTAAAAAAATAAAGATTGACTTTGGTGATTCTCCGCATCATTTAAGCAAGAGTAAATGCAGAGGAAGAAAAAGTCCAAAAAGTAAAGTTCTTCAAGAAATAGTGAGCTACTGGGTGTTGGTGTCAGGGAACTGTAAAGGGTGAAATGAAATATCGTTAGGTTTGAAGGGGTTTGGACTTTTCCTCGGGAAACGTTCTTGGCATGAGAGAATGAACTTTCAATAGTTCTAGTGATAAGGGAATGTTCTCATTGTTAGGGGTTTAGCATTGTGAAGAATAAATCTTTAAATATCATAAAGCATTGGAAATGCAGATAGTAAATACCACAAGAGTGGTTTTCTATTTGCGTAGACAATGTGGAGGGAAAAAATCTTAGTAGGACTCGCTTGTTCTTCAGATGTTTCAAATTTATGTGTGTTCCTCAGTGCTGCATGAATCAATCATCTTGAAGTATTTTAATACATCTTAGTTGTACTTTTCTTGTAATACAGAGGAAGGAGAATGTTCCAGCATGCTACCAAGATTGCAAATTAAAGTCTCCCCTTCAACTTAATACTGCTACAAAAGGAAGTAATATGTTGGAAGAAAATATTTAGAGAAAATAAATATTATACAGCTAAAGACATCATATTTTTGTTTTAAGTACGTGCAAGGTATAAAATATGCAGTGTGTAATAAACACATGCCCTGAAAACAGAATATATGGATTTTCTTGGCTGATTTCTGTTGTAATAATGTCCTAGTTGGGAATACTATGCAAAAAAGTTACTCCAGCTCCCTGTGTCTGGGGCTGGTTCTGCCCTGATGCTGAAGTGGGGTGGTGGAGCAGTCTCAAGTGCACCTCAGGTGCCCCTGTGGGACTGCCCACAGCTGATGATTTCCAAGGCCACCGTACTGTAGCTAGAGTGGCCCTCCCTGCAGGGTCTACGCCAGTCCATCTGAGGCGTGCGGAGGGCGGTGTGATTAACAGCTGCTAGGTGAAATTCAGTCTTTATTTTGTGATGTCTGGAGGAAATAACTGTCTATAGAGAGCTTCCGTTCAGTAGCATTTTGTCTTTAGCCCGTGGGTGGATGTATGTGTATGGATGGTGTTTTTTTCCCAAGACTGTTAATCTGGTTAGAGAAGGTAACCTGTCACAGTGGTGTTTGTCAAATTTTCTCAAACTAATAATTTTGATAGGGCATTGAAACACATCAGTGTGAATCTACTCAATGTGAAATGAATGTTTTGCTGTGGCTTTTTCCAAAGGAATCTTTACCTGCTTCCCCTTCACGTATTCATGTTTGTACCAGGTGGGAGGTGGGGGATGACAACTAATTTGATTTTTGGGGAGAGGTTTGGTGAATGAATCAGAAGTTTTCATGTGTTTTTCTTTTTCAGCTTTATTTAGTAATAATCTTAATGATCCTGTTTACAAGTGCTTTTTTAAGGGCTACAGAAGAAGTGTCAGTGATGATTCTCAATTCTAAAGAGTTTTCAAATATTTTTCATTTTAAATAGCCTACAAAATGTTTTGTAAAGTGAAACGTGTGACAACTAGTTCAACAATGCAGCAGCATTCTGCGAAGCAGGACTTTCTTCTCGCCCTTAGCACTGACAGTTTGTTCTCTAGTTTCTATGCCGTGAGAGTGTGGTATTGTTGACTTGCTACCATGAGCTCTCTGTTGCTGCAGTTTATTTATTGCCCCCTCCCCACAATGGCAAGAGGACAGTTTGTTCCTTCTAGAGGCAGGACATCTAATTCCTAATTAGTTAAACTCTTTTTTCCCCCACTTGCATTCCAGATGCTCACAGATGAGACTTCTGCTGTGCTATCAGGCATATTTGTTAATAAGAAAGTAACTTAAGTAGTTAACATAACAGAAGTTGATTTGACCTGCCAATATGCGTTTTTGCAGAATAAACAAAGCCTGTTATCTGAGATTTTATTTGTAAGGATCTGCTGAAGTGATCTGAGAACCCCCCTTGTTTGTCTGTCCTGCCCTAGACCTCAGCACATAATCTCACTGTACTGCTGCCCTTTTGACATCTGATTGCCCTTTCCATCAGCATCCATCCAAAAGCATATTTGTCTAAAAAGGAAACAATTAAATTCCAATCTCATACAGAAAACCTTTACTTTTCAAAGAAAACATACTGAATAAGTCACAAAGTCGTACATGATGAGGAACCCTAGCTAAATGAGAACCATAAGTCATTAGGCCAAATTCGGCTCCTGCCAAAGTAGACACCAAGTCACTGATCTCGGTGGTATTTTGCCTGTTTGTATTAGTAATGTTATATGCACTTAGCTTTTATTTGTTTTTCCGTTAAATCCTGTAGTAAGACTATGTTATAATGTATGTGAGAAGTATCATTAGCATGCAACATAAATAACAAGTGTGATTGGTAAGTGAATACTAAAATACTTCAAATATGAAATGATCTACTGGTTATAACCAACTATGAAAACGGGCTACAATGACTGAATTATATGAAATTCAGTTTAAACAGTGTTACTCTCATCAAATACTTGTATGTCCTATTTTGTGAGAATCTAAGAGTTACATTACAGTGTTTTTCCAAGGACAGCAAGACATTACTGTCAAAGTGCACAGAAAGAGGAGATTTGCTGCTTTCAGTATTTGCGCATCCTTTTCTGTTTGTAGATCTCCAAACAGTCCCACCTGGGAAACACCTTGTTTTTTACCATGATTTTGGCTTTAGTGTCAGGTTGCATAGTTTTGATCGTAACTTTGAGCACTGGGTTTTCCATTACCTGTGGCTGCAAACAACTTTTAAAAAAACTAAAAATAATCCATAGTTTTAACTGAGTTATACACTTTAATGTAGGTTTGATAGGGAGAGAGTCTCTGTGTCTTATTTTCAAAGCCCTTCAGGCTGGTGAATTTACTAAAGGCAGTTTTGTCACTGGTGGCTTGTTGTAATTTTCTCCAGGAGCAACCAGGTAACTGCGCAACATGGTGCTTTGAGAGTGAAATGCAAACCCTGCTTTGACTGTGTGGCCACACCAATGAACATCAGGAAAGAGTAAAGATAAGAGCCAAATTCCTACATCTTGCATGTAGAGTAGAAATTGGTGTAAAGAGAAAAATATTTTTTTGTGTATTTTTTTTAACTTTAACTGTTAATATTCAGCTGTCACAGGTTATATCTGTTGATTATACACTATAGATTAAAGGCTGATTATATCAGAAGTAATGTTACTGTGAAGAACAATTTAAGTTTAAGGGAATAATGGCGATTAACACTTGTTTTAGTGTAAACATGTACCTTACAAATATATATAGCTAACAACGTCACAGTTTCTTGTGAAGATGTTTGCAATTTGACCTTTGGAAGAAGAATGCAGGCTGGATGGCCACTGATGTGATTAGGAACTTTGTCTTGTGTTCCTAGAAGAGGGTAGATTTAGAATAGGTATTAGGAAGAAATTTTTCATTATAGGGGTAGTGAGACACTGGCACAGGTTGCCCAGAGAAGTTGCAGAGGCGCCATCCCTGGAGGTGCTAAAGACCAGGCTGGACGAGGCTTCTGAGCAACCTGGTCTAGTGGGAGGTGACCCTGCCCATGGCAGGGGGGGTGGGACTAGATGATCTTTAAGGTCCCTTCCAACCCAAACCATTCTATGATTGTACCCAAGCTAATGAGTCTGCAGCATAAAATGAGGAGCGAGCTGGGAGCAGGCTCGCGGCTCTTGCTGACAATCCACATCCTTGACAGTAGCAAGTTGAAAGTTTGTGTGGCCAGATTTTACTCCTGTAGTTTTTTTGGCAAAGACCTATTTTTATCAGTGAACTTCTGAACATAATTCCTACCTGAGAGAACTTGAAACAGTATATTTTTGTCATTAATTAAATTTCCCACACCTGCTGTTTAAGATAGAAATGACTGAAATGACATTTCAGGGGATCTGGTATGTCAGTGACATCTCCCTGGGTACCACTTCTCTGCAGGTGGAATTCCCAGGAATTATTAAACCCCTGTTACTGATATGGCTGGCTAAATCCCAGCCCACCCTGATTTTGTTATGTTTCCAGGTATGTAGGCTTGTGGATTTAGTGTGTTTGAGCAACTTGGGCAATTTCTAACTGCTAAAAAGACTTTCTCTATTTAGTCTGTCATATGTTATTGAAAAGGGGTTAACTGGTGTATTTCCAAACCTGCAGAGCTAATGGACTCATAATCTATTATCTGCTAATGGCAGGATTGCAACTTACTCACCTGTGCAATTTTTTGGTTCATTTTAAGACCAAAAAGTGTTCTGCCTTTGGTTGCGGAGAACTAGACAAGTGTTGGTGTCGAAGGGAGACTGCCACTATAGCTGGTAACTTCACTAACAGCAGCTTCACCGGCAGTGCGACATGATGTATCATTTTGTCCTTTAGCAGTATTCTTTTTGAAATATATATAGATCAGAAATGCCTGTGTGTGTGGAGTTTATCATATAGTTGTTAGGGGAAAAGAGATTCAGTTGCATGTTTGTCTGTTCGACAATTAAAATCACAAAAAAGACTGTAAATGCCTTCCTATTTTATATTCAAAGGTAAAGGAAATTCAACTAAGTGAATTTTAAAAAAATTGTTCTTAGCAATGAGGTTAATATTTTTACCCAGTTCTCTGACTGACAGTTTAATGGAGACTTTATTGGGTTATGTTAATGATGTCATTGGAATATATATTTCTTTGTTTGCATCTGTCACTTACAGATTTATTTAATATTCTGCTGCTTTCCTATTGTTTTTTTTTCTACAGAATCAGCTCTCTTTTACTCCTTGCATATCTTTGGCAGCCAAGTCCTTACTTAGAAAAGAAAAAGTTTGCAATGTTCTGACCAATTAAATGTCTCTACAAATAGAAAAGCATTTTGTTAGTGATACCTTCTACAAAACAATACTAAAATATTGGTGTAGTACATAAGCCTTTTACCACCCTTGAAAACCCAGCTTGAACCTTGAGCTAGTCATTTACATGATGTTTCCTTGGGATTACCTACACTCTTGTCCACTTTGACCTTGTAATTTTGCTCACAGTTGGAAATGTAATGCAGAGTGACTAAGATAATGTTGTTTACACAGACTTTAAGTGGAGTGACATTATAGTCAAGCAAGTGTCACATCACCCAAAGTGAAGGAAGACTTAATTACCATAATCCTGTGAATACTAAAATTCCTTAGCCATGTGTAGCATAATAATGTAATGTTCTGCATGCTACATTTAATAACCTGAAGGTACTGTATTAACTCTCGGGGATCTTTAAGTTATCTTAAACTGAAAGCACACAGATTTAGAGCATGTCAGGAGAAATTCTGTGGTCGATGTAGATCCTTGGTGCGTTACATTGCTAACAGTATACCGTCTTCCTTTAAATGTATAGTTTGACAGGCAAAACAAAACTGAAGTGACTGTACCAGCATCTCTGATCTAATGGGTATAGCCTGGGGCAAAGAGTTCTGCAGGTGACCAAGGGTAAAGTTCACTAAATAACAGGAATGGTAGGAATGAGACAGTAATAAAAACATACCGTGTCATGGCAAACGTACCATTAAGTGGAGAAGAGTGTTAAATGCTGCAAGACTGGAACAATCTGTTCCTTAAATATTCAAACAATCCTACCTTTTTGCCAATACTCTGTGCACCAGCACCCAGCCAGAATAAGAAGCGAGACCTTGAATGAGTATATAATCATGCAAGGCAAATTATCATGCTTCACAAAGAACTAAAGTATTTGTCATGTTCCCCTCTGAGCACTATGTAATCATTTTATAAAAACGAAGTGATTATTCTTAATATATGTTGGTTTTATTTCAGTAACACTAAGTAGCAGTGCGCAGCCTGCTGCACATCTTACATTTGTGTGAAGAATCAGACTGTTTAGCGGCTGAAAGAATGCTGTTTAGATAAAACTGGAGTACAGTCAATAGCTTTTTTTTTTTTTTTTTTTTTTTTTTTTTCTTTTCTTACTGCTTGAGAGCCCAGAGAGGTCTGCAGATCCTGCCTGGCCCGTCGTCCTGTCATCTGGGCTCTATACTACTGTGGTCAGTAGCCAACAGCGATAGATGGATTCAAAAGCACAGGTGAATAACCCACTGTGATTTAATATTGTTTGAAAGATAAGTTTTGAATTAGCATCTTACAGAGAGTAGCAGATCAAATGGTTAATCTTGAGAGGGATTATGCGTTTTCATGTAGGAACTGCTTTTTTAAATAACTATTAGTATATAGTTCAAGTTTAATGTCTAAGGTTTGGTTCCCTGAGGGCTGGAAAACTATAAATTTACAAGAATGTGTCACAAAGCTGGACATTAAAGTATGTGCTGCTAGTGTATGATATTAGTGTACAAGCAAGCAGAGTAGGGAGCAAAAAAGCTTGTGCTCTGATTTTTCCCTTACTGCAATGCGTTACTCTGGTGCAATTGCCTTTAATAGAATTGTTCTTATTTGTAGAGAGGTGGTGGAAAAGGAGGCTCTCCATGTGTTTGTAAGATTTTTTTATTTTTTTATTTTTTTTTTTTAATGGATGCCATCAACAAGTTTTAAGGTCCCTTCCAACCCAAACCATTCTATGATTAAGGATGCCCTGTGGAAGGAGGGTGCAAAGTATCCTTGTGTTACCTAATTTAAGGTTTTGGTGTATTACAGCAGCCTTTGAAAGATGTTCCTTAAAAGTGATGCTCTTCCCAGGAATTAAGAATCTGAGGAGAAGACAGGGTCGTACCCTGCTGGCGTTTCCTGCAGCTGTCCAGGAGGGCACCTATTTGTGAAGCAGCAGTGCCAAAAGGAGCACAGGTTGTGCACACTTGGGTGTGCAGCACGTCGTGCTCCCTCCTTGCTGAAGCCCAGCCTGTCCTTCTTCCAAGCTAACATGTGCTGCCCCTTCAGTTTTGTGCTCTGGATTGCCTCTGTCCTATGAAAAAACAGTGGGGGAAGATCAATCTCCAACAAGTATTTCTGTGGTAATACTCAGTAGCATCAAATCCTCTATATCTTTGATGTATACTTCCAGGAAAAATAAATCAAAATTTTGAAGAATGAAGTGTGTATAGCAAAACGGGAACTGTTAGCAGTTATTCGGACACAGAGAGGTTCTATGCTCACTGGGGTACTAGTAATTATACGCATACATTGGAGGTGTGCTAATATATATATCATTTTCAAGATACGTCTTTTCTCATGTAGTTCCCAACCATTTTGTGTGTTTAAAACGAAGTGCTAAATCTCTGATCAGGGAAAATAATGTAGACTTGCTGTTTCTCAGATTGTTTTTGTAAAATTAAGCTGTGCTTAATGCTGCTGGTTGCCAGAGGTCTCTCCTTGCCTTGTAGTATCCACTTGGGGTATTAGGAGCTAAATAAAACAAGACAAAACAAATGCAAATCACAGAAAATGTAGATTATACATGAGAAAAGTTTTGTTTTTACGGATTTTTTATTTTTTTTTTTAAAAACAGAATTCCACTATTAGCAGCAGTTGCCTCGGCGGTGGTGTGTACTCGTTTATGCATCCACGCACTCTCTCTGCTGGCTCTGTTGGTAGAATAGGATGATTTGGGGCTGCCACTTGAATATCTGAAATAGGACTACAAAGCTGTGGAAAGCACAGCGTTTCATTAAAAACCACCTTTGCGTAAACTCCTATTGCAGCCCGTACGTTGTTCGGCGGCTGCGGCTGCTCGACGGCTGCTTGTGCACGGATTAGTTTTCATTGCTTCGAGCTGACCATATTTCCCTTTGAAATCGGGGCACTGGAGCTGTAACCTTGACGCTGTGGTGATGCAGAAGCCCTGCTGCACAGCCAGCGAGCTGGTGCTGGTGAGCGCGGAGCACCTGTGAGCACAGACTGTGGGGCTGGATGGGGGCCCCAGGAGTGCCGGGGCTGCAGCTGCCGGGCTGAGCAGCAGTTGGAAGCGCTCCCTCTCGCCAAGCCCCCCGAGACCCACTAAAGGGTTTTAACTTTCTTTGGATGTATAATTTTTGTTGATTAACAGGAGATCTGGGAAGGAGCCCTTTTGTAAAACTGATGACAGGGAGGAGCTGCCTCGGGCAGAGGCTGTCAAACAATCTCCTTTGTGACTGCTATAGCGCAAATATTACCAAGGAACCAAAAATCCCTTCCTGCTCCCCAGGGACGGCACTGCTCAAACATGAAACTCATCATATTTCCAGAGATGAATCTTACAGGTTCTGTCTTTTTTTTGCCATTTCAAATTACGCAGTGTTTGGGAATATGCAAACTTTACAATGTTGTTCTTTGGAGCAGAAAGGTCAGAGAATATTCCCAATAGCAGGATGCTGGATCTTGGCTTTTGTCATTGCTGACTGCCTTAAGGAGGTTTGTTTTCCTACATGTCTGAGTAGTTACTGCTGTCATGGCTGAGAGAATTTTGGGTCCAACACATTCTGGTTTTCCGCATAGAGATTTCATGCTCTCTCCTGTATTGTTACAGAATGCAGAGGGTGGGAAAGGGTTTTCCAAGACATCCACAAGTCCTGATCGTGAAGATCTGGAAGAACAGTCCGAGTGGCGGGTGCTGGGGCCGTGATAAACACTGTGTTGAAACACACGTTTAAAGTTCCGTTTGGATAAAATCTGGTCATATTCCTTAGATGAAACAGTAGAAACTTGACTGGGAGGGCAGTGTCAGTGGCCAGTGGAGTGTCATCACCTGTGTCCATTGTGTGGGGGAAATGCGCAGCGTTTTTGTCTCAAACATTGCACAATACAATATGGATTATTCTACTATAAAACTGAATCACATTTTCCATCAGTAGTCTTCCATTCCCATAAAAAAAACTCGCAGTTAGTTAAAAAGAAGTATTTTTGAAAAACAGGGGATAAAAATGTGTAATTATTGATCGTCTGCCATGCTCGCAGGGTAGCACCGGGGTCCGGGGGGCAAAGCCCGCAGTTGGCGTGGGGAGGATGGCACTGGCTGCCCTGCCTGCGCCCGGCTTCGCGGAGGGGCGGCCGCCCTCTCCAGTTCCTGCAACTGCAAAACTAATTAGTGAAATTAAGTTGAAAACGCTGTAAACAAGTGAAGTTGTTATTCATTCCGTACGGCACTACAAATGTGGGAGGACATGTTAAATGATAAATTAGGCATGAACTGCTTTAATCTGTAAGCTGAACATGCTAGCGAAGGGCCTGCATTTGTAATTAGTATTGGGGGCCACAGGAGAGTGGTGCCTCTTTTAAAACAGTGACAGGGAATTGATCAGTTTAGGTTGCCGTGGCAACCAGGAGCCCTCCATCGCTTTCCCCGCGTTCTCCTATTATGCTATCCCTGCGTTTAGAAATATATTTATGAACTGTAAAGATAAACTACTCAATAATGCAAAAGAGGCTACGATGCTCAAATGCCAAACTGACGGGGGCCAAGCGGGTGCCTGACTACCCGATAACAAGCTTAAGTGTTCTGTGGTTGTCATGACATTTCTTTTACAAAGCAAATGATGTCTGTAGAAAAAAAAATCTTAAAATTAGCCGAAAATGCAAATCTCTTTATGAGGCTGTCACCTTCATAATAACAGACAATAATTGATGATTTATGAGATGCCACCATAGCAACCACCTCTTTTGGCACCCCCTGGTTCCTCTTATACAATAGGCTTGGGCTCCTGTGAAAAAGTTTCCAGCGCGAAGCTCAGGAGGTCTTGTAGCGTCTTACTCCATTCGGTTTTATTAAATGAGATTTGCAAATGTTGCAGGGATATTCGCAGTTGTCTTACGCCTTAAGGGACTGAAGTGCCTTTTGTAAAAGCCATGTAAATCGTGACCGAAATAGAGTTGTTTCTATCAAAACCTTTTTAAGAAAATAGATAATTTTTATTTGCTGTTCAAGTTAGAATGGAAGCTAGGATACAAAAATCTTTGCTGTATACTTGGCTTTTCAGAGTCCTTTGTCTAATACTTGTGTTTAAAAGTATTACATAAATCAGCCTCTTTTTTTGCCTACTGCTGTCTGTATTAAACTATCATAGAATAAACGGTGTTTTATTTGGATTGTAATTTCAATGACTGTGAAAGAAAGGCTTTTATTTACAAATGTATATTTAGCTGTCTCACAATGTGTTACATCTGCAGTGTTCTTCATGAGAAATTAGTGCTTTAAAAGAAGTTTTCAGTCTTTCAGATTACCATGTTTTCTAACTGATAAAATCACGTTCGGGACAAGTAGGGTCTGTAGTCTTGGTTGAAGGTTGTATGGTACTAAGAGGTATGAAGTTAAGTAGTATTGGTGTCTTCATGTCCAAAGGCCATGTTATTTGTTTTTCTGTACAGGACTGGAGGGCATAAAACCCCTCATACCACAGTTCTGCATAACTAAATTTGGTCCCTGGATTTGGTACCTAGAAAGGCCAAATTAATTTTGAGGGAGGAAAACTGGCATTAGAAACTTCTACTTTTAAGGTACTGGGGGTTTTGCCCATAATTCCTTCCTCTCTCCATGCCATTAATAAATGGAGATTCCAAATGTGCCCTTTTTATTTTGCTTCTCTTTTTAAAAAAAAAATGTAGGAGGAGGAAAAATCCACTGATTAGAAAAAGCATTCTTAGAGTAATATGTTAATTCTCAGCCCATTATCTTAAGGTCCATACTCAGTCAACAGTTCCAAAAAAAGTAGTAGAAACTTAGTTGAATTAAGAATTCATGATCTTTCCTATTCTTTTTTACTTCGTCAAATATGACAATTAGAGCTGTCAGTTTCAGAAAGTGATTTCTGGTAGAATAGTATCTTTCAGTCACCCTGCCTGGTATATAGAGAAAAAAGAATAGATAGATGGAAACCCTTTATGTTGTTCTTGGTTATATCTAGGCATTGACTTTTCTGTTCACATTTTGATATATTTTCCATTGTTTAATTGAAGTCTTTTTGTTCTTATGGAATAGTATTTATAGGTTTAATTTATTTATATGCTCATATGTGAGGAAAAAAAAAATGGAGGTGTCTTTAGGATGAAAACAAATAAGCTTGGTGGTTCCTCGCCCCCCCCCGCCCCAACTGTGTCATCTTTGCATCTTCACCTCTAACTTCAGCAGAACTTGCTTTGGTTCTCTTTCTCTGCCATTGACTGCTCCAAAACCACAGACCAAAAATACCCAAATGCCACAACAGTTCCTACCGTTTTATGGGTAACAAGGTTTGAATACTGTAAAGAAAATACACAGAGTAAGAACAGGAAGCAATACAGGCTGTTATTTGTGGTGCTTGGTACAAAATGGGTATGATTTCTATTGCTGGACCCTTAAAAAAAAACCTCCTGTTTTGTATGTTCTTTTCCTTTTCCAGGGTTGATGTAGTTTCAGGAGTATTGTGGGCATTTTCCGTGTTCCCCTGGAACTGGACTCAGTGCGGAGGTGTTCTCATTAGCATTTTACAAGCTGTGTGTGTGCAGCAAGTGTAGAAATTGCAGTAAAATTTTTTGCAGTGTATTGACCTGCAGTCCATTTGAAGTTGATAAATACCAGCTGTTCAAACAGAAAATTAAACAAAAGCAACTCAAAACTTACTCTGAAGTAAACAGGTGAACAGTATGTAAGACAAAGCAGTTCCCCAAAGGCATTTTTAGTACATGGTCATTATTTAACTCCTGACTGAAAATAAACAATGCTGACAGAGTGTGTGTTGGGGGGCTATGATATATGAACAGTGTCAGTACTGTAGGCTGATAACCTATAGCTTGACATCCTTATCTATAAACTTTGACAGATACATCAGTTTGTTATTGTCACTTTATTAACTTGCTTCTATGATAGCCGAAGATAATCTTTCTCAAAAGTCTAACACAGCTAATACTTTACTAGGTAAAACATTTGGAAAAATGTCAACAAATTTTGGTTTTCCCCCAAAGGAAAATCCTTTACAGTTCATTATATGTTGAGACAGTATTTCACAATATGGAACAGAGTTGTTTGCATATTAGGAGTAGACAATAAACTGTTTTGTCACATTAGATTATTTATGCCAGAGACATCCTGACAGCCTCTCTTAAAAAAAAGGAATGTATTGCTAGGAAATGTAGTTGTGGCTGCTTGTACTGAACACTTGCTTAATAAATTAATATTTTGGTCTTGTGATTTTTTAATTGGAAAATAACAGCTGTTCCTAGTTGGAACTGTCTACTTTGTCTTCTGGTGCTTTACAACAGAGCTGTAATAAAGATTTCACAAGCCTTCTCTCGTTCTCCATCCCACTCCTCGCTATCCTGCCGATGCCACGGGGGTGAGCGAGGGGACAGACCTTCAGCTGAAGCGGCATCACAGAATGTACAAAAACGGTTCTGACTTTTTTGAAACTTCTCTCAATCTTACTTCAGAATGTTAGTATGAATTATACTTCCAAATAAGCGTTTTTTCCCCATTTTCTCCAAAACAGTTCTTCAAGATTTGTTTGAATCTGAAACTTTATCGAACATCTGTTGCATCACTTCATGCCAGACTTCTTCCTCTTAACTCTTTGCCCTGTCTGTCTTACATTTAGTGATGCATTATATTTTCAAGGCTGTATATCCACGTGCATTTACCACTGAAGGAGTTAGGAAATGATCCTTTAAATGCTCATACATTTGCTTATTTTTGTATAAAGCAGTAAGGCAAGGCCAAGCTGCTCGCCAGCTGCCCGTACCCACAGCACACTCTTGGCATACCTCAGCAGGGTTGTGGCCCTTTGAGGTGGGTGGGTGGGAAGGGATTAGTTAAGGGCTTTAGTAGGACAGCAGAACTCAAGTCACACAAAGCAGCCTCAATCCTTAAATTACATGATTTTGGGGGGGCTTACGTTGTCTCAGTAATGGTCTTTTAACATTACCGTGAGTATGTGATTACTTGAGATTTTTAGAAATGCAATCAAAACCCCCAGAACTTCTGTAATCTGCAGCCAGTGTCACCCGTAAGGGTCCTATAGTTACTGGACTGTCCAGACCTATCATGGGGACTGATGGAATAGCTGTAGCTACAACATGCTGCAGTCATCCGTGTGAGCCAGCACTGGAAAGAGGTGGATGCCTTTTGCAGTGATTTTCATTGATATTTGCTGCAGTGGAAATGTTGAGCTGCACTTGTCTTTGGAGAGTACTTTAGCGAGTGTAAATTATCTGCCAGTCTTCCACAGCTCACACGGCAGGCAGGCTTCTCCTCCCTTCTCTGTTCCAACACCAGTTCTTCACGCCTTTTGCATGCCTTCATCTTTCATGTCTTCCTCAGCCTTGCCCTCCTAGTCCTAGTTTTCTTGCCCTGTAAGGTCTTGCTGCTCTGTACTCCAGTTATCCTGAAATTAAGCCTCTGCTCCCATTCTGGTTTGTAATCTTATTTTCCATTTGTTTCAGGTGTCTCCTCTCCAGTACATATTTCTTTGTCGCCAGTCTGTTTGCACAACCGTCTCCTCAGGGTCCTTGCCATTGTTGCCTTTAGTTCTTACTGCAGCTGCTTACCTTGAACACAACTCTGGTTTCTTCTTGCCTTGAAGAGATAGGGGGTAATTCCCCAGTGTCTCGAAACGTTCCATTTCTTCTGCAAACTATGGTTCAGGCAGGGAGGAGCTACTAAAGTTAATGCTGGGAAGCTAGAATAGATTTGGAGCGAAAGAGGAGGGCAAAATTAAAGTGACAGTGGCACATTGGGTTACTGTTGATCTAAGCATTAACTGAGGAGAGGAGGAGATCCAGGCAGGAATTTAGACCAGTTTGAGCTGAGACCCCAGTTTGCTTTGTTGTACAAATTTTAAGAGTATTGACAATGCTAATTGTCACGTGCATAATAGGGAATGGGGAAAGGATGTTAATAAAAGGGGAGTTCAGTTTATGAAATCCCAATTAATTGTGAGAAAATACGGATTTTCAAAATTTGACATCTTTTCCAAAAATGGGAGTTGTGAGGGTGCCCCAGACCCAAATCTGTTTCTGCTGTATAGAAGCCAGTATTATGAAACATAGGAGTGTAAAAGGACCATATGTAAAGAAAACGCTGTCATTATAATAGCGAATGACAATATTTTTCTCTTGCCTATTTCTCCAGAATTGTTCACTGAGGTCTTACCAACATTATGCACTTGTATGATTTTCGTAAGAGACATTGCAGCCAAACCTGCCTAGGGGCTATTACTGGAGATTACACATATTTATTGTTTGGTTTTGTTACGGTAATAGTATTAAGTAGTATAGCATTATTACTTCACAAATGAAATGATTTGTGTTCCAAGTCAAAGCTGTATGGATGAGAGAATACCAGCTTTTATAAATGATCCTGTTTTTTTTTTTAATGAGTTTGTAGATACATGCAGGCGTTTTTGGAAAAGACTATGCAGAATAAACTCAATTTTTAAGGAAATACGTAGCATCAGAGAAAAATCTTGCAGTATTACATTTGGTCTCTTCTGTTCTTTATTTAGGTAAAAGTAATGTTCCTAATTTAACCAAATGCAAGTTTAGCATGGCCTAAAAAAGTAAATCATTAGAGAAGAGAAGCTTCCTGGCTGAATGGCTGTAATGAAACGTAACTTGAGGAAGACAAACCCCTAACTCATCTTAAACAGACACAGTTCTGCAGTATGTTGGTAACTAAACAAAATGGTCATAAACAGATTAAAAAAAAGGTAAAGAGTTGCAATCATTGATATTAATATCATAATGCATTGTAATCAGCATAACTCTTTAGATATTTTCCCTGACTCTGTAGATATCTAGTGCTGCATCAGTTCTTTTGCAGCTGCATTGCAGACATGCTGCCACACAATTTTTGGTATACCCTTGATGACTTTTACTACTATATCACAGTGTCAGCTGCATGACAGCAGCAGTGTTCCTGGATCAATATTATATTATGTCATTTTGTGCAGTGACAGAGAGCTGTATAAAACTTCTAGATTTGCTTCTTTGGAAATGTACAGCTGAAACTACAAATGGCCTGATAACAATCTGCACTAGAAGTAGTGTATGAAAATGAAAAGGGGTGCCCGAGGGAAGTAAGTGTGTAGGAAAACAAAGAGGGTTCAGGCTTTGAGATACAAGATAAGGAAAGGAAACGCTGCTTTTACATATGGCGTTATATCATTGCATCCAGAGATTTTAACACACTGTAGATAAGGTTGTCATACCTTTGAATCCACTAGATTTTGCTGCATTGCTCAGGTAGAGTAAGACTATGTGCAGTCTGTTACCAGTGATTTATGCAAGAAACAGGGTAATTATACCCACCCACATCAGTTAGTGGATCAGCAACTCTCCTGACAGTATGATTTAGGAACTACTTGTTTGTTCTGCTGGTTTCTTCCTTTTCTAACCTGTTGTTCTGAACAAGTGGAAATGTTAATGCCAGAGGTGAATAAACGTGTTCACGAGAATGCAAATCCTGAAAAACTTGATGTGCACATTTACATATTAGCTTGCTAATGTAGTCACAAAGATTTAAAATTAGAATCAGAGTGGGATGACAAAAGCTTGGAGGTTAGTATAGATAGCAACAAATGTTCAAGCCTTTACAAAAGCAGAGGTATGAAGTTATTGTTAATGTGTTTAAAGCAGGTACAAGAAACACGCTGATGGGTTGGTTCCAGATCACCTTAAAAGTTATGCTGTATTCTAAGTACTCCAGGGAAATAAACAGGAAAAACAAACAAAAAAATTTAGTGTATGATCATAATTTATGGTTGTTATGAAAGAGAGTTGATAGATAATTCACATAGCTAGAGTATCATCATAAAGGATATGGCTTGTTCAGGAAACAAAGGCAACTAAAGAGGGAAGAGATGTCGCCTTATAAAACAGGGCATGTGCTCTTGCTCAGAGGTGCAGGCTATGGAGGGAGATGGCATGGGAGGAAAGCACTGGATATGATGGTAGCCTGCTCTTAACGGCCACCAAAGCAGGAGGGATCCATGTGGATTCAAGTAGAATCATCCAAAGCACAGGACTTTGTGGTAATGGGAATTACAGCATGTACTGCAATGCCAGACTCTTTTCAGTGGTGCCAAGCGACAGGACAAGGTGCAACGGGCACAAGCTTGGAACACAGGAAATTCCATCTCAACATGAGGAAAAACTTCTTTACTTTGCAGGTGACAGACAGAGCACTGGCACAGGCTGCCCAGAGAGGTTGTGGATTCTCCTTCTCTGGAGATACTAAAAACCTGCCTGGGTGCGTTCCTGTCCAACCTGCTGTAGGTGAACCTGCTTTGTCAGGGGGGCTGGACTAGATCATCTCCGGAGGTCTCTTCCAACCCCTGCCATTCTGTGATTCTGTGAATGCTTTACAGAAGCTTTTTTTTCTGTGTATGTTAGAGAAAGCAGCTTTAAAGGAAAGTTTGTGGTGTTTTTTTAAGCTCAGTTGTAACCAAGAAAGAACTAGTTGGGAATGTCAAAATGTAATGGAAATTGGGTGAGAGTGGCTATGAAATGGTAGTGTTTATGAGCCATATAACAAGTAGAAGAAATAATACATATTAAAAACAGTCTTAAAATAATGCAGAGTGATGTATTTGTATGGGGAGGTAAGAACTCCATGGTAGCAGAAGGATAAAATTTTCCAAAAACCTTGCAATTCCTTTAAAAATAAGTTCATATGGGCATAAATACAAAAGATTCCTTTGCAGAGGAAAAATAGCAACTGTAGAAAGAGGTCAGGTTTGCTAAGTTAGGAATCTTTCTATGACAGCCTCAGAAGCAGTATGCCAAAGAGGGAGATCAGTGAAGGCGGTTGGGTTAGAGCAGAATAGCATGAGCATGTGGGGACAGTATCGGAAAGGCCAACGCATAAAGTGAGATGCAATGAGCAGATGCCTTTCAGAGTAAGAGGAAATCACTCTACACGTCCATCTTGGCAAGCGAAAAGCAAGGGCTGATGTGCTGCAATGGGAAGGGAAAGATAGCAATACATGGTGCTGGGAAGATGGAAGACTTTCATGCCTTCAGGTCACCTGCAATTAGATGTCTAACACAATTAATAGTGGTGACAACAGTGCAAGATGTAAACTTGAGCAAGAAAAGAAGTGTGACAAAGCTTATTTAGGTTAGATGTTTTCAAATCAGCTGGGTCTGATATAATGTAGTTAAGGAATGGTGGATGAGATGTCGGAGTGATTAATGGCTAACTTTGAAAAGTCATGGAGGGATGAGTGAGGTATCAGGAGAGGGGAAAGAAGGAAGGAGGAGGAAATGCTTAGAAATTATAGACCACTCCACTTCAGATCAACTAGAAAAACACCGCGACTAATAAACAAACTATTTGTGAGTGGCCAGGACATAACAGACAACATGCATTTGTCAAGAGCAAATTAGGTCAAACTAATCTAATTTCCTTTTATAAAAAAAATGACAAAGGTGAAGCAGTAGATGTCATGTAGCTTCACTTTAGGAAGGTTTCTGATAGTGTCTCACATAGCGTGGAAAATGCAGTCTAGGTGAAACAAATAAGGATAGATGCAAAACAGGTTTGAAAATTGTGATTGAGAAAGTATGTTTCAGTACTCTGTCAAAATCAAATGCAGGGGAAAAACTGGGAGCACAGCAGCTGTGTAGATGATCAGCGTACCAGATGCCGAATGCAAGTCAGCAGTTCTCTGGTGGTGTGAACATGGGAAAACTGTGCTGGGCAGTATGAAAATTAATATTGCAATTGCAAGGAAAGGTGGGGCAAGTTGAAACTTTGTTCCTGATTTTTGAAGCAAAACTTTAAGGAAAAACTTGGAAACTTGGATCAAATCAAGGGAATTCCATGCAACAAACATCAGAACTGTAGGAAACAGCAAGTAATGAAACACTCATTTCAGATATTTTCTCAAAATTCACAGTACTAGTTAACTAGTACAGAATTCTGCCTCCATAATACTTTGATATTTAGTAATAAGTTGAAATTAAATTATTGTTACTTCCTTCTCTTCTGATGCTTTGCTCTTTGTGACAATGAGGGTATCTGTCATCACAGTTTAGCTCCTTACGTCCATTGTAACCCTGGTTGTCAGGACTGGGATTTATTCCTCTAACCCTAAGGACATGGGGTTCATGATCTCTCAAAACTGCTCTGCATATAGAAGTCTTTAGGTTGCCTTTACCCATGAGGGAGAGAAAAAGGAAAAAGAGAGACCCCCCTCTACCTGACACATTTCAGGCTTCGCTGTCCATTATAGGGCATATTAATGCTTAGTGTGTTAAATAGCATCTCGGGAAAAACTGGCCTATTTGTTCTTTCTGGGAGATTTATTCAGAAAATGCAGCTCAAAGTGCTAAAACAAGGTTTCTTTTTAAGATACATAACTTTTGTTATTCCTCTTGACTAACTGTGTTGCCAGATATTCTAGAGGAGTCATTCCACTTCGTAAAGATTTTTAATAACATCAATAGGCAATTTATTTTTCCCTTAATACAACAGATTTTTATCCCTAGGGGATGCCTGTGTATAGATTGACATTTAAGGGCCAGTTTCTTTGCTAGGTCAATCTTCATCAAAGGAACTAGGATAAGGAGGAATTTATCCCCATGTGTTTGGCATAGATGCCCGCCAGTTGTAGAGCTTAGTGAGTCCATCAGGTGTGCTTTCCCACTTGTGTGAGAGGAATGTTGTGTCTAACTGAAGCTGTAATTAATTCTAATCATTTGCATTCCAAAATTACAAATTCTAGCAGCCAAACTGCATTTTTCTCTATGTGTCAAATGCTACATTTCATAAATATTACTATTAGAACAAAAATGAGTATGAATCTGTTTGCAGTATGAAGGAGAGAGCAACGGCAATTAAGGGTATCATGTTGGGTTTGTACCCAAATGTTACTGTTTACATAGATACGATAAAAATACGTTCTTACTGAACTTGTTTTGAGAAAGGCAGGATCCTTACGTTACAATTACTGGGTAATTTGTCCAGGCTTTTGCTTTCTCATGAGCAAGTGCTATCAGTTACGTAGGATTAAGTTGTGACTTAAGGATTATAGTTCATGCTCAGCATCTGGGCTAAGTTTTCGACATTTATTTCCTGTCTTATTTTCTTCCAAATTACAGCCAATATTTTTAGCTTATAACATTGTGTTGCCCAGGGCAGTATCTTACACCATTTCAGTTACTTTTATACACTAGTTACATTCTATGTTTAAAGCATAGGCTGTAGAAGATGTAAAAAGAGGAGATTCTAATTTTCATTTTGCCGTCTTATTCCAAGGGCAATTGCAGAGGATTGTGCTTGTTAACAAAAGAAAGAGTCTGATTTTAAGGGCTGCAAATCAATCCGTAGGATGGGATTTGAATCACTGTCAGTGGAAGGAAAGTGTGTTTATAATAACTAAAATCCCACGTGTTCATAATTGACATAATTAGAGGCTATATGCACAATTTCCCTGTAGAGAAGAAAGATAATGATTTTGAAACCTTGTTTGTTAGGGTTTTTTAATATACTTTTATTAAAAAGGAAAAGGAAATCTGGTATTTGCAGTGGTATATACTCTTACTCATGTGGGAACTTCAGATAAAATAGTGGCTTCCTTTACATGATTTGTACATCATTACAAATCATCACGCTGCATTCTGTTTCACAAAGACTGGTTGGAAGTCATGACTTTTTGTCAGCATATATTTGAATACCTTCTTGATTTATCTCCCAAAAATTAAGTTGCTGTTGCTGGAAGTACTTTATTATTTTGCTAGGAATACATATTCTAGATGTAATTTTCTGTTGAGTTATGCGCTTTAGCCATAAGTTTCCAAATCTAATCTGAGAAAGCATGATTTCCTCAATATTTAGAATAGGAAACTCAATATTTTCTAAAAAGCAGACACTTGGTAACTACTATATTTTTATGCTGTCTAAAGAGATATACCTCAACTCCTGCTGCATGCTGTTAGGCAAATTTAATTTTCTAGACTTTTATATACTGCTGTTGAAAACACCAAAGGAAACCATGCCATCCTGTTGCCGAAATGTTGGTTACAGGCTTTAACATGAAATGACTATGCGGTAGTCAACATGCTATAGCGAGACCAATAATACGTGCCACGCAGGCGACGAAATAATACATTTCTTATATTTTCAAAATTTTTCTGCAACACTCAACTACAGTAGAAGTTGATTCAGTAGAAACCATGAACATTTCAATTTGCTGTCTCCAAATGGTAGTTTTTGTAATAAAAAGTGAATTTTAATGACCAGGGAAAGCTCATTTGAAACAAAGAAAGCCGTCTGTTAGTTTTATTTTGATTGACAAGCGTGCCAGGGATAAACTGTTGGCTGACACAAGAACATGCCTCATCAGAGCAGTCTACAATGTCCCCAAAGTCAGCTGAAAACATTAAATAACATAGAGCATCAGGATCTTGGAACGATTTGAGCGACAGGAAACAAACTGTTTTTTGTTTTTCATTTGGTTTGTTTGTAGGTACAAAAAGGAATCTGGTGAGTGTTTACATCTTCCCATGACATTTTGCACTAATACTGTTGCAAACAGATTACAGAGTAGAATATTAAATAAATACCACAAAAGGAACTCCTGGTTTTCAGTTTCCCCTAGTGCTGAATGACAGTAATCCTCTCTGACAAAAGAGGGTTATTGCCATTAGTTAATCCTGTTATGTAGTTCCCTCAACAGCCTGTAACACACGTTGATAAAGACTGGGAAAATCTAAAATGTCAAACTAAGAGGCCACTGATCATCTTGACTATAAGGGCATAGTAGAAGCAACCCAGGGCTGGATGTCTGCATCAGCAGAGTATTTAACGTCTAGATCTAAGCTGAAATGAATCATTTGGGCTGAAAGATGCGCACTGTCATTAGCATTCCCTGTTGGCTGCTGTTTGCCCAATGAAGGGATGATTTCAATCACCTCCTGTGCGTGCACTGTGAGTATCAACTTGAACGTAGGTAGGTAACCACATGGAGGAGTTAAACTTGTTTAGATCATTTTTCATGTGCTAAGCCCTGCCAGAGCACGTAAAGTGAAATCTGCAATGTGCAGAATTTTTAGCTAACTTGTTGGTGTTACAAAGACAGTTTTGAACAAGACTACGCACATCTTAAGTGTTAATATTAAGTCCTCCCAGTAATACTAAAGTTATTTTTAAGTTATGGGTCAGGTGATTGCTTAAAAAAAAAAAGCCAAGCATCCATGAACAGTTAGATCACCAAAGTTTGGGCCTGTGATGAAACAGTTAATGAATCTTTAGTTAATTTAAAATTGTAAAAGGAGAGTTTTTGTGCATTAGGGTAGAAAATCTGTTTTGGGAAGCAGAGCCTTGTCTTTCACCGTTGCCTTCAGTTAGCAGCTAAGGCTTTGGAGTCAAATGAGTCAATTACTATTAATAACGTTTGTTGCCATAATGAAGAAGAGGCAGCTGTTTTTCTGATCTAATGCTCTCTGCTGCCTTACAATAATAC
Source organism: Ibidorhyncha struthersii (assembly GCA_013398815.1). NCBI lineage: Eukaryota > Metazoa > Chordata > Aves > Charadriiformes > Charadriidae > Ibidorhyncha > Ibidorhyncha struthersii. Next base: position 942,761 of record VZSZ01008383.1, on the reverse strand, counting down.
TTTCATATAAAGTCACTTCACATGAGGATGGTTTAAAGCATATCCACCGTGTCTGTTCGTGGAGCTAGACGTTTTAATTCCATCCTGTGAGGTTGTGCTCCTCCACTTACGTTGCAACTTTGAACTTCATTAAAATTTGAGTGATTTGTGTGCCTTCCCTGTTGCAGAGCATGTGACAGTTTTGTAAAGTTGTTGCAAATCTGAGTGAAACTTCAGCAAACCAGATTATGAGCGTATTGTCGTGACACTAATTTCTCTTTATCAGTCAATGTACTTCAGTGCTTTTCAGTAAGAAATTACAATGGGAAGGTTGCAGGACAATTAAAAATCTTGGACTTTCTTGTCATCACTTCATATGCATAATCATCAGTTTTATTTGATAGATAATATCTTTCTAACTAATCAGTAGTCATAAGTTTGGCTCAACTAATTTTCACAGAACAATAATAAAGTTACGCAGCATATAATTTAATATCTTAACACCGTAAGCAATCGTTAGTATGTGATCTAAACATGTAAAATGCATTTAGGTCTGGCAGTTTTGAATGCATGTAAGTTATTTTCAGAATACCTGAAAATATTTGGAATAATCATTTCAAAATGGAGTGTACCTTTAGACCTGAAGTGTTTCAGAGTTAGGATTTGTTTGGGCTGTCCAGCAGGAATGGTTTCTCTATGTTAGTCTGTTTTTTTTTCTGAAGACTGCATGACGTTTAGTAAAGGAGAGGCAATTATGTTTTAGCTATCTAATCTATCAAATCACAAACTGATTTGTTTTTTTCAGAATATAGGAATTACTTACTGCTTTTTCTTTAAATAAACCTACACTGAAAGCCTGTAGCTCATGGTGCTGGTGCTTAGAGAATGGCTACCCATTTATTTCTAGTCATAGCAATTGAAATCCAATATTTATTCATTTACCACTCAGTAATATATTTGACAGATGTGTTGAATAATTGAGTAAATTGCTGCCTTTAAACTCCTAGCCTTTTTTTTTTAAATTCACAGTATCTAGAAACATTGCTGATAATATAGTAGTTACAATATCTACAAATAAACGTTGTTGAGATGCCACTTATTGTTGTGATTGTGGCTGCAGATTGGATTTTTTTTTTTTTTTAAACTACTGATTCAAATTCACCCTAAATAAACTCTTACTGTGAGTAAAGCCAGTTCAGCAAATGATGTAGAAGTCAGATCTATAATGTTCCCTTTATAAAGATCAGTTGTTTTGGTGTTTTGAACCCACCGGAGGTTTTAGCTATGATTGATGCAAGTAGGAATCTCACAGCTGGTTCTCTGTATAACACTTAGAACAGATACGGCGTGTCTCTTCCTCGTTTGTTTTTTAAAAAAATAATTGATGCAGCCCAAATACCAAGGTGCTGTTCCCTGTAAAGACTGCAAGGAACTCAAGGTCTTCGTATCAGACAACAGAGGGACCCTGTTGGTAATGTGAAAGATAACATGCAACCTGCAAATCCAGCTGCTCACCCAGCGTCAAGGGGTGATGCGATGTGGTTAATGGAGGACGTAACAGGCTGAAGAAATAGAGTAACAGAGGACATTGGTTTGTATGAGGTCAGCCCTGTGATGCTAGCTGAAGAATGTGATTTTGCCTTTTTGTTGTGAGACGGATGTTAAAGATATCTGTATAAAAGGTCTCAGGACCACAGATAATAAGAACACAATCATAATGTAAATTAAGTGCACTCTTTGGTGTCCGGCTAGATGTAAAATTATGTGACGTATTTTGTATTCGTGCTACTGATACAGAAATTGTAAGGTGGAGGAAAATGGTGTAGAAAAAAACCTTCAAAGTAACTTACGGAAGTTGTTCTCAGACTAGTGGGAGATTGATTTGCCAGGGCTTTTTGAGTGCTTTAAACCATTGCACCTACGTCTGCTTTCTTTTGGTCATAGATATTCTGTAGGAAATCCCATTTAAGTTTATAATTTTGTTTCTTGTGGAGAAACTTTCAGTGCTGAAATAATAGTTGCTTTTCTTGAATTACTGCCTGAACAATGGATTTACCCACGGTTTGTTGACCTTTTGTGTGAGACTTGAGATAGGGTAACTACATGAAGGTAACAGGAGCTCTCGTAGAGAGAAGATGCAAAACCTGACCCACAGGTGTGGTGTCTGGTCATTAGGCATTATGCTCTGTAAGTACAGTGGGTTTTTTTAGGAGTATTTCATGCTGTTCTCTTTGTTGAAAAACTTTATGGTCTTCAAGAGAGATGAAAGATTTGTCTTGTTATTTTTCCTGGAAGTGTTAATTCATCACTCGTAGTTTTTCAAGACTAAATGGTGAAATGGAGAAAATCTTTCCATGTTGGCTTCCTTGCTAGTGTTTTGTAACAAGCAGAATGGCTGCGGAGTAGTAGGCGTAGCTGACTTTGCAGATAACTGAAAGATGTAACAAATAATTGCTTTTGTAAATAGATCAGTCAATGGTGAAAAACTGATGAAAAGAGTTTTTTCAAGCTTTGATTCTTCTTAGTGAACTAAGCATGATTAAGGCCTTTCCCAACAGTGAAACCATTGTTAGCTGCTCTCAAATATTAAATTGATTTCAGACAGTGAAGTCTGAAAATTTAAATACATCTTAATGAATGTGCTGCTGGCCGCATTTAGTGGGTTGTTTTGTAATCAGTTGATTTATCTAAAGAAGGACTTTTAATGAAGTGTTACCTGTCTGTATTCCCTATTTTGAGACAGGGAATTTGGAATATCATCTTACCTTCAAAAAGATGTTAATCTGAAGTAGACAGTGTTGGGTTTCTTTTGGGTTGGTGTTTTTTTTTTGTTTTGTTTTGTTAATCTGGAGGAAATTTTTGGTCACACAATGTGTTAAGAACATTAATGGCTTCTGCCAGGCATTAGTAGACATAACCAGAACACGCAAAATGGGAGTGAGGTTCCTTTTTCCTCCAGGAGTGCTGCAGGTGATCTGTTCTCGCAGCGTTTTGTAGAAGCACAAGAGATGCAAATAAGTGAGTGCTGATGAAAGAGTACATTTTATTTTCTCACTTTATCTCCTGCCAGAAAAGCTTAATGGTATTTTAGAGCTGATATTACACCTCAGAAAAGGGGTAATGCATCTTTAAAAGCTAAACTACATCTTCTTTACTTTTATCAAATTCTCTATAAATCTTTCATGACAGTTTATTTAACAAAGTGTCATTGAAACTGTATAGATGATTGATGTGACCCATGTAAGATCAACATGAAATGTTTGTAAATGTCAGCAAAATGTGACCATCTAGAAGCAAGTAAGGATGGCATTGCTGTGAAAGTGAAAAACAAACAGAAAATATTTATCTTATTCTTTACTTTCTGGGATGAAATTACAAATTCATAGAAGTAGTGTTACATGATTTTTCTTGGACATTGTGCCACGAAGTGGGGAGGAGGATCCAAATTTATTTTGACATACCACTTTTACTATTGGCTTCTTTTACAGTGGATAATCGTTTCTTTCTCACTCACTAAAAAAAAAATCTCCCATTTCACTTCTCAGAAGAATAATACTAATTTGGATTAAAAAAGTAATAGAAAATTGACCACAGTATGAATAAACTATCCTGATTCAAGCAGCTTCCTGAGCTACTGATGCTTCTGGTTTTTTGTACGCTTAATTTAAAATAAATTGAAGATTCTACAGGTATCTTTGTGAGAAACTAATTTTTGGGGTCAGCTTTTTGATGTCCTTCATTCCTGACTTATCTTTTGCCAGGATCTATGGGACCAAGGAAACCAGTGACTTCTGGGGTTCTTTAGAGCCCTCTAAATGCCCCGGGGCCTTGCATGGTAGCTTGTGAGGCTCACCAGCCTTTAATGACCCCTCTTTTATTCTGCACAAAATTGCAACATATGGCATCATATGCTATCATATGCTGTAGCATCGTATGCCCTGTAATTTATAGTTCTTTGTGGTTTTGGTTGGCATTTACACACCAGTAATGTTCTGGGTCCTCAGGAAATTTGCAAGAAGAAATTTATTGCTTGTTATTTCACCCTTGAGAAGAAATACGGAGAGATGTTGCAGAATGTTTTTTGATCTGATGTATGAATTTCTGCGTAAGCCAGTGAGCTTTAGTTCCGGAACTGTTTTACCTCTGTTGGCATAGCAGGTGCCAAGGTACCACTGGGCTGTTTACGGGTCCTGTGTGGAAGCCGTGGAACACCTGCAGCCATGCCCAAGCCACTTCTGGCTGTACAATAAAAGCAGTGCACCACTGGACACTTTGTCTTACCCTGAAACTCTATGTACTGAGCTTCTCTGGGAGCAGTGCAGTCGCTTCTCTTCAGTGCAGATGTCTATAAAACAGTCTTGGAGCTCTGCCATCAGATTTGCAGCATATGTCCAGTGCTATATGTTCTTTATGGCAGCTGTACTCAGCCACCAGAATTTGAGGAAAAGGATGTTTCATCAATTAATTACAAGCATTGGTACATGTATATGTATACGTAGTTCCCGTTTTGCTTCTCAGCCCAGTTTAGTGCAAACCAGCTAAGTTCTTAGGACCCAGACAGGGTCTCCCTCTTCATTCATAACCAACCAAAACAGCTTTGATCCTCGTGAGCAATGCTGCTCAACATGCTCCAAAGGAAGTTCATGAGAGTTGGAGATAAAAACAGTTTTGGTCAACAGCCAAAGAGCGTCTGAGCCCAAGCCTGATGGTTTTTATAGTATTGCAAAACTTGCCTGTGTGCCAAGACCTTCCCACAGTAACCAAAGACAAGGTACAACAGCTCACAAATAGATTGTCAAAGAAAAAAGAACCTGAAGGTGAAAATCAAATCCATTCTGGTATCCACTTGGACAAAAGCCTTTGCAAATTACTGTAATGAGGAGATAACATACCATGGCGATAAAAATCTTGTAAATCAGACATGTTAGTATGGCTTTTAAATTAAACTAAGATGACATCTAAGGAAGGTGATTGAAAAATTTAATATCTAAAGTGGGAGACACAAAATGAAACTGAAGGAGAGAACAAAAATCGAATAGCGTATGCTAATGCATTTTTAGATGCTCTGGGATGAGCTAAGCGTGGCACAGTAGCTGTGGTCAAATTAGCGAGGATTCCCTGTTGTCTGATTCAGTCATTCCTGGGCTTTTTTTGTTTTGTTAATTCTTCATGAGACATTTTATGTTTTCAGAGCAAATAGGTAGATACATTTATGGCATATTATATGATGTATGATTTTAAAATTAATATATTGGAGACACAGTATTAACTATTTACAGTGTACTGCAACAGTACAATTGTATGGTAAATGGAGAAACTTTTGCATTTCTATGGTAATAACAAGAGTGTGTGCTATTACGAGAAGAAACGCTGACATCAGAAGCTCAAGTTGTCAAGTAGCCTTATACGGGTGACAGGAAGCACTTGGGTTATACAGATGTGTCTAATGACCACAGCGACCTGTTTTGGAAAGTATTACTTCAGATGCGCTTAAATGATTTTAAAGGATGCTTGAGTGCTTTTAGAAGAACCACTGAAAAGTTCTGGACCATAATTTCATTCTGTGTGAAGGTGTCTGTATGTGTCTGCATAAACTTTAACTTAGAGACAAGATTGCTTAAGTTCAAGTTCAAGTAAGCATGTTTGTGATAGACAAATGCTTAGTGAACTGTAGGAAAAGCAGGGTATCTTAGTTACGTGTAAACTGTCTTCATTTCAAACTAACCTACATTTGTGACTTAATTTATTTTTTAATCATAATTAAATGATAATTTAGCATATGGTTGTCAAAAAATACAGTAAGTAGTTGGAAGTTAAAAAGTGGAGAGTTTGTGAGTTCATGCTAGTATTATTAACTGGTCACTGGTAATAAAAAGGGCATAAAGCAAGCAGTAATCAAAGTAGGAAGGACTATATAATGAGTAATTTATAGGTAAATGTAGATTGTATATTTCTGGGGAAGTTTCAACAGGCAATCAAAGGAGCCTTGGTGTTGCAGAGTTGATTATAATTACTCCGCTTCCCTCACTTTTCTGCCTTTCCTCCCAATCCCGGTGTGCCAGATGAACGCCTCTCTGTGTGCCAGTTGGATCCCTGCATCTCACTTGCACAATGAGAGTATGGTTATTTCTTATAACTGTGGTAATGAATATGCAAATATCATTAAATTTATTGGCAGTTACAGTTTTCTGTGCTCTCACAGCACAGAGAATGCTGAGCTGTTAATAGAAAAGCTAAGCAACTGAGGCCTGGGGGTGACCAATATAAAATAATACTTTTTTCTCATTCACTTCTTAGTACTATAGTTCCTGATTATGAGTGTTGCATGTGCTCATAATGTTTTTCTGTGAAACTCCAAGAATCTCTCTTACAAATTCACTTTTGACACAAGTAAATAGAGAAAAAAACCCCACCCCCAAAACCAAACCCTGCATGTATGCCAGTAGCAGGAGTTTTGCGAGTCTGCAGAAAAAGAAATGATGGAAAGAGAAAGAGAAAATCAAAAGAATTTTCTGTTTTGAAATATCTTCAGTATATGGGTAGTTCTGCTTACTTCCATGGCTTCTTGTATTTTAATGTGTTAGCACAGAGATGTAACGAAGATTTGGCTACCTGGTTTTATGTACAGATATGTATACACACACATGATAATAGTAAGTGCCTCAAGCTTTTTCCTTTTTCTGTTAATAACCCTGCTTTTGACTGCAGGCTTTGTTTAGTCCTGATTATGATAGCCATTACCGGGAAAGCTCTGATGTTTTTACTGCAGTGCACAGTCACAGTGTGTGTCAGACTCACACAGGTCAGAAAGTTACATCATTAGAAAGAGTAAAGGGCTATGGCAATTGTACAGCATCCATGTATTTGGGTGCATTGAAAAAATTCATCTTCATATTTAGGCATGGCCTTTTATAAGCATTTGCTGCCCGTCTTGCCTCCAGTGTGTAGCGTATGCATTTCGTTCTTTCTTGAGTAATTTGGGAAAAAGATAAAGTGTAGCATTTACTGCAGAAGCAGTACTAATTTTTTGGTGTTTGACCATAGATATTTCTACTACTTATAATGCAGATAAATGGTGGGAATTCTTTTTTGGCGTGGATGTGCTCCCAATCCTGAAAGCTTAAAGGAAATTTGATCTCTAAAATCCCACCTGCGCAGTAGCTTCCTGTTGCACTTGGTTTCTGTTAATTACATAGAGCAGGTAGTCAGTAATCTTTGAAGATAATAAAGATTAATTTCTTCAGTTTTCTCAGCTAAAGGAGTAAGTGAAATGAATGGATAGCTGTGAAAGTGATGTGTAGTTCTACTGTGTCTTCTGATTACTTTCTACATTGCGTCCTTTGCGTAAGTTAAACATTAAAAATGTAGAAATTGTTCTAAAAATGACTGTATAGTGTTTTTCCTCAGCAGAATGGCTTGAACTGACAGCCAGCCAGTTCAAAATCTCAGTGGAAATCTATAGCTGGCTTACACGTCAGTCTCTAATTGAAAAATGAAAATTAAAATGTAAAATGTAATTTGTTTGAATGTAGAGGACATTGAAATATCTTCAAATGTACTTGTCACGGTTACTCAGGTAAAATGACACGTCTCTAGAAATTATTATTGTTGATGTAGAAAGCACACATAATTTGGTGACAAGTGGTTTGGACGTCTGAATTTGGAGACTTGCATTGAAGGGTACCCTTGGGGGTTGACCATTAGTTGCATATTTTTTTCCTGAGGGAGGGATATCGAAGGTGAAAACTAGCAAAGCTTCTCACGACAGAAGCTCCAGGATGGCGTACTTCAGGAACCAGAGGAGTCATCTTCTGATTTGAAGTTATGGCTTGAACCTCTGTCTTGTTTGAACTATCAGAAGGAAATTGTAGTTGTGGTTTAACATTATTTAAATTTTAAAAACTTTGGTTTATATAGTAAAAATCCAAAGTGCATTAACATATGGAAAGCTATTAATTTAGAAGTTTTCATTTTCTGTTTTGAAGCCAGATGTTTGGAGGTGTCACCTTCCAATCTAATGAGTACTTAAATGGCTTTCGCCCCCCTCTTTTAACACTGCATAACTTCATGTGAAGAAAAATCAATTCCTAGAGGCCGGCAACATGTGGATGCATTTGATGAATGAGAAATAATCAGTGCCATTTGCTCATAATACAGCTTCTTGCAAGAATTTAAGACAAACAGGTATTGTTAAGATAATCTGGGTGATACTGATTTTTCGTGACACATCAGATTAAACTGTCTGCGATTTAGTGACTAGATAGGGCAGCCCAAAGCAGAGGTAGTGAACAAAGAGTGAATTTCCCATAAATTCATTATTTCTGGTTAGAAAAAAGGGAAGATGTGAACATTTTGGAAAAATAGAAGAAACGGGATGAATCTGTTTAGTGGTGAAACTCGGCAGCGCTGCTGGTGAGTGCATGTGAGACTGGGCACTCCGGAGTGAGGCGGGTCAGAGCTGACGGTGTCCATCGGGCAGAAGGATGGAGCTCTCGGCATGTTTGCTGAGCTCGGGGTTGATTTCAAAGGCTGCTGCCTGCCGAGGCAAACTGAGGCATGCTGGGCGTGACGTTTCTTCCCAGATTTCATCTTTAACATCATTTGAGAGCCACAATTTTTTAGGTTCTTTCCTGTTAAGCTATTTGCATGATTCACGTGCGCACACATAAACTATGTGCATGATGCACAAAGTTTTGTTGCTTTGTGCAAGATGAATGGAGCTATCTGCCAGCTTCCCGGGCACACACATGCACAAAAGCCAGCAGACGTCAGCTTTATAAACTATGTCAAACTTTAATTAAAATAAACTAATTATTTAGTAGCTACTGTGGGACAGATGTTCTTGAGATTTTTTTGCAATGAACTGTACAACAGCAAGATAGGGAGGCTTTCAGGACTGTCAATATTATTAATTCAATTAATGCATAAAGTCTTGTAGCTTTTAATGCTGTTTTTGCCTCCAGTGTATTTGTAGCCTCTGTGTATTGATCACCTTACAGATTCTTTTTAGAATACGCTTTGTCTTCTTACATGCAGTATACATAATTACATTTTAATAGTTATAATAATAAATAATGCCAATTTGTTAGAAAAACACTCTTCCATTCCAAATTCTTCAGGTTTTCTGCTAAGTGCAGCTATTATGTAAGCCAGAGCTGTATATGAATATCACATGTAAGATGAAGCTTTCTGGAGGGGTAGAGGAGGATGTCATTGCACACAGTGTGAGTGACTGTGCCGCTCCTGTGTTGTGACAAGTCATCACATAACAAGCACAGATAAATGCCCCGCCCAGAGTGAAACGCCATTATTATATATTCTGTTTATAAAACACCATTAAAGAAAAAGTGTCAGTCAATCAAAAGAGTAGTGACATAACTTACTGAATGAACGGGTTGGTGAAGATGCGCAGTGTGGGGGGCTGAATGCATCCAAGAAGGCGATGGGAGGCACTCGCGTGGTGAAGGGACTCCAAACCTCCCATGTGTCACAGGTGGGAGATTGCATGCGTTTTGTGCTTATTTAAAGTGGTTCTTTAAAACCATTTGTTGTACCGCGTCTAGCATCTCACATGGATTTTTTTCCCAGGCTATTGTACTATAGAAATGCGTAGTTTTTTTTTTCCTGAGGTGTAATCTTTATAAACTTGATGAATGATGTTGAAACAGTTACTTTTCCTTCCCTTCCCACCCAACAGTTTCTCTAAAATTCAAGTTAAAAAAGAGTTAACAAAAGATAGAAAGTTAAATGAAGGCTGTTGAAAAGCATGAACTTGAAAGTCTCTTTCCCAATCAGTTGTGTCAGGGTTGCTTTCTTGTGATTTTTAACAATCCCACTGATTATTCAGTTGTCAAAAGATTTTGTGGAGAGGCAGGAACTGGCTTTTAATGTGAAAAATAAGCACATTAAAACCCCCAAGAGTACAAACAAAGCATCTGAGTCTATGGAAAAGGACATAACTGCATTTTCTTTTTCTTGTCTGGGTCTCCTTTGAAACAGACAAATAGCTCAATATGTAGGGTATATGAAATTTGGTAGAGGGATATCTTTGCATTGTAAAAGTGAATTTAATGCTTGTGAAGAATGCTGGAAGCATGCTGAGGTGTTCTGTTATTAAAGGAAAGTTAATGAATGGACAGCATCGTGCTCTATTATTCCCTCAGGATGCCTTAGCTCTTCAGCAGAGGGGTTTCAGAGGTGTGATGTAACTAAGTCACTTCTCATCGGGCGGAGAGTCGTTGAGAAGTTGGCGCTAACATCAGCTGTGGTATTTATCCTTTGTTCCGCTAACTCATTTTACGCAAACATCAAAAAGTTATAAGGTATTCACAAATTGTTACGCGTTTCTATTTTATGCGATTGCTTTAATAGCAGCGAATAGCTAGATGGAAACAAACAGTTTAAAGTACTTTTTTAAAACGGTGGAAGAACATAAGTAGTGGTCTGGTTTTAATAACGTAAGAAGAAGAACACAATAAATGGAGCAAAACCTCAATGACTGTAAGAGATGAACAGTGGCTTGGTAACAAGACAGGGTAACAAGTGGTTATTGCATTAGCCTTTCACCTTTTGAGATTTGAATTTAGGACCCGGTCGAGGCTGCAGATAATGAAGTTGAGTGGTTTCACGCATTTTACTTTGTGCAGTTATCAGTGTTGGCTCTAAAAGGTCTCAGGCTGGGCGAGCAGACGTATTGCAGGTCAGTGCTTAGTTGCAAAAGCTGTGTGAGGATCTACAAAATGCCGCCTTCTGTTGGCAGTTTTGTCCTTTAGTATGTTTGTAATCAGTACGTTAATTCACGCAAAAAAACACAAAATACATTTCTAGGAAAAACAAAACAAAACAGCCAAAGGAGGGTCATTATGGTTTGCTGTTGCTCTTGCCTAAAGTCCCTGCCTCTGTGTTGGATGTACAGGAAATCATTACCAAGTGACTGACAGGGAAGCTTGTTCCAGAGACTCTGTGATCTACAAATAGCAGAGTAATATGAAACTGTGACTTGAATGAATGCAAAATGGAGGTTTTATTGATACTTGACCCACTATTATGACAAGCCATTAAAAAAATTAATCTGATTAAAAATACATATATTTAGCCAATTGTTTTTATTAAAAAAGCCTTGTATGAATGGAAGAAACCTGTTTCGCAGATGAATTTTCAAGTCATAAGATACCTTATGTTCCCAGTGTTAGATGCTTAATGATCGTGGATTAAGCCTAAAAAAAAGAGTATAAAACTGATTTAGAAGCAGGATGTGTAAGTCAGTATTAGGTTGGGTTTTTTTTCATATAGTTTCTGAGCCTTTCATCTGCATGTAGGTCATGTTCTTATGGTTTCTCAGAGGAATTCTTCACTAAAGCTGTGGCCATCATGTCATAGTATGACTGCAGGTGTATGAATAAGGAAAATGATATTGGGCTGTGATGTATAGACACATGAGAAAGTAGGTGCAGGGATGAGGGAACGTGGTTCAAATAGGCCAGGAAACGTCAGATGTGTGTTTGGGCACGTAGGCATGCCTGCTCTGCTCCGGTGCTAGTACTGGTTCATACAAATATGGGTATTAGTGTATAAAGCAATTATGAATACATTCTTATTTAGCTGGAAATGGTAATGATGCTTTTAAAACAAAATGTTCCACACTTATATATGAGCCATGGTTATCTAAGAATATTTTTAAAAGCTATAGAAAACTTCTGGGGAAATTTCCTAGGTCTGAATGTGTTACTATTCGAGAAAATTCAGGAGAGGAGCTTGGCTTCCTCCAGCAGAATCAAGTGACTCTGTGGGTGTTCTGTGACGCTTCCTTCCGTGATACGGAGAATATTGACTCTCTGATCTGGTTGCTTGAAGGCTCCCCAAAACGTTCCTCTTTAGCTGACAGATTGAGCTGAAAAGAATCCATCATGTTCAAGTCAGGTATCTGTAAGCGTGCTCGGGGCGGTGTGTGACGGCAGAGGAGGATCAGCCATATGGAAGTGGCTTTCTCCAAGGTACCAGCGGGTGCAGTCGGTGCATCTCAGTGCGCCTGTTGGCACTGTTGGCAGCCCCGCTCCCTGAGAAAGGCACTGCTTTCAAACATGAGTAATTGATGAATTGTATGTAATATGCAAATGTGAATGCATAAATCTCCTGAATGACAGCTTAATTTATGTGAGCCTTTAAGAATGTGGGATTAGATTTTAATTAAATATCTTCAAAGGCACCCTGACTTACTCAGTTTTTTGGCTGCTGTCTTTATGAGAGTTTAGGAGGGGACAAAATCCGAATTTTAAACATATTATTTACTGTTTATCTAATGAATTTTCATTGAACAAAAGCTATAGATATCAATGCCTATATTTTGGGGACTGAGTTAGGTAAATCTAATGATTATGATAATCAAATAGTAGTGCCATGAAACTTGTCTGAATTGAGTGCAACTAGTTCACTTGTTCCTTTATCTTTAAAGTGAGTAGGTGTCCAATTTAAAGCCTGTATAAATGTTTAATTTAGTATTTCACATTCACAAAGTACCTTAAACTTCTAAAACCAAGTATTCACATTTTAACGGTTATGGCTGCTGTAATTGTTACCCCAAATGCGATGAATTGATTGTTTCCATTAGGGTAGTCAGAGCTCAATCCCAGCATGGCTGCCTCTGCCAGTTTGTAGCAGCTGCAGGAGATTATCTACATATGTAGAGCACTTTGAGGTACTAGAGTATAAATAGTGGGTGCCTAATTTCCTTGATCCTGGAAGGGGCAGATTATCCTGCCCTGGACCCAGCAAATGACTTCAGCGGTTGCTGAAGTTGAAGCAAGTGGTCGGGGTTAAAGTGGAGTCAGCAGAACCATGGGTAGTATTAGTTCAGTACATCTTTCGGTGTTTTGCTGGACCAAATTTACCAGTCTGGAAGAAGCCAAAACAATATGATGGGAAGAGGGTGTAAGAAGACAGCAAGAGATTTTTGCATGGTATTTAAATATGTGTAAAAGTCATAGTTGAGTAGTGTCATAGTCTTAAAATTCTTTTTAAAAAGAGGCAGTTAAGCTAAGCAAAATAACTACTCTCTCTAGTTTGATCAACTGTCTAAAATGATACAGAAAAAAAAAAAAAAGGTATATTACCCCTTCATAAAGACCTTTCATTTAAACAAGGAAAGCCATGGTAAATAACAAATGTCAGCATGAATTGTAGAATTGTGTCCTGAAACACCGCTCAAAACAGATCAAAATTTAGGTAGATTGACATTTTGCTAAACAGTTTTAAAAATGTTTTGTTTTTCATGGTACGCTGATACATTTCAGAATTAAACATGTTCATTAAAAATGCTGTTAACCACATCATGCTAGTAAGCCCCGATAGCGCAGTAGAGGGCAGAGTGTGACGGGACGGTTCCTGCTGTGTGCCATGGACGGTCAGTGGCTTTCTGCATGCAGGACATGAAATTGTGGTTGATCACAGCAGCGAAATTTCTTGAGCTCCATTACACTTTTCAAATTCAAACAAAACTTGACTACGTCTCATCTAGAAACATACAAAAAAAAGAAAAAGGAAATTAATTTCAAGTAAAGTAGGTCTTCGTTTTTAGTGTAATTTAGCAAAGAATTTAAATATATTCAGTAAGACTGGTGCCCCTTATATACTCATATATGTGATGATGCCCTTTACATATTCATCACTAGTATTTCCATTTGCATTTTGCCCCCCTACTCACACCCACTGAGTTGGATCCTTGCAGTGAGACCCGAAGTTACAGATCTCTTTTTGGGGAACTGTCTTTGAATTGGTCACCTGCCCTACTTCTTTGTGCAGGCCATTACTCCTGATGCAGGGGTAGAGCAAAGATCTCTCTCTCTCCATCAGCTCCTATCGGAGAGTTTTTTGGGGTGGCGTGAAGGTGTTGGTGCTGACTCTTTCCATCTAGAGAGAAGCAGCTAGAGGAAAGGGCAGGAGATTTATTTCCTCCTGTGTTCTAGGTAATTTTTCTCTTTCCTTCGTTGTTCTTTGATACCATAATACTAGTCCAGTGTACTGGTATACTAGTAGCTGGGATGAGAGATTTCCCACCCGTGGGAGGATAGGCTTGTGTCCGTGTGGTGGATGTGGGGCCAAGAGCAGAGACTTTGAGAAAATATTCTACAGGCAAATAGTTGTGAAATACTGATCAGTTGGGGTAGATGTTGATCAGAAATGTTAATGTGGAAGGAAATTGATTTTGACTTGGTTTTTTTTTGATTGGAAATAACTTTATTTTTACCTATCTTAATTTTAATTTTTACTCCTAATGTAGTACAATTGCAAAATAGGTCACTCTTGTAAATTCAGTACAATACGCAGGCATGCTACATTTCTCAGTTTTTTGGTGCAAGTACTTAACCGCAGCCTTTGGTCAACTGTTTTGTTTCAGTTCCTGTGTTTTGTGCATGGCGGTTGGAAAGATGTTTAGTTATCAGTATTAGAGCTTACTATCTGAAAGTATTGGCTGTTGCATAAACCATGATAACAGATGAAAGAACAAACTTACAGTTGCTGTAATTACAGTATTTTTTTAATGCCAAAAAGTAAACAAAATCTCTAGATAGGCTGCTTTTTTTATCATTGAGACTAAGGGCTAAGAATTTCTTGAAATGGGATTGTAGACTACGTACAATGGTGAGAGACATTTCTGAAGTTCAACAAGGAAATACTTCAGGTATCAAGTAGAAATTTCTTCTTTTAAAAAAAATTGCTGAGGAAAAACATCACTGTAGTGGGGGAGCAGAGGTACGCTTGGAAGGAGTTGCCAAAGGTTTGAGAAATAATCTCATTAAGTGATGCAACCCCTTAAGTTTAAACTGTTTTAATTTTTTTTTTTTTTACTGTTTTATGCAGGCAGAGCTTTGTGATAGTTATCACCTTCTCCCCTCTGCCCCGTTTGCACCCTTCTGGGCGTTCTGTATTTCACAGTATCTCCCTTACATGGTAGGATCTGGGAGGAATATCTGAAGGCAAAGTCTTTTCTGTACATCATTAAATCTTCTACATTTGGACACTGATGAATATTGTTCGCTAGATATTTTGTTGCTGCATTACTTAATTATGTTGACCTGTTCCTAATAAATTAATGTTTCCTGTAATTATGCCTGCATTTAAAACTCCAGCCTTTAAAACTTTAAAAAATAGAATTCCAATAAAAATAGCTGTATAGATAAGAGCATGGTACTGAATTAAATGTCTTTCCAGACATTCTTGATTTTATGTTGCTAAAGATCAAGAGCTATTTATATCACAAAATTGAAAAAGTCAAGCTAAAAAAAGCCCTAAAACATCGAAAGGCTTGTGATGGAAAATCATCATAAATATATAAATATATAATTGTTAAAGATAAAGGTAAAATTCAAATATAGAGAAAAGGCCAGTGCATTTTTTTCTGAACATCTTTGTGTTGATTTTCTCATTTTTAATTTTGCCCAATGTCCATTTAGCTTAGAATCAGTTTCAGGAAGGAGCTGCTTCTTTGTGAAACTCTCAGTTGGATCCTGATAATAAATACACATTTTAGGCCCTGTACAATATGATAGGTCTGAATGTCTTTACTAAAAATGCAAATGTTAAAAATATATGGCAAAAATTTTCTGGACTTTATTGTGCACATCAGTCATTCTGTATTTTTTAGCTGTAAAGTTAGAATTGATACCCGGTTTCATTTTGCTTTTAAAATCATTCTTGAATTCTCTTTTTTTCTTTTTCTGATATTAATATAAAGCTTATCATAAAATGAGTGCAGACACAAGTGCATGTTTCTTCCAAATACTTTCAGAAACTGAGGTCTAATATATTTAACTAATTCAATCTCAGCATCAATTTATAAGGCAGTATGTGTGTATTGTAATTAGGTCTATTTGAATAATTTACGATGGTCCAAAGTTTAATTCCATTAAGAAACACACACAAGGATAATTCTGGAGTTCTTACTTGGTGCACAGACCTGTAAAGAGAATTTCTGCCCGTTACTCCCAGGAGCTTTGAGGGTTACAGCATTTTATAGGGTCAATCTCGTTCAGGTAAATGATAACATTTCTATCACGCTGTACTATCGTAGGGATTAATAGGGACAGCAGCATTGGGTCCACAACAAAAGGGGTATACTTTCTGAAGTGTCTGATCACACTCAGCCTATTTATAACCGACCTGAAAATATCTTATTGTTAAAAACTTTAAACTTGAGTAATTTTAAGTCATTTTTATGCTATGCCAAATCACTATTCTCACTATTAGAAAGTTATATATGAGCATACTCCAGAGAAATAGTGCAATATTAGAAGTGAAGTCCATTCCACTTCTTAAAGAAAGCATGTTTTAAGAAATGAAAATAAGAAAAGAAGTTTTCAAGGCTTCGTAATTCTTTTTTTGTTTTTGCTAGGAAATGTCTACATCCACTGACAATAAAAATCAATGAATAAATAAACACAACGAGAACATGCTTACCAAGCACCAAACTTTGAGATTTCATGAAAAAAATCAGGCTTGCAATGAATTACTGAAAAAATGTTCTTGTACATTCTCCTTTGAGATTACAGCAGTGCAACCTAGGCAGAATTTCTTCCCAGACAGATTTTATGCGATTTGAAAATAAATGGCTTCTGATATATTTGAGAAAGAATCAAGTTATGTACTTTACACTTCTTTTAATGTCAGTTAGTCATGGTAGAATAATGCTTTAGAGTAAGTGTGCTCTTTTAAGTATCACTGGAAAATAACATTTTCAGTTAGCTAAGGAATTTATTCTGTCATTAATATTTGCTTAAGGAAAAGCTGTGCAATTAAAGCTGAGAAGCAGCCGTGAGCAATACCGAAGAAGAAAACTGAAAGTGTTGTAGCATCGCTGTTCTCAGAAGGAAAACCAAGTTTTTTACACGTCGTTACAAAATAACATGTTAGCTAAAAATCTCTATATTATACATGTTTTAAATCTAAAATACCTCTTCAGGTATTCTGAAATAACGGCCGGAAGTGTGGACTGGTGAAAACTCTGTAAAGGCTTTTTTTCGAAGTTGTGTAATCAGGGCAGTGAAACCTTAACCTGTTCCTTTCACTTTCCCAACTCTGTCCCCCAGGTGGCCTGCAGGGATTTAGGGTATTTTGTGCCTTTATACCACTTCTGATTTGAAAATGGTAATTGTTGATCTCTACAGTGCTATTGGACCACTGAACAAAGTTGCGCTGGTTTTGCCTGTGTATGCCAAGATCTGCTTAGAGGTATTGTTTTATTTTGAGCATTCTTTTCACATCTGCTATTTACCACACAGAATACAGTAATGTAAATCTTAATCTTTCATTTTAAATCAGCTCGTTCTTATGACTTAATCATTTTGACTGCTGTGTTTTCCATTCCCTCTAGCTTGGTAATATCTTTCTTGTAATTAGGTTGCTTAGAAATGCACATGCAGTTCCAGGTATAGCCATACAGGAGCAGATGAGTTAGGGCAATTTCTTTCTTTTCTGAAATGATGCTTCTAGGCATGCAGCCCAGCGCAAAGTTGGATATTTTCCTTGTTTTATCACATCTGCTTAATTTGCAATCTTTTAGAACACCTAAATGTCCCTCAGCATATTAATTATACAGATGTTGCCTCTCTTTTTGAGAGCTACATTTTCATTATTTTCCACACTTCATTAATTTTGCTTTTTTAAAAAAAGAATTTGTTTTTAAGCTGCTTTTATTCATTCAGATCTCACTAAAGGTTTTTGTAATGTTTCCCCTTTCCTGTCAATGCCACCTCTTCTGTGAGGTTTTGTTTAAACTTTTCTGCTTTCCTTTCAGAATGTTTATGAAGATACTAGATTGAGTTAAAGCCAAATCAATTTATTGCTGAATCTTCAAGGTAGCTCCTCGCCATATTGTTATTCGCTCTGTTTCAGTCCATGAGTGCTCACATCCATACTAATCTTTTATTAGAACGAGGCACTCTATTAGTTGATTTTTCTTTTTAAATTACGGTCTAAATGTATTTAATCTTTTTTTTTCCCCCATATATCAATTAATTCTGCTAGTCTCTTCTCTAGAAAGATTTTGTTCTGCCTAATGGCAATGCAACTGTGTGCTGTCATCAGCCTGAAATCATTCTC
Organism: Ibidorhyncha struthersii; assembly: GCA_013398815.1. Lineage (NCBI taxonomy): Eukaryota > Metazoa > Chordata > Aves > Charadriiformes > Charadriidae > Ibidorhyncha > Ibidorhyncha struthersii. Next base: position 924,689 of record VZSZ01008383.1, on the reverse strand, counting down.
TTTATAGTTGTTTAACTATTTATCAGAAGCAGAAGTTACTTCTCCAGGTCAGTAATTACCTAGACCTACCTAGACTGGACACTAACATAGAACAGATTTTCATGCTACCTTATCTGACTTCTTTAAAGTATTTTTTCAATAAAAGCTCTTTTTAAAATTAAGGGAAAAGAACTCACTCGCCTGGGAACTAATTACATTGCTTGAACTCAGGTTTTGCTTGGTGTTTGTTTTTAATAAAAAGGAAAATTATGCATCAGAAATACTATTTAGAAACTTTTTTTTTCTGCAGTTGTACATTTTTGCACTAAGATGATGGGTATGTTTTTGTGTATTTTTGATACAGAATTGAAGCTGTCCCAGTATGATTTCAGTTGCAGTGCAGGGTGAATTTTTCTGTTCGTAGTTGAAGTGTCTCTGTAATACAGGCTTCAAAAGACAATCCAAATACCTTTTGACGATGAACAGTGCTTTCGAACTTCAATACATTTTGTAAGATTATTATGTAAGAAAATGCTAACTAAAACCCCACAAAATTGTAGTGGCAGTGTAAGGAGCATAAGTGGCAACTGTGTTGCTGGTGTTCCAGACATGGTTTGTGTGTGTGTTACAGAAATGCTTTCCATTCCTACCTACTTTAGTTTATGCCATAGCAGATAGAGTACAGTTAAAGGCTCTGTCACTGCTCTGTATTAAGTTACCTTTGACTTTGAAAAGAGCATCTGTGGTACTGGAAACAGGATAAAAACTTATGTTTTGTTAAAACTGCAGAAGGCCCTCACGTCTTGGTCTTAGCTTTTGGCCAGCTCTTTGAGGAGAGGATAAGTCACAGTCCCTGACAAGCCGCAGAGCCACTGTGGTCACTTTAAAGATCATAGTTCTGGGGATCTTTGTTTCATTATTGTTTCTTTGAGGTTTTCTTCTTGAATACTGAAGTAAAGGGACCAATATTCTTAAAGAATACTAATCCGTTCCTTTTTGAAGGCTAATTGTTTGCGTGCTGAGTAGTAGTTGCTGCTGTTGCTAACTCAGAACAGTGTCTGTAATGCCTGAGATGTGGGAGAGCTCACTGTGGCAGCTGGTGAAAAATGGTACTGGTATGTATTCATCTGTATCTTTATCCATCTCTTGAAATAGTGCAAGTCTGATTCTGTGTTTCGTATAGTTGCTGATACTAGCTTACTTTCTTTTTCTTGCAACTCTGTGAAAAGATAGCTATTGCTTCTCTTCTGAATTTATTTGAAAAAAACCCCAACCCCAAAACTCTTATATTTCAAGAAATGTATATCTAAAATGATAGAAACTGTTAACAGTGGGAGATGTTAAATTATGTGAACAAGAGCAGTCCAGATGACCGTCACTGTGGAATTAAGTTAAGCAGTTGAGCTTATTGTCAAATTGGTTGGTTTATTGTGTGATGTATTTGATAATTCTCCTAAGCTAATTAGTTCCCAGCAGATATTTTGTAGCACTATGGCCTGGCTGTAAAATAATGCAGCTGGTTCATTTTCAAATGGGAGAGTCATGTTAGGTAACTTCTCTACAGCTTTAAAAAATATCTTAATGTTATCTGGAATAAAGCTAAGCTGGAAATTCTGTCAGCCATTTAGTCCAAGTTGATTACACCAATTTCAGAATGTCAACAATTACACAGTACTCATGTTTAATTAGTAAAAGGGAAGCACCTGTATTTTTAGAGGAAGAGACTCCAGGGTTAGACTGTACAAATTCAAGTTGTAACAAAAGACAAAAATGAGCATATTATTCATCCTTGGGGAAAATCAGTCACTGGATGGGCTCTGTTCATGGAAAAAATGCAACAAGTAGTTCTTTTTGCATATGGTCTCTCCATGCTTTTGTACTGATGCGTATCAGTAATGATGTTTATAACTCCTTTGTCTGTCCAACAGCAAAACAAAAAATTATGAGCATTTCTAGTGGTTAGACAAACCTGTAACACTCTCGCTTTAATATCTCAAATTTTACACTTGACACATCATTCCAGCCTGAAAATGTGACTTTTAATTTGTTTTCTTTAAATCACGTTCTTTAAACCACCATCTGGTTGAGGCATTAAAATAGGCAGTATTATTCTAAGAGTTTTCTTAAGACCTTTCTTTGGCTGTTAATTGCACATTTATATTTATGTTCTTACGAAAAGATAAAAGAGTTTTGAAAGATTATTCTTGGCAACAGACCTAAGGTGAAAACCTGCTGGTTTAATGCGTAAATTATAACGTGTGCAGTTCTGAAGAGTGGTTTTGTGAAATGCTCAGGTAAGCGCAAGAATCTGAGAGAGCTGTCAAAGAGTTTGCACTCTTAAGGGACTAATGTTAGTTGAAAAACAACTCATAATATGCTGTGCCTGAAGGCTAAATGAGTAGTTTAAGTTAAACACAATCACTAACTTTCTGGAAGTCAGATAAAGGAAACAATTGTTCCCCAAGCAAAGTTAGAGAAATGCAAAAACCAGGCTCACTTTGATGCCTGTTTAAAATCATTAATTTTCCTGTAAGTTAATGTAAATCAAGGATTAAACAGAAACTGTTACCATCTGACCCTTATAAACTAAACTTCTGTGTGGGTCATCTATTTGAAGTCAAATCTATCCATACATCTAAACAGGAAACTGAATGAAAACGTTTTTTCTTTTCATTTCCTATATCCTGCAAACTTTTTTTCAAAACCTATTTCCTTTTTAAATTTAGTCTGCATAGTTATAAATAATTTTCTTTGTCCTGTGTAGGGTTTTGTAAACTTACCCCCAGTTACTCTACAGAGTAGTATAAGAGGGGGCTCCCCAGGCATTGCAGTTTATCCATCTGTAAATGTTTCTATAGGTACCAGTCTTTGCAGAATGGTTTTGGATTGTGTGAGGGATCCAAGCTCCTATCTGAGCTCCTGGGTAGTATACAAGCATCATAACTAGGATCAGTTGGATTTCATGACTGTGAGTGGCAAACGCTGGGGATCCAGGATTACAATTTCTACCTACAGTTCAGGGTGATTTCCACCTTGTAGATCTGTATTTCTCTGTCTATAATGACATTGATCTCCAGAAAATACTTTGAACTCTACAGATGAAATGACTATATATTATTATTATTACTATTACTACTACTACTATTATTTATTTAGAATAAATACATAGTGTGTGTTTTGTAGGAAGCACTTTATTCAGGGAATGTGTGTGTTGCTCAGAAAGATTCTCATCTTAGTGAACTGACTTGCTAAATGTAGCTTTGTTATCAGATGTTTCCGTACCAAAAGATCACTGTTCCATGCCTGGTCAGTTAAGCCTTCTACAGCATTGTCAGTAGTTTAAAGTCAGATTCTTAACTCTTCTGCAAATGATCTGACCAGAGAAAGGCCAGATACTGACAGTGAAGGATTCACAGCCCTTAGAGGTACTGAGTTGTGTCTTTTCTTTTGGCCATCTCTCTGTTCTGCCTTCCTAGCCCTTTGGCACAGGATTGTGTCCCAATAGAAGTTGCTTATAGCAGCACTGTCACTATTTATGATGAGTTATCCCCAGATAACAGATAGGCAACAACTTCTGGTTTTGCATTACCATGTATTGAATTTCCAGAAAGTCAGTACATGTTTCCTGTAGTCCTCATCTTCAGTAGAGTGACATGGATAGCTGATGACTGAATGTTTCATGCAAACGAATGCGAGGTGTGCAGTGTTTCCAAGCTGTGTGTGGCAGTATTCAATATATTGCTTTATACAGCCATTTTGGTTGCTTACCGTTGTTTCTCTTATCTCCTTGCATAGCTGTAGCCTGAAAAGAGGGGAAATTTCTAAATGGTTTTAATTTGTCACACACCTACAAAATAGTTTTGAGATGCATGCCTGTGCAGTCCCAATGTGGAAGGTGCCCCTGGATCTTCAACAGCCTTGGTAGTTGTTCTTCTGCCAGTTTGGCAATGAAAGATGTCGTCCCACATCTGTGTCCGCCTGATTTAAATGCATTGAAGAATCCTGTACCTGCTGTTTGGCAACATAGTTACCCCGTGAGTCCTTCAGGAAAATGTCCCTCCCTAAACAGAGTAATATATTCAATATGGGAGGAGTTTTATAATTTTTTCTTCAATAACTGGGTGAAGAATATAAAGCCCATTGTTTTTGAAAAGAATTCTCATGCACGAGCAGTGGTATGCAATCTTTTTCTTTAAAGACGTGATAATAAGGAAGATGATGCTAGAAGACCGAATTCCTGCCATTCACAAAGGAGAACACAGAGGAAGAAAACATAGAGGAGCTTTTAGAGCCCTAATAATTGGCACGTGGTAATATGCTTTTTGCAAGAAATCTGACAAGAATTCTGTCTTAATATAGCAGCTGCATGCTTCCCCACTTTTTCTTCTGTAGTTCACTCAAGTTAGTTGATAAGCACATTGGAGGATCCAGGGGGGAAGACAAGTCTCAGAACTCTGGAATTGGCATTTGTCGAACATACAACAGTGAAACACGGTGTAGCACATGTCAGAACTGTCATCCTCTGCAAAGAAGCCTTTTTTCCTTGGTTCTGTGTTTGATTAAATAAGAGTTGTATTCATCTGCCTCTTCCTTGTCGTGTAAAGTTTGTGTATCTCGGACTGGTCTGGTGGTAGAGGATAGCAAACTTACTCTGCTTAGCAGGATAGATGATTAGAGTGTTAGAGCATGATCCTACTTGCATTGAAAGAAAAAAAGATTCTTTTAATGATTTCGAGTGTATAGCAAGTTAGGACTTAAATGAATTTGGCTTTGGACCACATAATCCTCTTTTGATTTTAAAACACTGGCCACAGCAGTGATTACAACATAAGAATACAAAAGAGGCTTTATTTATACTTTACTTCTTCTTTCATGTTTCCAATCGTAAAAATAAATATGTCTTATTAAAAAAGAAAAATTCTATTTGGTTTGCTTTGTGTGCTGGGAGACATTAAGTATTTCCTTTTTCTAGGGGAAATGTGTCACTTGCATTTAACTCAGATAAAAATAAATGAAGATAAAACTAATTTAATTTTAGAATATAATTTTTTTTTATTTGTTGAATAACTGTTGTTTTAAAATGGATAGCCTGCTGAGAAAGAAACAAAGCCACTTCAACAAAGCAGGAAATCAATAACCACAAGAAAGTCTAAAGAAAATTAATGCATACAGTGTGAGCAAGTGACATAGAAATTATTTTCTGGTGTAAGAATGGTAATAATAGAAGGCATGTGGAGTAGATGAAAAGCATGATAGAAATATACATAGGAAAGATGTGTTCTCTGTTTCTATTTATAAATAATGACCTCTGTGTTACGGTATTTAAACTTTGAAGGATCTAGATGGTGGTTTTCTTCCTGATAGCCCCACCCCCTAGTCCTAGGTAAATATTTATGCTTGCAAAATTTAGTAGGCTGGCAGCCATGGAAACGTATGTCTTTCATTTATCTCCAGGAAATCTGGTTACAAACACTCTTTTACTTGAATTATTTTAGTCTTTTTTAACAGCTTATAAAAAATCCCCACATCTTTACTAAGGAGCAGTGAATTGTGCATATGATGTGGGATTGCCATTCGGTTGAAGTCAGTGTCAAGACTGTATTTGCCTGTAGTAGGAGCAGGAGTGTACTTACACAATTGCTTGCCATACAAACCAACACACATCTAATATTTTCTGTCTTCTCCAAGCCAAGTTAAATGTTGATTGTTCAAACTGAGGGAAGCAGAAGTGGATGCTAGTAAGTTAATACATACCACATACTTTTGGGGAGAGACAAACCTTTCAGTTTGAAGGGGGATCTTTTGAAGAAATCAACAGCAGGTATGACTTGTCTGATAAACCAGTGTATCTGCTCTAGGAAATACTTTATTTCAGGAAATCCCTGAACTTGGCAATAGCTCATGCTGCTTTTCAGTGCCCTGAACTGATTTTGGCCTTTTCTGTAGTTCACTTCTTTCAGTTTTTCTCATTGTGTATGACGAAGTCTAGGTGATTTAAATAAAATGCATTTACATAATGACATGGTGTTTCTCTGTCAGTGGCAAACCAGTTGTAACTGTGGTGAGAAAGGTTCATGAGTGTAGCTGTCGGTAGAAAAGCAGACAGGCTTTTGGTCAGAAAAGTACTTCTTCAAGTCAGGTATAAAAAAAGTAAGTAGGATTTGAAGGTAACTATGAGTTGAGAATAATTATTCTCACTTGGATTAGATATGTATCCGTTAGACCACCTGGGAGGGAAAGGGTAAACATTACTAATGGAAGAGAGGGAATATGACCAAGAAGGGAGAAAGTGATGCTGTAATTGCTTGGGGGAGGGAATGAGACCCGCTGCTCACAGACTGCAACGGGGAGAGGTCAGGGAGGAATTAGATATCATGGAACCTGTGTCTTTATTGAATCCATGTTTTTGGTAGCCAGCTGAGTTACTGATTCTAGTTGAAACAGATTCCTTCTCATACAATTAACTCTGAGGTTGGCCCAGTTCAGAATCAGAGTGCAGCGTGGTTTGTTTACACAATTATCTCAATCATTTGCTGTTATAAAGAGTTCTAATCAGTTACAGTTTGTGTGTGTCTGTGTCTGTGCATATGTGTGTGCAAAATATGGCAAGTTTCTAGCGTTACTGCTGGGTAAATCTTGCTTAACGTCAATGATGTTACTACTCTAGTTTTATACCGAGGTAACAGAGAGAAAATGCATTTGTAAATCAATGTGTATCAAGATACTTCTCTCCTGCCTCTTCTACAGCTTCAGGTCCCTTTGCTGACCCGTGAAGCTGTTCTGACCGTCCTGATGTGACACTTCAAGGAAATTTTCACCTTTTTCAAGAGCCAAGTGGCAGTATAGAGAGAAATGGTACAAATGGGCCACGGTTTCACCTCAGATGCAAATTAAGTTTTTTGGCATATCATTTTAATCAGGGTTTGGGCAGATTCAAAATCACCTTGGAGGGCAAGATCCCTGATCTCTTTTGGAGAGGTTTTGAGTTCAAGAACTGTTTGTTAGGCTTTAGGGTCTGTTCCTAAGCCTGTTACTAAAGTCAGAATTCTCTGAGGTCGGGAGACTTAACGGAGGTGATACCTACCAACAACAATCACAGCCTTTCTCCAATACCCTGCTGCTCCTTACAAAAGCTGCCCCTTTATTCCATATTGTTGAGGCATTTACTCCTTCATAATAATATTACTAACTTCTCCATCTGGAAAAAATCATTACAGGTACTTTCCTTAAATTAACTCAGTCACATGAAATTTTGTAAAAGATGAATACAATTCTTTAGATTTTTTTTTTTTTAATTTATTTCAGTATTGCATGTTTGAATATCCCTAGTACAAGCAGAGGCAATACTGTGTACCTTGGTGATAGTTTTAAAGTCACTTCCAAGAGGTGATGTCAATATTTGTTGGACAAGCTGCAGAATTTACTGTTCAGCATTTATCTTCATATGAAAGTTTTGTTTTGCCAGAAGAAAGCTTTTTAAAAACTAAATAAAAAAATTAGAGCACAGGGTTGGTTTGTTTGCTTTTGTATGTTTATAGTTAAAATTAAGGCATTCTGGTGTTCTTCGCTAAACCTATATCCTTTGCTTATTAGCTGAAGACTGGCTTGCCATGTAGAGCAGCACAGTCCCTCATGTGCCACCCACTGTGGGTCGGGATAAGGACAGGGAGATCGCATCTCCACAGAGGTGCCGCCATCTTGGCCATTGGGCCCGGCTGTGCCCTGCAGTGGGGCGCCTGTGGAGCTGCCGGAACCGGCTGTGTGCGGGCGGGGCAGCCCCGCCCTCACCTCACAGAGGGCCCCGGCAGGCCCCGCCACCAAAGCCTGGGCATTTAAGCCCATTACGTAGTGAAAGGCCACAGAAGCATTAACTTTTGCTTTGCTGCCAAAAATACTAAGATGTTATTTGTTCAGTCTGTAATTCCACGCGTGTGGAGGAAATTTCTGCTGACTGTGCTCTTCAAAGTACGGGGGAAAGGCAAGAAGATAGCCTGTGGATCAAAAAAGAAACTTGACAATACCAGCAATGAAGGTTGATTTTTTTTTTTAATTGTTTTTTAAAATAGTAGTAAAAAAATCATTACAGGATTGATTATTGGAAAAAAAATTAAGAATGCAGTGGGTAATCCCATCACTTCAGGTCTTTAAAATGAAAACTAGATGGCCCTCCCAAAGCTATGCTGTAGCTTATCTAGAAAGTGTGAGCCCAAATCTGGATTATGCGTTGAGGAAGGAGCATTTTTTTTAGCTCACAGGAGAGGACTCCTTTTAAGTCTCTAAAAACCAGAATCATGGCTAGGATTTAGCTGGAAGGTCAGGGTCTGGACTGACACTGGTATTGATCCTCAGTGCCACAGAGCTGTCTGTGGAAACATCATCTGAAGACATGTCGAGCAGCAGGAGGAGGGGTAGCCAGGCTCTGAGAGCATCCCCACGTATTCATACTGTAGCAGGGATTACTCTCCAACCTGTGCTGGTACTTACTGTGTTTGGTAGGTTCCCCTTGAAGTCCTCACTAGATGCTCGTATTTCCAGAAGCTGTGAATAGTTTAACCTCAAACTGAGGGAATGGCATTTAGCATGCTCGGATACAGAGAAAGGAGATCGGTCTCCAGTGTGGGATCTGTTCTGGGGTCACCCTTATCAGTGATTTCCCCTTGTGCCTTGGAGTTTTACCGACACACAGGGCTAGGGTATGCAGGGCTGTTTAAATGGGCTCGGTGTACAGTCCTTTTCATGTTAGCATCTTATATTAACAGGAAGGCTTTAAAGATAAATATTCAAAATTCACATTAAATTTTGCTTCTGCCCTTTTTATATTTTCATGGTCCTAAAGGTTTGTGTGTTGTTGTTTAAAAATTCTTTTACTTTTGTACATTTGCAGTAGATACAATAACCTGTCTATCTCTGTAGCTAGCAAATTAAATACTAACAGTTACAAAATCTGGAAAGGTAAAGGTGAAACAAAAGTGCAGCTACTGCCAGTTTAATTTCATACTGTTCAGGACCATCAGCTAACTAAAGGATGTTTTCCATGTTGTGAAGGTTAACCCTCAGATGTTTAGTTCTGGATACAATCACCTAATCATGGGGGCTCCTTTTGATTGCAGTGAACAGTTCTTCCTTTCACCATGAACATAGGTGCAAGGGGTGATACAGAGGACTGTTTCTGTGTTCTTTCATTTATTCTTTGAAAGATTAATTTCTATTTTCTAGCTTTGAAGAGTCTTCTCAAAATTATGAAAACACTGAAACTTGTAATGCAGAGATTAAAACCAGTTAAAGCAAGAGTAGTTTCCCATTGTATTGAAGTTGAATTGCTGTGAAAATATTGTACCACCAGACTACAATATACCACTGTTATGGAATTAGCTATCATTTCATGTGGGTTATGTGATACTTGGTGCTGTAAATACGTCAAGTGCTTGCTATTAGGTTTCTGTCTATAGATAATAGGCTTAAACAGTCACTTTTTTTTTACAAGTTTTATTGAATTGAATCTTACTGAGATACAGCTCAGTGGAAAACAGCAGTATTTCAAAAACCTTTCTTTGTAATAATGTTCCCCTAAATTGGCATTGAATTCAGATAAAGGTCAAAAGTAAAACTTGTAAGGATCTAATATAATTCAGACACATAGGACACGTCTTGAGTATTTGTGATGGTGATTCCCTGCTTGGAAAGTATCCATGCAAATATTTGTAGAAGTATGTATGTTGAAACTATAAAATAGTGCTTGACAAAATTGGTGCTAAATTTACTCATATGAAAGCAGATTTATAGCTCCTCAGTGTAATGGCATATCTGTGCACTAGGTTGGACTGTATGTTGCAATATACATGATGTTCAACTGCATTAATGAAAGTGAATTTCCTCCTGCCTTTTCTCATTCAATATTCAGTTCAATACTATTTTTTGTCTTTGGGGCAAATCCTTAAGATTTTATACAGATCATTTTCTCATTCAAATATTTTCTTCATGGGTGGGATTGAGACTATTCATTGTCACAATGAGGTCCTCCCTCGTTGTTTTTCCCAAGAGACAGTCCATGATTCAGTCTTGCAGTCCTGGTTTTGGGACCTGTGTCTTCAAGGAGTGGTGGCTGGGCTGAGTGATACCTTCCAGCCTGGGGCAGAGCCTGCTGACAGCCCAGAAATTGAGCTGTCAGTCAGGGAAGGAAGTCCATCAGGCTCTGAACAGACATGCAGTGAATAGCGGCAGGTAACAGAGACCTGTGAGGTCCTGTGTGATTGTCCATGTGCTGGATTTGAGGCAGAGAATAACTGACACTTTCTGTGGCTCTTTGAGGAAGGCGAGCCATTTAGTGCTTGCCCATGTAAAATCTTTATTCTGTTTGTGTCTTTGCCAACAACATCAGCTGTGGGCTGTTTAGAGTGGAACTGTGTTTGTTCCCATGCTGACCCCAGCATCTGCCTTGACATCTACTTACATCAGTGCTGAGCTTCCACTTACAGGTGGAATAATCCTAAAAACATGGTAAGTGTATTTCTTCTACATACCGAATAATCAGATATTCTAGGAAATTAAAAGGTAGCCAGAATGCAAATTGCATAATAATATTGCCTATAATCTCTAGTGGTTCATGGTTTTCACTGGATTAAAAATCCAAGTAGAACTATCCAAGTATCTGAGCTGAGGTTTGCAAGGCTCATTATATACTTGGCATTATCTCTGGCACTTTCACATTTGGTTTAGCTGGACATCTTTGGTGAGCATTGTTTTGACAACAAATCCGTAATTTAAATCTGTGGTTCTGGGTATGCAGTTAGTGGCACGATTCCAGCAATGACAGCCCTCCCCCGCTAGGTTTAATCTAGGTAGAGTGGGAACAATAGTAGTAAAGACAACAGCAGCAGGAACTTTGTCCTACTGGGTATGATCTCAAGTTGCTAAATGAACTGTATTTTATGTGTGCCATTGCATCTTCACTGGTACAGTTACTAATTTAATGTAGTTATATTGAATTTGTGTGTGTATATGTACATGTGCTGTAGTCATGCTTTCAATTTCATGACTGACATATACTGCACTGGCTCAATTTAAGGGTGTTACAGCGGCCTTTCATCTTGTCTACAGCTGTGAATCACCACAATTCTGAAATTTGGTGACTTATTCTCCTTTTTTCTTGTGGCAAGTGTTACTTGACAGGAAAAAATTAACAGCAGGAATGTTGAGGCTGGTATCTGCTGGCACAGTCATAAGTAATTCAGAAAGAGTTAGTTAAAGTTTTAAATCTCAATGAACCAAAAATCCTTTTTTGGTTTGAAAGTTATTTTGAAATGCCCGACTCTCAGGAATAAGCAGTTAAACTTTCTTGAGTAAGAACCAATCACTTGTTCTCTATTGCAACTAGACTGTAGTAATGTTTGAATACTAGGAATTCAGGTACTTTTTCTGACTGTAGACCCAAACTCAAGTTTTAAATAAATAAACTAATCAGTAAATAACCAAAAGGTCCTGTAGATCTTGGTGGGGATAAATCAGTAAGATGTGTCTATGAATGGAATAGTCTTACAAATACTATTATCTGGTATTTACTCACAATCTTAGGTTTTTAAGATAGTACTGTAGCAGGGGTTTTTAATATAGGTGTTTAAGAAATTTATAGAAAGCTCATTTAAATTCTTTATTATCTTTTTGCACAGTTAAAAGCAAGTAGTCCTGAATTTGTTATCTTTTTTTAAGTCAGGTAGACTGCATTGAGATGTAGTGAGACAATGATGTTTTGCAAAAAATAAATTTTACTATAAATCAAATAATTTTATACTTCTCTATATTGCTTCAGTATTTCTCCAGATAGTTTTACTGTGGATGTTTTAATGAAAGAGACCCACATTTAATTTTTTTTTTTTTTAAAGTCTTTTCTTCGGTTCTGTTGTAGTATCTGAAGGCCTCTTTAGGTAGTAGGCAGGGAAATGCCAACCCTGTCTCATACAGTAGCTAGACTAAGAGCCACAGACAACTCCTAGTGATAACTGTCAATCACAATTACTGCAGAAGGAGACTTCTACTTCTGCACTGCTTATAATTCTTAGTACCTGTTTATATTTATAATTTTTTGAGAAGCTTCTAAATTTACATAACTAATTAGAGAATCGCAGCTTTCAGTTGTGAAACTTTAGGGGAAAAAACCCAAGACCACTCTCTTCAGTCTCTCCTGGCCCTTTCTAGAGAAGAAAACTTAGAAGTGCTATTTTTTTTTGAGACTTAAATGTTACAAAATTAAATGCCAAATAAAAATGTGCAAAATGAAACTTTAAAAACATTAGAATTTTATTTATTCTCATGATTTCAGGGTCATGATTTGTGAATATTTGGGGTTAGAGGTACTGTAACTAGGTCAAGTAAATCAAATATAAAATAGCTTCACAGTTATACTTTCTGTCAGGTGAGTAGTCAACCTTTAAATTGTCTGTTCCATCACCTTTCTTTCTTCGACAAAGAAAAAATTTAATGAGTCTTTATCGAGGAGATGTCAACATTGGTATTAATAATTGGAGATATATTTGGACTCAGTTGTGGAAATTTTGGAAACAAAGAATTTGCTGTGGGCTAAAAAATGGAGAACAAAGAGATGCATTGCATCCTCCTCTCCCCAGGCAGGCAGCTTTCTCTAGCTTGCCAGGGGAGCCATTGCTCTCAGGAGGTACAAGGCATAGCTAGCACTTAAAAAATAACTATGCAGGTGTAATTTAGAGAGTGTTAGAACAGGGGGTTTCTCTGCTACTTAGAAGATCTTCAGGTGGACACTTGAACACGTAGAGTAAAGGGACTTGGCTTGCCTGACTCCCTTGCTTGTTATCCAGGGGAGCCAACCTGCCCCTGTTTGGTGTCACCATCGCACCATCTGTATCTCTGCCAAGAGTCATACTACTGGCAGGATTGTTTGTAAGTCTTGTGCAATTTGTAGAACATTATATGTGTAGAAATTTTGGGAAGAGCAGTCTCTCTTTTAACAGAAGTGTCACATGACTGTCTTTTAAGCAAACTAGAAGAATATGTTCCATATGAAAATGCACGTTTAGAAACAAACATACTGGAAAACCATGCTGAGACAGTGGTTACTGTTGGTTCAGATAGACCTGGAAGCATGTCCTGAGTATGGGGGCTGCGTTCAGTTTGGTTCAGGGACTTCAGTAATTTCTCAGTTGATGAGTTGATGGAAAAAAAAAGGAGGAAATGCTTATGAGACTTATAGGCCTTACCAAGGTGGTAAGGGTTTCACGCCCACTGGAGAATGGCATTATGATGCAAAATGATCTTGAAAAAATGGAAAGCTTGTCTTAAATAGGATTCAGTTTGATTAGGGCATATGTGCTGTAATAAAAAAAAAAAAAAGAGGGTCAAGTTACACTTATTTCTCCTATAATCTGGGGATAAGGTATGTACCTTTGCTATTTGTAGCACATGTTCAGCGCGTCTGAAGATCACGGATATAAACACTAAGTCTACAAACGCCATCTGTATGTATGAAAACCTCACAAAGGCAAAATATGAGTTCTCAAAAAAATACAAAGAATGTCCGTAAAGCAGGAAAGTAGACATTGTTCTCTGTGTCTGCTGAGTAGATGGCAAAAAGTACCTTGCTTAAATTACAGAGGAGAACGAGGTTAGATGTCAGGCCCCATTCTCCACAAACCTTTCCTGATAGGAAGGCTAGCCTGAGCATTGGTGTGGATTTGCCTAGGGATGCAGTGAAATCTCCAGCACTGAGTGTTTTCAGAGGCAGGCTAGGCTAACATTTGTCAGGACTGACTTGAGTGTACTTGAACCTGTCTTGGGGCAGAGGTAGAGAGAGCAGGTGACCTTTTGAGACCTATTTCAACTTTATGATTCTGTGGGTGAACCCAGCAATACTGACACCCCAAACACTAGTGCAGCTGTTCTTGAATTTTGCTGTTGCCTCGTACTTTGAAGAATCTTGACTGATGGCTTCTGTAATATACATTGCTATAAAGCATTGAGATAACTGTGGAATTGGTGTATTTAGCAAAAAACAATATCCAGCTAGATGTGTGGTGGTTTAGTTTATTTCTGCTGTGTTGCATTCTCAGACTTCTGTATGAGTGACATGACTTGGGTTATTGCTAAAGTCCAGAGTAAGTCCAGAAGGTTAAGACTTGAGGAGGATTTTAGCCGGTGCTGGTGCTGTGCTGAATGCCCTCTACTCCACTACCCGCCTGTCCTGCCAGCCGCTGGGACAGGAGCAGGCAGGGTTGCTCAGAGACCACCTTTCCTCATCCTGTCAGCCACGCCGTTCCCAGGGGATGAAGGTGAAGGAGGAGGCAGAAAGCATTTGGCAGGTGGCTGTCTCAGCTTATGTGTTCAGGCATCCCTTCTTTTCCTTATTAGGAGATATGAAAAGTCATAGCAGGAGTATGAAAGTCATAGTAGGAGTTAGGACTGGAGCTGCTCTCAGTGAGGCAGGGAGCTCCCCAAAAAATGTAGACGTGAGACCGGGACCAGAGGGTAACTGGGAACTGGTGGAGGATGAGAGGGAAGCAATTATAGGTAGCTAGGGTCTGAAAGGCAAAAGTGATGTGATAGATGGGTTAAGAGCAGAAAATTAGGAGGATTCAGGAAGTTGGACAGTGGTCAAATGTGGGAGAGAGGGATTGGAGCAAGTGGACTGGTTGGGATGGGAACAGGCCGCATGCAAAAATTAAGGAAAAGATTAGGTAAAGGATGGGTAGCTGTGTGGCTGAGAGGCCTTCGTCCCCTAAGGACCAAAACTCACTGCAGTAATTTCAGGAGAGTAACTGTATGTGGACTTTGGTGACAGACTTAGTGAATCACACTTCCAACTCCTCCGTGTCACTGTTAACCATGCTGGTAGAAGCCAAATGGAGGGGAGATCACAGGTCCTAAAGTGCTCCTGGCCTGGAAGAAAGAGGTTCCTCCAGGTCAGGAGTACTTGGGAAGATGCAGCAGATCTTCCCCGAGGCAGCTCATTTTACCAGCCTGGAGTTGGACCCGATTTAGATGTCTGTGCATGAGAAACCATCTGTGGGCTGTGAGATGGGCTACTTGGAGACTGCATGATAAAAGGGAAAGAGTCGCCATACAGATGGGGGTCAGCCAATGCAATCGTTTGCTTGCTGTCACTGCTGCATAGACAGCTTGCGTCGACTGTTGCTGAACTAACCAACCTAGTTCTTGTAAGGGAATTACATGTGATATTATTCAGATCTATATTGGACTTTCACTAATCTGTGATTTTTAGGAAGAACACAATGATAATGTGCTACGTTCCCATTAGAGGTGTATAGTTTTGGCTCTGAACAATTCAGTGGTATTAAGGAGTCTTTTTTTCGAACAGGAACACCAGTTCATAGGGACAGAAAAAAAGTTCAGATTTGTGATGCTTTAGGAACAAACTTGTGCTGACTTTTTCACTGAGGCTGATGTTGGGGACTTTTCTCAATGAAAAAACGTGGAGAATTCAGTGGGACGATTTTGTTTTGGAGTGTCAGAGCTTTTCTCCACAATTTTCTTCTGTCCACTGAAGGGAGAAGGGAGCGTGCTGAGCCCATGGAAGATGAGCTGTGGCTCTCCTCGTGCTGATGCGGGCATTGTTTTATGAGAGTTGCCATAGGGACCAGGTTCTAGTTATCAGCTCAAACAACTTCATGTATGATTAATGTTAATTGCCCATTTTGCATGGATGACTTTTTTCCTCCTGCTGAATTGGCTCTTGTTGCCTTTGATGTGGCTGGTGATCCAATGTCCTGCAATGGTTAGACAAGTGATCAGTTTGCCAGCGCTGAGAGGAGACAGAATCAGGTTGCTGCGAGGTCAGAGTTTGCTTCTCTTCTTAAACACTGAAAGGTCAAGTAGAGTTTAACTACCATTGGCATCTTTGAAATGTTGTAATAAATGCCAAAGCAAGGCGATTATTTTATATCCATGCTACAACTAAAATTTTTAGAGTAATAAAAGGAAATAATTTTAACTCAAATTATCAAGATGTGATGTTTATTGGTAAAGGCTTCAAAGAGTACCTTTTGCAATCGTTAGGAAGTATTTCATGATCTTTGAGGAGAGCAAAATTTTAATTTGTGGTTCCTGTTCAAGTTTCAGGAAAGCAACTAAGATTGTAGGTTTTTGTGGTCGTTTTTTTTGGTTGGGTTTTTTTGTTGTTGTTTGTCGTTTGGTTTTTTTTTCTGAGTACTTGCACCAGTTACTGCCTCTATTATCAGAGCAATTTACGTAGCATGTCATACAGTAATTCTGTATTTCTCCTTTAAGTCTAATAAAATATGTTGCTATTGAAGAAATCTGTAATACATATCAGAGCTTCCTAAATCGCAAGTCTAGCATATTTTTATACCAAATGGCTCAAGCCTCGTGGAATCAATAATTAATTTATTAACTGGATATCTTTTGAAAAAACAAAATCAGCAGTCCTTGCTAGACTGTCTACTGCCAATTCATAAATAGTTGATGACAAAAATGAAAAGTGTAGAAGTAAAATTCAGATCTTAATGATCAAAGTATCGGGTACCTCATCTATCACAACTTGAAATAAATATATCACAGAATGTGTCATATCTCATTGACACTGCAAGACGTAATGCTTTCCCTTGTTATCTAGCTAACTGCCAAGTCTACAAAGTTTATAGGCTGCTAAGATAATGTGCTGGTGGTAATCCACTTCAGTTGCAGAAATATGAAGTGCTGTTGAAATATATTTCTACTTGGTTTATTCTTTGCTCTCAAGAGGATAGGATGCTGTTTCAGTTCCTCTAAAGAAGCCCAGAGAATAAAAAGCAAAACATCAGGATAAATTATGCTAAATGGTGGACTAGACCCCAGAGGAAATCATGCTTCTGTGGTACAGTATTCCTCCATTTATCTTACAAATGTTATATCTAATGTTAATTTTGTAAAGGGAAAGCGTTCAAAGATTCATCTGATCCTTTTAATAGTAGTTTTAGCATTATAGTGTTATTTGTCAAACTCATGCCATCATAACTTACTTTTCTAGTTTTGACAGACCATTCATACAGAAAATATTTTTGGCTACTAATACATAACATTTTATTTCAGAAAACACAAATAACCTGGTAATTAAACTCCCAAACTTAACAAATAATTGCCAGCAAGCAATTACCATTCAATTAAAGAGTAATTACATGGTTATTTGTGCCCTGTAAAATAAAGCATTACTGAAATCAGTAACGCAATCAATATTTTAGCAGAAACAGGATGCTGCAGTGATGGACCTTTCAACCTGTGCTGATTAAATTGTCATCCAAATAACAGTTTCCTAGTTAAATCACCACATGTTTATTTGTCTTGATTAATATGCAAATTCACTTCTGATTCTAGTAAGTCTTCTATATTTAAAAGCACAAAAGTAGAGCGCTATCATACATCAACAGTGATCTGTTATATGTTTCCACTGATTAATTACATTTTACAAAGTGTTGATGAATTTGTGGGTTTTATGAAATATAGTTGTCTGTAATGAGCATAAAATAGAGTTATAAAAGATGGAGCTGATCAGTAATTTTAACAAAATCACAAAAATAGCCTTATTCTATGTTTTGATTCAAGTTAAAAATCCTTGGGATGTCTAGAGAAGATATAAAGCTTTGAGAGGAAAAATAATAAAACAACAGGAGTGGAAAATAAAGGAAAACCAGACATGAATGAACAATTTCTCAACATTTTACTATGTAAATTTTAACTGTCAGATATACTGCTTAAAATGTAATTTAGTCTGACAAATTTAATTCCAAACAAAATACAAAAATGAACAACATTCAGATTAGTTCATTTTTCTCTTTCATCTAGTGATTTTTGCCGGGGTGGGGTGGAGAGGATGACAAGAATGACTATAACCATAGTGTTAAATGCAGGTAAAAACCCAAAACCTCCAGTCATCTTCGCTTTCAGGTGACTGATAACACAAGGGCTTTTTGGTTTTGGT
The DNA here is from genome assembly GCA_013398815.1 of Ibidorhyncha struthersii. Classification (NCBI taxonomy): domain Eukaryota; kingdom Metazoa; phylum Chordata; class Aves; order Charadriiformes; family Charadriidae; genus Ibidorhyncha; species Ibidorhyncha struthersii. Next base: position 906,754 of record VZSZ01008383.1, on the reverse strand, counting down.
TTTGGTTTTGAGAGGTACTAGCAGAATTTTAATCAGTGCAGACTTTGAGCTGGCCAATTTATTTGCATTTATTTAGTAAAAAGAATGAGATTACTAAATTTATTCATGAGAAAAGGTATTGTACTTCTGTTTTGGTCTCCGTGGTCTTTACTTGTGACCATGACTCTTGTACTTTGAAATGTTTTTAAGAGATATCTATAAACTAGCAGTCTCTAACTGAAGTAACATCTAATTTACAGTTGAGTCATTTTCCATTCACAAAGACCTATTGATGGCAAATATAAAATTTATGTAGATTAGAATCTCAAAGAAACACATTTAAAATTGTTTGAAGCCGATCATTCTTGTTTATGCTTCCTTTGTTATGAATGAGGAAACGATTTTTCTACACTTCTTGAATATATAACTTTTAAAAAGAGAGCAGGGTGACAAAAGATTAGGAGAAATAATATTAAATAAAGTTAATATTTATATGCTAATACTATTAGCATTTATATGCTAATACTTACGCAATCACAAATGATGTCTTACTCTTCCCAAATGATAATTCTGCTTGCCTCATGATTTCTGTTCAAGGCTTGTATTGGCAATTTTCTCTGAATTGTGAAGGTTAGATAGGTTTTTAAATAGTAAACGTGAAATTTGTCAAAGTTCTAGTCTTCATAAAATGCTAGGAACCATACTAGGTACTAGGAACGTTGAGATAGACCAGTGGGATTTCATTGTTTGGTGGTTCCAGCCCTAGTCCTGTGACAGCAGCATATTCACAACATAGAGTAAATCCCATAAAAATTTTGAATCTACTAATGGTTTTGTTTCCTTTTGTTTACCTAATTAAAAAATAAAATTTAGAGCAAACACTTGTGTCCTGGCTCTCTAAAATTTCTGGTTTCATGTTTAAACAAAAATGCCAGAAAATTTGTTTCTGGCCAAAACAGGACTGGAAGTGTTTTGGTTCAGATATGCTACTGAGGTGATTTCTGTGAGTTTTGGAGTCCTCCCAATCAAAAGATCTTGTTTCATAATAGGTGACATGTTTTCTGGTCGTCTCCAGACAATCTAGCTGGAAGTGCGAGGGTATCTGCTGCAGACTCGGCAGTAGCGTGTCAGAGTGCTGGGTGGCTTGTTGCTTTGTTTCCTTGGTTCAGAACAAGACAAACAGCATTAAAGGCGTTCACATGTAAACTAGAGACCACAGTGTGAAAGACCCTAATGATTCTTTTGCAGGTATTGTATGAATGACAGTCAGTCAGGTATAAGTAGCATCCAGCCTTGATTTTTTCATTTAAAAGCTAACATTATATCAGAGACAAAGGACTGATTTTATTTGAACAAATTCAGCTGGGAACAATTTAATTTGAATTATTATGGTTACAGTTGTATAAGTAAGACCAGAATCTGGCCCCTAGTAGTTACTGCTTATAGTAATATTCACTAAAAGGGCATGGGTAGGTTAGAAGTATGCTTTTTTTTTTTCTCGTGAACTTCTCTTTCATCATCTCCTAAAAACCTTTTTTTGGTTGTTTTTTTTTTTTGACTCTGGGCATTCTATACAGGTCAGTGCTTAACCACAGATTGGAAAGTTTCACTTCTGCTTTTAGTATATGCTTGGAAACAGCTTAAGATCTGACCTGGTAAACTTGTGGGCTACGAGTTGTCTACTCAGAGTCAACAGAGTCATCGACATACACTGTTGTCTTCAGTGCAAAAACTGCGGTTTTGCAGTTTTTGAAACTCCATTGTCACCCCTCCTTTTCCTCTGAAAACCCAAATCATAAATAAAATGTCTCTTCATAAAATCTTTTAAAAGTTTGTTTAATTTTAAAAGTGTTTTCCTTAGATTAATATCAACATATTTAGATTTATGTAAAAGATTTGTTAGTAGTTGAGCTTGAGAAAATAATGTTTTGTGGTTTTGTTGATTGAGCTCTTCTGCTGGAGAAATCTGCTAATTTTAGCTGTTTTGTAATTTTTTTCAAAGACAGTAAGTGCCAGCTAAGCACTTACACATGCATGTGTATAAGCACAGACTTCTGTGAATCAAAAGAGCAATGATTCTTTTCTGTTTAAAACCCCCATATACCAGCCTAATACTGTCTGTTAGACAATAATCTTGTACAGTGGATGATTTCAGCAGGTGATTTTAACAGAGAATGCATGTGTGCATCTAACTTCCTGTGAAACTCAAATACTTTTTTAGGTTTACTTTATGATAGCCTAGTGAGTCTGGGCGCTTGTAGTAGGCTTTACTATGTAGCCATCATAGTATGATAAACAACTTAAAGCATAAAAAAGAAAAATGGAAAAAGTACTGAATAAAATGAAATACAAAATGGACAAACCTGAAGCTAAAAAGAGGGGGGAATACTTTTATAGAGATAAAATAATAAACCAAAAAAAATGATTTTGTGCTACTTTGATGTACAGTAAAACAAAATAACATGAGCACACTGTGAAAAATGAACAGGTTAATGGTACCTCTGTGTAGTGTTGCTGGAAGCTGTCTTCATTTAAACACAGAGTTTGCCTTACATTGATGGAGGGCTTTGCCACTGTGAGTTGATAGAGTGAAGTTTAACTTAAATTTTTTTGTGAACTAGAAGTCATTTTGGAAATGCTTTCCATTCAAACCTCATTCATTGTTGCAGCTTAGTTATTTTATACAATGTTTTGCTATACTTTGTCAAAAGCACTATTATTCAACAGAGTAATATTTATTTTGACCAAAGAGAAGCAGCAATACTTTTCCAAACATAAGGAGGTTGCATTTTTATTAGCTGGCTTTGGGAAGAGTTGATTCAAGTGTTTTTTCAGTATGTAAATGTCTGTGTTATGATGGCAGCTGTGTAGGATGATTTCATGTACGCATATTGATGTTGGGGTAAATGTGGTAGTTGAAAACAATAATTAAATGTAGGAGGTCTGTAAACAAACCTTTAACATTTTGGATTAAAAAGTGCAATCGTAATTGATAGGCTGGTCAAGGGACAGTGAGATTTTTGACAGGTTGGGCAAACGTTCTTGGTTTAACCTATCTGTGATAATTAAAACCACCAATCAATGCATAAAGATTAGTCAGTTTTGGAAAAGCTCAGTGTTAAGTTATTGCTGCAAGGTTTAAGGTTATGTTGCATTCAAGGTTTCAACTTCTCATCTTTAGCCAGTGCAACTTTTAGTTTTCTGTGGGGCAGGTGTGTGGCATAGACTTTAGGGCAGTTACTGCTGAGACCTCTCTCTACTAGCCAGCTGTAAGGTCATGGAAGCCCTGGGTAATGGAAAAGCTTAACAACTGTGTGGGTAGTAGAGGTATGTGTAGATGTGCCTTCTGCAAAGCAGCCTGTTGGGCCCTGAGCTGGTTTGTAGTGGCAGCTGGAAGCAGTGTGGCTGTATTCATCCAGCACCGGCTCTGATCTAATAAATTGTGGTGCACCCAATCTGAATAGCTCTGGAGGCCTATAGTCATTGCATTGTTAATCCACAACCCCAATAAACCATGGTTTGTGAGCTAAGTAATGCATCTAGTTGCCTTTTTGAAGACTTTACACGTGAATTACACACAGATGTGAATTTCTTGAGCTCCATTTTACAGACAGCGATACTAAGAAAAAGATACGAATTAGCAAAGTAGTGGTACAGTAGGACTAGAAACATGGATTGCTTTCTGGTCTTGTGGTGCAGATTAAAAAAAATCCCTTAGCTTTCTAGTCATTTATGTGACTTTGAGCTCATGACTGTGTTAACTGTAGGTGCTGTTTGGCAGTTTATTGTTAGTTCATTTGAAACCTATACAATTCTTGTATGTTTAATCAACTTATTTTTCTTTTTTCCTAGGCAAGAATTTCTAATATATTTTTGTGTATCACTGGTGGTTCCTGTATTTTATACAAATCAATTCCATGTGTACTAAGCAAATATTTCAAAAAGAAAATGCATTTTCATTTATCCTTTTGTTTTGTCAGCTCACGACCAGGAAGACCTCCCAAGCGTTCACTAGGAGTTGCGATACAAGAAAATGCACGTCTGCTGCCCCATGGAGTTCCAGGCCTCTTATCACCAGGACTTATCTCTCCGACAGGTAATAAAATCCATCAGATGATCAGCCTCATCTCTTCATACTGCACAGCAGTTAAAATAAACTAATATTGATCTAACTGCCTTGTCCTTCAGGGCTTTTTCAAGCTTTACCAGAGGTTACATTATTGGATTTTTTGAGTGTTCATGAAAACTCTGTTTTGTTGCTACAGTGACTGAAATCTAATGGATTTGTAATTTAGTTCTTTATTAATTGTAATTTCCTTACAGGAAATTCCATTAAATGTGTTATTTTAGTAAAAGAAAAAAAACTGAGAAAATGAACTGCTGCCTCAGAGAGCCTCATAGCATGCATTTCTTCCTTTCAAATGCATGTGTATTTTAGTTCTCATGGGATCTGAACAGCGTGGCTAATGTGTATTGTATTGTAACATCATTAATGTATGCTGGGAAGATAGAGAAATGCTTGTAGGAATTGTAGAAGAAACACTTGAAAAGCAGATAAGTCTGCATTGCCACAGTGGATTGTACTTTAATAGTCTGCATTCGATATCATAATATGAAAAATCTAGCATGAAAATATGTGAAATTATAAACAAACCCTAAACATAATTTAATACATAGTATTTCATTTTACTTCATTAATTTATTAATGGAGTTTAAATTAAATCTTGTGGTATTCTGCTGAGTGTTTTAATTTTTTATTAATTGCTGTGTGCTAAAGGTAAGTTTATTTTGGTAATAAAGCTATATTAACAGACTACATTCATAAAAATAATTGTTTACATGTTCAACAGGCTTAGCAGTTTTATGTTTACTGTCAAAGTCAAGTCTGAATATATTGTATCTCCATAATAACCAAACTTAGTGAAGAGTTTAGCAGAATATGAAGTCATAGAACATCTTGCAGGAAAAGCAGAATTAAAAAAAAAAAGATTGATAGGAGTATCGTGACTTCTGTCTTGATCTTGCAGAATGCTCTGCTTGCAGAACCTGTTGAGCTGCAACTGGGTGCCTCAGCAGTTCTCAGTGTTCAGAGTAACAAAGCTGAGATCTTTAATTTCTCCTACAATTCCAAGTGTCATGAGGACTTCACAGTGAACCAATAACCTTTATCATTGTGGTAGCGGGAATGAGCATTCTAAGCAATAGTCACAGAAACCTTAACTCAAGTAGTTAGCATTTTGCTAGAGCCAGGCGCCACAGTTGAGCTCGTGCAACTTCATGTACTGTTCATATAGGTGGCAGGAATCAAGAACTGGGTTTTCACTCTTATGAGCAGTTTATAAATGAGGGTTTTTTTTAGTAGCTCTGTCATGTTCTCAGCTCAGGAATTGCATGGATTTGGTGTTTAAGTTTATGTTATTACCAACAGACAGGAAAGCAGAAGAGCCATCTTGCATTGATAATTTATTGTCAGATATCCAGAATATTCCATGTTGCTTTTCCACCCTGTGTGTGTTTGCAAATAGGACATCAAATTATGCAGACCACCGTCTTGCTTTAAATTGGGAAATATTTTAGGATGTAGTGCGCTGAGTATGCACAGTATGTATCATAGACCCATCTTGTGTCTCAGAGGTATTTTGAGTATCACAGAGTTTGAGTAAAAAAATTGGAAGTCGAACTTCTAGACTGTTGTAAGTTGTTTGGGGTCTGAAGTGACTTAACACCTGGAGGAGTTGGCCCCAGGGGGCTGTCTTTCAGCTGAGGCCAGGGTGGCTGCCTTCGTGACTGTGGGAGCCACCTATGAAAACCTCTGCATGAGCAAGTGCCAAAAGTCACACTAAATGTGCCTCAGGCAGCGGAAAGGGAGTTTTGCAAGCAGCTTGTGGGTGGGAGAAAATGCATGTTTCCAGAGCGTCTCAGCATCGTTGAGGGCCCCGGGCAAGATGGATCCCCACGGATGAAGCAGCCCTGCCACCAGCCCATGTCAGGGCAGCTCCACACTGGCAGCCTCTGTAGTCTTGTGACTTGGGAATCAGAGCTCCTGAAGTTTTTGAGTTGTTTTATCTTGTTCATAAAGAAAAAACAGTGTAAAAGTTGGGGGAATCGCTGAGTAAGGAAAGGTGCCAAAAGTGCCACTTGTAAACTCAACAGGGAATTGGGCTGTTGTAAACTTGATGGAGTACCCGGGATATGAAGCCTCCATTAGTTTATTTATACCTGTTTACACTTAATTACTGACTGCTTTGCTCTGGTTGCTTTCAGCACCTTTGCAATTGGATTCTTTCCTTTTGGCTGAACTAAGAACAAAATGCGTTTTAACACTTCTCACAGAGGAGAGGTTTTTCTTCCAGACTTCTGAGTGGTGGATAATAGACTGGAATAAAAGTTGCAAGGATATTAACATGTTGTCTACTTGCTAAGTTTTAATTTGGTTATTTATGTTCTCGCTTGCATATAACTTGCTCTTGTTCTGACACTTTTGGCCCACAGAATTTGTACTTAAAACTGAATCTGCTTCCTGCCCCTTGCTGCCACCTCCTCAGTGACCTGCCAGCTTGGCAGAGGCATTCTGCAGGGAGCGCTGTCTGCTCCCATGCAGTGTTTCAGATGGGTGTGAGAGGGGAGCAGGACCAGGACTGGGGCAGAGTCTGAAGAGAGTTTGCAGTATGGTAGGGCTGGATCCATGCCTTCCAGTAAAGCGGATGCTGATATGGAGGCAAGGCCAACGCTGCATCTTGGTGACTTCTTTGGTTACCTGCTTCCTCTAACTGCAATGTAATTGCCCGAATTGATCTTGTCCACTACTTGATCATCTCTGTGTCTGATCCTGCCCATTCTTCCTACAGCACAGATATGCAGACGATTATGTTAGTCTGCCTACATTGTTCTAAAAAAAATAAATTACACTCATCTTATGTGGCTACCTCATTTTCTAATGTGTCCAATTTAGCATCTGAGTTGTTTTCTTCTTCAGATAAGCTCATTTTAGTCACAGACTCCACATCAGCAAATGCAGCATGATTCATCCATCCATTGCATTTTTCAGTTTTACCTCCTCTTTAGTCTTCTGTCAAGTTAAAGTGAAGGACTTTGTGTTGAGGCTTGCTATTGTTTAGATGGATAGGTCTTAAGAAGTTGCTGTTCTGGCTGCAGACGTCACAGATCTGTCTGTAGAGGGTATTACAGAGTGATGATTGGTAACTTCCTGCAGACTTGAGTGAGCCATCTGTGTTTCCACTCCTTGAAATTTGCTGTTATTTTCATCACCCATTTGGTTTGTGTCAGCTCAGTTTACGTGGTCATTTTCACATAATAAACAGGTAGTTAAATTAGGAATACTGCACTTCCCAGTGCAGAGTGTAATTTTTTTACATCTTGGCAAAGTGGACTACAACTACTCTTATACACAAGTAATTTGTGAAGGAGCTATAAGTGAAGCCTCGACCTTTTTAAATATTTGTGGGTACTTTCCACCTTTGGGGAATGGGAACATTTGAGTTACAATGAGACTAGACCAGCGGGGTGGTTAAAACTGCTGTGATTGAGAAAGATTAGGTGGTGTGTCTGGGATGCATGCCACAGGGAAGGGTTTGTGTAAACAGCACAATAGCTGTGCCCAACCACATCCTTCAAGAGCTGATAAATTTAAGTACTGTCCATTTTACGTTAACTTAGGAGAAAGTGTTTTTCTTCTTGTATTCCTGTAAGAAATGCGGAAATCAGTGTGGTGCCCTTGCCTGCTGTGAGGGCAAAGGAAAAATTCTGTATGTCACAGAGGGATGGTCATCAAAGGCTCAGTTCTTCAAACAATGCAGTGTGATGAAGTGACATTAACAAAAAAAGGCTTCATCTCCTATTAATGTACAAGTCTTTGTCATCAGTGTATCTTAACAAGACAGTTGGGACTTATTTATGGAGTAGATTTTCAAGGAAGTTGTAGGGTCTGAAGCAGTAGTTTGCTGTGTGGGGAGAAGCTAAAATCCGTTATATGATTTAAGCCAGTAGTTCAGAAAACTGTTGATATGGAATGAAGCTCAAAGAGTAGTTGGATCTTTTGCTAGTTAACCGTGCCAGCTTCAATCCTCCTACCTTTAATAACCTTTTTAACCAAAAAAGGTTAAAAAAACACTATAAGAAATCTTCATTACAATTTTTCTCCATTCAATTTGTAGGATGGCTATTATTTCAATAAAACCTTTTGGGGGGCTGCTCCATCTTGTTTTCAAGGTATTGGAGAGGGTGGCTCATGAAGAAAGTCATCCTGCCATTAGAACTTTGTTAGTTGTGGTACAGGGCACAAACCTGCTTTCTGGGGCAGTTTGGTTTTTTTTTTTCAAGTGGTAGGAGGGGCATCTCTCTGACTGCACGTGTGCTGGGAATCCTGCAGCTGAAGCTGATGGGGTGCAGGAAAGCCTGATGAGATTGGGTGTCGGGAAGGTGGATGCAAGACTGTTTAAACCACTTCTGTTGCCATTTTATATTTCTGTGATTTGGTGTCTGGAGCTGTGGGCAGCCTGGTAGGCCTGGTTTAGTGCTGAGGGCTGCTGAGTGCTCAGTGTGAGAAATGGGAGGAAGCCTGGCTGATGGGCAATTTGTGTGTTAGAAAAGGAAAACGAATTTTCAAACGGATACTTGACTTTGGTGACCTTTGCTGGTTGGGAGGTTAGGCAGAGGTTCGTCCCCAGTTGATTGTCTCCCTGCTAGGGAAAATTTTGTGGTCCATACTGTGTGCAGAGATGGTGGCTGGTGCTGCCACGAGCGGGTAGAATGTCCGAGGCTCGCCCTGGTGTTAATATCTTCTGATTAAACCCACTGCCAGCACCTATCATCAAGTCCCTGCTGTTTTCTTACATTAGTCTGCCCAGGTGACAGAAGCAAACTGCCTGCATTTCCAAATGGGTAAGATAAACTGCTATGTTCGTTATCAGCTAGATTAGTTTCACTCCCTTGACGTGATCCTTTTTTATTTCATAAACAGACAGTTAAAATAGGCGGTATCTCATTAGTTGTTTTTCTACCGTTTTTAAGAATGTAATAATTAAAATATTGACCTGTTTGAACAGATTTAAATACTTTTTCATTATAGTTTTGTCTTACAGTTAAGAGAAGCTGTTGTGAACAGAATAGTTTTATGTAATTAATATTTTAGTGAAATTAATATTTTAATAGCTATACCAAGTCATATCATTGTAGGACTCAAATAAATAGAGTAGCTCACAGGAGTATAACTTCATGTGTTACTTCAATTCAGCAGTGATAACAGCAGCCACTTAGTCTTTCTACAGAAAAGAGAGTATAAACCAGTATTTCCTGCAGTTTTTAGGTACTTTAAATCGGTATATCCTTGTTAGAGAAATGAATGAGACTAGAAGCTTTCAAGGTCTTTGGTATCCAGCTGCTGTTTATCAAGGTGGGCACACAGTCAGCCAGCACAGCTCTGCTGATGCACAGAGCTGCCTGCGGGAACCCCCTGGTGCCATCGTTCCTATGGATCGTCTCCTTATTTCCATCTGAGACTGGTGCTGCTCCAGTGCCCACCAGCCTCTCCTGGCTGAGGAACTGTAAGATGTGCTCAGGGTCACAAAGAGCAGAGCCCCAGGAGCAGCAAGGACGTTCCCTTACGGAGGGGCGCAGTAGGTCTGGAGGCAGCGAATCTGCTCCACCTGTAGCATTGGCTCAGAGACTGGGATCACCAAAACCAAGCTCTGAAGCTTTTCCTCTCTGAGTTGTAGAGCTTGCTTCCAAGAAAGAGCTGTTATTTGAAGAATAAGCGTTCACTCAGGGTCACTTTACAGAACATCCATTGAGCGATTTCACCTCTTGGGGTGTTTGATGTAGGGCCGCTGTTGCTGGCAGCTGCTGGCAGCAATCCTGGAGCCTCCGAGAGCAGGGAGCAGACAATTATAACGTTAAGGGAACCCTTTCCTTTCTCAGCACATTTAACTGAACATATTTATATGTTTACATTATTTCTGTGGCTCATTTCATGGTTTACAATTATCCTTTTTTTTTTTTCCAGTTGTCATAGATGTCATTTTAAAGTTCCATTTATAATGAGAAACATATGCATGACTTTGTCATCGTTGGCATTACCTGGCTTGGTAGAAATTATTATTTTTAATCAAAGGCAAACATACTGATTTAGGATGTCACAACAGTCCTCTGCCTATGGGGAACATTAACAGTTTATAAATTGTTCTTGGTGACAATTCGGTTGTGAATTACTTTGATATATATGGCTAATAAATTAATATGATTAAGTTAATGAGTAGTACAAGTGTTGCCAAACTCCACTCATCGGGCTTTTAATGCTGCTCCACATTTGCAGCTCTAGCTTCCCCCTGTGGTGAGAGGATCAGTGCTACCTACGCACTGTCATTGTGATAAATGGCATATCCCACAGTGCCCTGCACTCCATCTGGTGTGTCCCCAAAACGAGAAATATTTTATACAAATCACACACTCAGAAGCTCAAAGGACTGTAGAAAGATCTATTTTTTCAAACAATAATAAAAATGCATACATGTCTTTAGCAACGCTTCATTTTTACTGTCATAATGAATGCATATAGCTTTGGGAAATGAAAGCTTGTGTGAGTAACATAGGAAAGTTATCCACTACACGGTAAAGCTGACAAATAAGTTACATGCTGACTCTTTATTTTATCATGAAATGTTCTTAGATAAAAAATGATGTCAGAACATCTATTTAACTGGATTTTAAAATTAAAGACCATGTATGCTGCATGATTGAGTACCACCCCATCTTGTGCCAGTGAATTTCTGTGCTGAAGGGAGCATGAATTTGGGTGAATGAGGAATGCAGGATCATGTCATTACTCTTCAAAATACAGCCATTCAGTAGAGACCTGATAATCTAAAAACTATACTTGGTGACTATGAGTCACTCGCTTCCTTTTCTCTTTTAATATTATCTTTCTTTAGGGATCCATTTTTAGTGTCTACTTTGTCTTGGTGGGTCATTAGATTTTTGACAAATGAATAGTTAAAGCTGTTGAGAATTTACTGAATGGTTAAACTTGTAAATTTAATTTACACATAGCCTCAGATACTAAATATTGTCCAAGAAGTGTGAAACTCTGTAATAGACTTTCATTTTTAAGCTTTTGCACAATTTTTTAAAAAAATTTGATCCTACTGAGTTCCTACATCTTTTGAGATGACAAAGTTCAACCAAAGTGGTCACACTGAGAGAATTAAGACTGTATTGTCTCGACACTCTGGGCAGGTCTGCGCTGAGTTTAACTTGATTTGCAGATGGAAGAGAACCACTTGAAAAAGTTGGCCCAAGTATCACAGAATTAATAAAATCAGTAAATTTTCTTATGGTTGGGGTTTTTTTTTGTAATTTGTGACATTCTTTCCTACCAGGTTTTCTGTTAGCCTAACGTCTGAAGGCATTGAGGTCTATAGTCATCATTATCTGCTTCTCTTAGTCAAATCTTTAACTGACTTTGAGACTGTTTTAGCTTTTTTAAGTCATCATTAAGAAATTTCTTAAAGTCAAAAATAGTACCAGGCGGTATGAAAGATTGATCTTCAACAGTCTCTTTTCTGGAGGACTGTTTCGGCAATAACAATGTAACGCTATTATAATTGAAGAGTTTTTGTTTAGTCTTATTTTCCTTTACAGTAGCATGATTAAGTTGAGCAAACACTTAGTCTGAAATGTTCTCCGTTTGGTACCTTTAACCAGTATCACAGCAAGTGTATTTAAATGCCTTGTAAGAGTGTGTAAGAATCCCAGACCGACTGCGCATTGTACAGTCTTGCATTTGAATACAGGAAGCTGGTTTTTGAATTCACTGAAGTTATATTGTCTTTGAAGAATTTTTACATTCACACTAATGGAGAATGGCTTATTGATTTAGCTGGGTACAAGGCTCATCAAATGTACTGTAGGGTGATAATTCTCTGGCAAGCAAATCAAGGATCTTCAGATTCTGGACTGTTACCTTGGGTGACATAAGGCCTATTCATGATTCTCTGTTTTAAACAAAGCATATTTTATTCTAACAACAGAAATTGGAACATTATGGCATATAGGATCAGAGAAAAGAAGCATAGATTGTCACTGATACCTCTACTCTGCTTTAGATTTATCCATCAGTATTGCAGAAGACTGGTTAAGCTCAAGGTGCCTGCAAACACTTAAATTTTTATTCTTAGGACTTTGAGAGGTAATGTTCTATAACTGTTTAAATAGATACAGTTGTAACTGGCTGGATATACATCTGTGGTTGCAGAAAAATGTTGATCCATCATCTATTTGAAATGCTAAAATCTACTGCATTTACATAAATAATATTATGTTAAAATGCAGCATTCAGATCTATATTAGATTTGAGTTGTGTGGTTTCCTAAAGGAAAGCTTCGTAAGGCTGTATTTTGGCAAAATTCTTGGTATAATAACAGTGCTGCAAATTGCTCAGAAAAAAATAGAGACTAAATCTCACTGGATTAAAAAGTAACCTTGTGCTACACTTAAATCCAAATATTTCCAGCGTTACAATTCTGGTCAGGTGTTAAGTACTTTTAATGTAATTTAAGAGCTGTTGTGCTTCAGTCCTTGTCATACAGACCTCTAGAAGCCTAAGCAAGTGAAATACTTAAGTATGTTTTTAAGATTAGGCAAACAAATAATCCCATTGATTTGGATTGGGTTACTTGTTTGCTTAAACAAGAGTTTTGCTACTTACTATAGCGTTTTGGAGAACATGTTCTATAAGGATTCTTTTGCAAAATTGTGAATGCAAAATTTCAAACCAATACTCCCTTTCAGTTGTCCTAGCAGTCTTCATTCTTTTACTGTTTTGTGTTACTAGGGTTTGTGAAAAGCAGCAATGTGTTTTTTGAAAAAGATTTGGAAAAAAAATTAACAAAATCGGTGCTGATTGGGAAGTCACCTGGACGATGATGGTTATTTGTTCTTTTTTGGCCACATTGAAGAGCTCAGAGTGATGGGAGTGGCTTGGACTTGGAGTCCAAGGTGACAGATGGAAATCCCGCTTGTTTGAGGACGATGATTTGCAAAACACTGGTTCTAGTTCTCCCTTTTGGAAATACTTCTTCTCGAGTTGAGGCAGTAATAACAATTAGTAGAAATTTTTCGTTTGCTGCTGCTGCTGTCTGCATTAGGCTTTTTATTAGTTTTGCAGAGCTTGGTATGCTGAAATCAAGGGGGTAAATATGTCCAAAGTAGGCAAAGAGTGTTGTGTGTGATCAGGAAGGGATGATTTGAGTCTTTGCAAAGTAGTGAAAAACTGCCGTGGTAATCTGGGAGATAAGACTTTGGCATATTTTTCATGCATGTGCAGAAAACTGAGAGAAGCAAGTTTAGCAATGAAAGCTGTCTCACTGTCCTTTCTGGAGAAGCTCCTTGTATAGCTGATCTCCCAAGGAGCAGACCTTTGCTACGAAAAAAGTACAGCAGCTGCAGTCGGTGTTTCCTCCTGCACAAGAAGAATGTGCTCTTCTTCCAGCCCTTCCCAAGTAATAAAACATGATGCCAAGTGCTGGCAACAAATTAGGATTCATGATGAAAAGGAAGCATCTCTTACTGAGCGTATGGAAGAGGCTCACGTTTTTATTTTGAAGTTAGCATAACTAAAATAGATTTCATTGTCTGATCATTCTCATTAAGTGACTGGGACCATATTAAGATTTCACTGGAAATGCATTTGTATAGTATGAACTATTTTATCACAGTCAAAATTAATTGGTATAAAGAAAAACAAGCTGACTTAATGAGTATAAGTATTGTACACCATCCTTTTGCTGAAGAAAGAGACCTCTTCAGTTTGCAGAGAGGCATGCTGATAGCAACTGGCATTGCTGCTACTGTATTGTACCTATTTTAAAGATAAATGTAGGATCACAGTTCTGGAGGGTTCAGTCTAGAAACTGAATTAATCCTGAAAATCCTTAGCAAAGAAAAATAATTCCTAGACCTACCAACCTCTTGAGACTTGAATATGAAAAGCTTTTCTTCAGAAAGAGAAGCATTTTATATAATACATGCCTGAATGTAAATGACAGACATTTTATTAGGAAAGGAAAGCCTTTATTAAAATATAATGATGTACATTGTTTTTATGTAATCTAATGAATTACAGTAAAAGCCTGAGAAATGAGCTGGAAAAGGTAGAGTACTCTCCCATGAAAGCGAGCTATGATAACCTTTTTGTAATTCTTTAACATGTTGAAAGAGTATTTCTACACAGACTTATTAAATTAAGCAAGGTCACCTTTTCATTTTATTAACAGATTTAGTTTGCCAGATCATGGACTTTGATTCTAGAAAATGTGGGTGAATCATGCAGAAACATATGTCAAGTAGAAAATTGGTTATAAAATGGTAAATAATTTTGATAAACGTAATAACTTTGTTTTTACCATTGCACAATTTAAAAAAGATAAAATGCTTAATTACTGTTTTTCACGTTTGCATATTGATTGGATGTACATTAATAAGAATGATATTTCTAAGTGGATTATCTCTCCTGAATGGGGCAGTCTCAATCTAATATTTGCATAAAGGGAAGAAAATACTCTTTTCAATAGTAATACAAAATTCTGTTCTTTTGACACGCAGTATACAATCATTACTTTGAAAGGTTAGCAATAAATAATAACCGGTGAAACTGGTCATATGCTTAAAGATGAGCACATATATTGCATTTATCTGTCTGACCACAGTTCAGCAAAGCAGGAATAAAACTGACATCATGTCATGCAAGTTGTTCATACACATTCCCAAATCTCTGCATGTATATTATAGTCTTTTTATATAATATATATATGAGGAGGGAAATTATATTTAAACAGAAAATCTTGCTGTAATTGTTTGTAAATAATTTCATTGTCATTTCTAATTAAGACAGAAAATACCATTTATATTTCCATGGAATTACTCTTGGAATTATTTTTTTTCTGGTTTTGCATCTGTCACCTCTTTTGTCTAACTAAAAGTAATGCATAAGCTCTTTGCTGCTGGTATGTGTAACAGAACTGAGAGATCATCCCATCGGTAGCACCAAACTTTATGTACGTAAAGGAGTTAATGGAATACATTATTTTAATGTGTATGTGGTCTCAAATGAAAATACCCTGATGTACAGATGTAGCTAAATCTCAGTATCGTTAACAGCTCACTAGTTCTGCACACATATGCAGAAAACACTGTTCTTGCTACTCACAGCACGCAGGCGGGGTGCAGCAGAGTGCAGTTGACTTGGCCCTGGTTATCACAGAGCAGGTGACTTGATTACACTGAAATCAGGCAGAAAATGTCCTCTTCTGGCCACTCGAGTGAATCAGTCAAATTATCGAGTGGCAAAACTAATTCTATGCCTTGGGCCATCAGAGCTGCCACTTCCTATAAGTCAAGCCTTCACTTAGTGTGAAATTGTTTTTTATTTTATTCTCTTTCATTTATTATGCTTATTTCAGCTAATCCACTTAGTGAATGTGAATTATCCAGTATGCTAAAGCTGTTTCAGATGTGCAGCCTTCTCGTGTTTTAGTGGTAAAATGAGGTCTGCTCTCCTTCCAAGGGACTCGTGACTGTTATGACCTATACAGTTAAAATAGTATATCAGTTTTTCAGATGAGAACTTGAATGAGGAGAATAGTTTGAATATGATTTTAAATTAACTAGAAGTGCATATGGTTGAGCTTTCTTTTAAAAGCGGGGATAATTCAGATGGGTCATCTTTTTAAGAACTAGAAACTGCAGTATCTGCAGTGAGCTGTAGGCTATTAAGTACCAGTTAATTTGAAAGAGTTTGATGGAACAAATACTCCTTTGGAAAGCATTGAATATTGTTTTCAATATTAAAATATTGCCTTAAATTCTGGCAGAAATAAAACTGAGATCTGCTTAAAGCCCTCATACAGGTGATATACCGTAGGCAATGCTTGGGTATGTAATTCTGTCCAAATGGCAATCCTTCATTTGACTCTGCCCTCTGGTACACAGCATTAACATTTTCCAATAAAAGGAGCAAAACATATGGAGTCTTTATTTCAAGCAAAGAAAAATCAAAAAGAATAATGAGAATAAAAAGTAAAATGCCTGTGGTGATGGGCAAGGGATGTTACAGGGGAGTTGCTGCAGCAGAATGCATCAGAACAAGAAAACAAAAGTAGCCAGACGGCACCTCCCATAGGCATCTATAGGTTTCCTATACATATAAGTACAGAAATATGTAGATGTATATGTCTCATATGCTAAAACAAAGAGGCACAGTTCAGGAGAAAACAGATATATTGTTTTAACTCATTCACACAGTGCTTTGAGCTGACATACATCTTGGGCAGATGAGGGGACTTGAAGAGTGGAAGGAAGTAAGCAGAGCCTCAAAAAGAAAAGTTGAAAGGATCATACTGTGATTAAGATGGATGCGTTGGTGACAATGTCAGAGCAACAGCTGCTAAATCTAGGAGGCACTTGAAAGAGTCTCTCTATTTTGTTATATATGGAAGTCAATAGGTTATTTGGGCTGAGAACACCCTATTATTCAAATCCAGCTGACCCAGAAAGCCATGCCATCTTTCAATGGCAATTCGGAGGGCTTTGCCATTTAGATAGCAGTTTTGGTATTTCCCAGTACAAAATTGTTCTGTGTAGTCTTGTATGACATATGGATATATTGATCTCATTTTTTTTTTTCCCCTGAAATGTATTAGATTAGTCTGTATAAAGCTTCAGAAGGTTATTTTGTGTTTGCAGCTGGGTTAGATTGCTGAAAACTTGTCGCCAAAATCTCTTTTTCAAACCTGTTAAATAAATATCAGGGAAATGTACCATAAATTGTTTTGGCCTTCCTGTTTTGGAACTGCTTCATTAAAATTTTTAATTACGGATAATACTTCTTCATAGTAGCTTATCAGTCCTATATATTAGCTAAGCATGAGTTCTAATCCTGTTAAGGATTTTTATTCATTGATGGAAAGTTTTCACTATCTACTGTGCGTAGGAAAATATCCTGAGAATAGGTTTTTTGCCTGTTGATATGGACATGTCCTTCCATTTCTGATGTGTCTCTCTTGATCTCCATTTTTCATTGCATCATATTACTGTGCCTTTCCTCTTTATTCTTTTGCCCTTGACTTTTATGTCTACACTACAATTTGCATTGACCTTGAGGTTGCCCTCAATTAGCTGAGCTGTTTCAGTATCATGGCCCACACCAAAACCCTCCACAATATGCTTCTGATTTGAAAAGCAGAGCCATCCTAGAAACTGGTCTGTGACCATTTTTCTTTTCCTTTCAAGTTAATGTTTATTTCCCAGGCAATAAAGAGGAGAAGTGATACAAAAGAGATAGAAATCAGAAGCAATAAATCATATGATCGCTTCTGGTAGATTTCCTGTGCTCATGCCTGCGGTGTCTGTGCCACCTGCAATAGGAGGATTAGGAAAGGTTTGGATGAGAGAGATAAATCTTATCCCTGAAAGTTCAACAAACCTCTTAGGATCCAAAGGATGGCTGCCAGGGATCAAGATCAGGAATTTGATGAATAATGGTCAGACAGCAGGTTAGTCTGGCCTCGTGTTTGACCCTAAATAGGAAGAGGGTGTTAAGAGTGGCTGGATTGTGGTACGGTTGGGGTTCTTAGCCACTGATGACGGAAGCCTCAAGACCCTCCTATGGCTACACTTGGTTACATGCCGTGCCCTGTATATGGAGAGCCAGTATTGGCCGCTCTTCTTTGGCTGTCCCCATTCTGTATTGGAATTTGCTCTGTGGACAAAGTTCTGTACTGACAACAACAAACCTTGCTATGTAATGGCTAGGTGGGGAGTGGTTTTGGCTTGTGAGTGGACAGACATAGTTTGTGTTGTTACCATAAAAGATGTGGTATGATCAAAGGATGACCCTTGATCTCCTTGGCTACTTTGTGTTCTTTTCATCTTTCTCTTATCGTTCACCAGGTATTTTTCTGCTTTTCAGATTCTGATCTAGAACTCTGTGCTGTGCTGAGATGGTAAAAATAACAACGAGATTGAAGTAGTTTCCTAGGTAGTAAAATATTGCTTAGTTTTTTGGGTTTACTACCTGCGTATTTTTAAAAGCTAAGATGATTAGCCACTATGTTAATTGAGGAACTAGCTGGTCCTGGTGAGCTAGTTTTCTCTTACTGTTTTCCAGCTCAAGAAGTTCATACTGGTCTTTAAAAGAATGGGTGAACTGTGACATCTAATGTTATCACTCACATCTCACATGTTTATTTTTGCTAATGACAGCCAGTAATATAACCCTAATACTTGTATCTTCTGCATCATCAAATTCTGGTTTTATACATCTCCTGTGAAGTAACAAGTGGAAATTTTGCAATGGATTTTGTGGGATACCATTCAATTACAATTGGAAGGACAGCTATATATCGCGGTGAAATGATTTTTCACAAATACTAGCTAAGGGACTATAAGCATCACTTTTAAAATGTGCTGAAGAAAAAATAAATTGTTTCAGCCACATCTTAATTTCTTAATTTTTTTTTTCAACTTTATATAGGCTTTTATTTTATTTTGTAAAACAAAAGGAGTTACTTTTGTGTGTCTAAAACCAGTGATTGAGTTTAGAGTAATTTAAATGTATTAGGTTTTGACCTGTACTTTTGTAGCAAGATTCCTTCAACAAGAAGTTGAAATAAAATATAAATAACTTCCCCTTAGTTTTTATATTAAATACCAGGTTAAAAAATAAACTTTTTCTGAAATGAAAGATGTATGCAGTGTTGGTTAATCTTGGTTTAACTGTGACTCTGAAGAGTCATGAATAAAATTGATAAGATGCAGTAGGTTGATATTGACATTGTCAGTCCAGACTTCCAAGCATGTCAGTATTTACTATTGATAAAATAGTCCATATCTGCCTGTTTCTACGCATTTACAAGAAAGGGCATGAGATCTGTGCTAGTCCTAGATAATTTTTTCTCCAGGACTTGGATCACATTCGCCTGCATAAATTTGTTTAAGTCTTAGTAAAATGGGATTTCTGGTGTAACTATGCTTTTCCTTTCCATCTCACTTGGAAAAATTTCGAATTCCGGATTACTTTTGCAGTTAAATAGACTATATGAAAACAGTTCATAAAGACATAATATTTTGCAGCATTTTTTGTATTAAGGGGAATTCAGGGACTTGTGGCAACTTTGGCAGGAAAAGTACTTGGGATGACAGTAGCTAGTAAGGATAGTACAGAGCTGGTTACATCTTGGTTTTAGGCAGCTTTCAAGTAAAAGCTGTCCTTAGTGAGACGTAGGTTGGTATTTTGCTGGTGGCTAGACATGGACAGGGCACGGAGGTGGATTGTGATGGATGGAGCAGGGACTTGGTGCACGGTTTGATTTGTTAGTCCCTGGTGTCTCCTCTTTTATATGACATCCTGTGAGAAGGGGACGACTTGGCTGTATTAACAGGTTTAATCTTGATCTTTCATAGCTGCTGATGATTATCTGAAGGAGGGTTCTGCTGGTTAGGTAATTTTCTGGTAGAGGGTGTGGAAATGACTGCATGTCTATGAAAATGAGAACTTGTGGTATGGCTAAATGTTCCCTTGTATGTCTCATTAATGTGAAAGTGCACTACAGTGTCTTATTTTCTATATTTCTTTTTCATTCTTTGCTGAGAATTTTATTGGAGATAATTAACTGTGAAATGTATGCATGACTCAGATTAACTTCTGATTTTTCCTTTTGATAGGAATGCCTTGTTTTCTTAATTTGAGGCATTCATTCTTATCTGTCATGAACAATATCTATAAGCAAAAGGGAACTGAAATATCGTCTGTGGGTTAGTTTTAATTTTGCTTACTGGATGAAGGAAGATGAAAGGCAACCTCTTCCCCAGGGTTCTTTAACATCAGAACTTGAGCCTAATCAAGGGATTTGAGATCTTTTTTTGTATAAATTGTTTTAAGACCTGAGAAATGTTTAAGGCACCTTCTAGATGGAGGTACATGGCTCCTGGCACGAGAATGGTCTGGGGACTCACTCAGGATCTTCTGGAGTGCAGTCCTCATTGTGCCATTTTGCTGTATGTTTGGGTTCTGAATATCAGATGTCTGTCTTCCTGCTTCCACTCCTCTAAAATGATACCAGCAGTTGGATTATACCATATAGGGAGTGAGAAGGTTGATTAGTCAATATATGTGAAATATTTAGTTGATGGAAAACATATATAGTACAGTGAGGCTATGATTATTAGTCATGTCTTTAAAAAAATCTTGCACTCATTTTCAGGGCATTCTGCCTGCATAAGAATAGGGAGAGCAGACTTTTACGTTGAAATTGCAGAGAGCTATCATAGATTAATTAAAGTTAACATTTGTATTCTATTTGGCATGTCACTTCCAGTAAGCTTTTTAAAAATGTAGTGGTGCAAATGGAAAAGTTTCAGCAAATATTAAATGTAACAATGAAGACTTTTGTTCCTCATTAAACCATTTCTTGATGTTCCCCGATAGATTTTCATCTAAACACTTGCTAATCCCAGAGCTCTGACAGGCAAGGCCTGCTGAATTAGGCCAACCACTGCTACAAATAGCTACTGCACATGAAACAGTAATCATTGCTTTCCAGTCTATTATTAGATTAACTTCATAGGGATTGCTTTTTTCTCCTGTGAGTTGATGCATAAATGACATGCTTTACCCTCCAATAAATCTAACAGCAGAGTGACTATGACATGATGTTCATACCCCTTAGTCCCATGACAGATTATTTTTGATTGCTGCAGAAGTTTACAGCAGCTTGAAACCATTAGAATTTAAAGGCATCATTGAAATTTTACAGCGTACCTGACTTAGACACAACAGGGCTAGTACTGAGCTAAGTTTGCGGCGTATTGGCTCCACGTTGTGATTACCTGTCACAGGGAGTCTTAGTTATACTGATCCCCAGCTGTCGTTCAGAGGAGGTAAACAGTCTTTTGGCACTGCCCCTTCATGGTCTCTCCTTGGAGAATGTACGCTTCTGTGCATAATGTTTCTGTGCTTGAAACTTTCACCTGGAGACAGTTGTAAGAATTGAACACATGTGGGGACCATGTTTTACACACAGTACTTCATATACTTACATGGATGAACATACTGAAAAACATTTGAACCTTTGTTGTTTGTTAACCTTTTTAAAGATTTTTATATTGCTGATGGTCACTTTTTTCCCCACTTAGCAATATATAGAAGTTTGCATTGTTAAAGGATGAAATTCAGTTTTAGTGGCATATATGTGCTTTTAATAGTCTTCTTTTTTTCCAGATTTAAGAACTTTTTTTTTTCCTGATGAAACCCAGATAAAGTTTGCAAAGCTTGAGGCTTCTCAAATCCAAGGTGTTTACTATTTATATCTCGTGTGAATGAATGACTGTATTTGGCTCTGGTTCTGAATTTGCTGCTTTTAGATGTAAGAATCACAACTATAAAATTACTATCTAATTTAATATGAAGATATACATTGATTTTCACTGATTCGTCTCTGTGTTTGTACATACCTAGATAGCAGCATATCAAATTGAGCTCTGTAGATTTCCGTAAATCTCTATGTATTCTATGTGGTTCCTTCAAAAAATAAAAATAATTCTTTTTCATCTAACAGGGTTTTTTTTTATTCTTGCTTGTGTTCTTCACTTCTGTCCTACAATAGGTATGTCAAGCAGATTCAGGCTGATGAATCTGGTATCAGGTAGAGAGCTAATGTTAATACAGATCTACTGTAGCCTGACAGTCTCATATTTGACAAATACTCCTTTTAAGGAATGGCACCACAGAGAATAAAATATGAAGATAGTATAAATGATACA
This sequence comes from Ibidorhyncha struthersii, assembly GCA_013398815.1. Taxonomy (NCBI): domain Eukaryota; kingdom Metazoa; phylum Chordata; class Aves; order Charadriiformes; family Charadriidae; genus Ibidorhyncha; species Ibidorhyncha struthersii. Next base: position 884,944 of record VZSZ01008383.1, on the reverse strand, counting down.
TATATGTTGATAGACAGATATGAAATTCTCCAAAGAGAGCTTTAAGGTATTTGCTGTAATTAGGCTGTCCTTTTTTCTTAAAACACAGAACAAAACAGACGCTTAATAGTTAACATGGATTGAGTCCCCTGGTAAGTTGTTTTCGGAAATGGGTTTCCAGTTCTCCATATATTGTGGTCATAGGCTGGCTCTTTCTGAGTACTCTTTAGCATAACTGTACTTTTCTGTTTAAGAGAGAAAATAGAACAGGAAGTAACAAACATTTTTTTGTGGAATTCTTAAGGTCTATAGTTTTATGTATCAGTGTACTTATAATCTTTTTGGGAATAGGACTGATTTTATTAGGGTAAAATATTTATGCCTTGAGAGGAGAATAATTGAGGTTTTATTAGGGTAAAATATTTATGCCTGAGAGGGCATTTGGAATTTCCAAATGCAAACTTTCACTTAAGAAACTTGAGCATTAAAAGCTATGCTCATTAAGTCAGGGAAGAGAATGAATGCTTTCTGTATCCACGCACGTATTAAATTTGGTCTTACTAGAACATCTTGAAATTTGATGTTAGGTATTTACAGCATTCTTGAACAGGGTTTCAGTCTCGTCTCTCTGATACTATTTACTTGCATATTGGAATACCTGAGCTGCCTAACTTCAGTCTAGTTGTGGTTGGTCTGCACGCTGTTGTTACAGCAGTATAGACAAGGCTGACTAGGTTTTATGTTGCTGTGCTCACCTATAATGTCTGCAGGAGTGACCTCTCTTCTGTCTCTCAGTATGGGTATTTCTACCTATTTTGTGATCTTTAGTTTTATAAATGATGATGAAATTATAATCAGTTAAGATCTGTCTCACAAAACCCTCTGCAGATGAAATAAAAGGTGTTGACAATATGGAACCGTACAAATTCAGAATTAGGCCATTTTTCTTCTGACCTGTGAGACTCAAAACTGAAGGGGGCTGAGGATTGATCCATTGTTTATATCCATTGTGTAACCTTGCAACATGTGGATTAAATCTTCTCTGCACCTGTAGTATAACATTTTCCTCATGCTACAGAATAATACCTTAACTAAAACCACAGCAGCTTTCTAATGACTTCAAAGAAATGAGAAACCACATTCAGGTTGAAAGCATTTTATTGTTTGTAATTTTTAGCATAGTGTGTATTAAATGTAATAACTGATGAGTTTAGTAGAATAATCTCTATTACCATATGCAAGAAACATGCTTCATAAGTTATATATATATATCTTTAAGAACTGTTAACTTTTATAGAATATGCTGCAACAAATCATTCTGGGAATGCTGTATACTTGTGTTTTCAATTGAGGTTCTTCTGTACTTCTATCATCTCATAATTTCCTTCAGAGAAAAGAGAGAACAATCTGCGTGTTGGGTGGGAGGAAGAGAGAATGCTAATTGAAACCATGCAATAAAAAGGTAATTTGGCAAAACTATTAGTTTTTGGTTTTTTACTATTTTAAGCCTATTATTTTTAAAATTACTTCTGTATTAAAAAGGCTGTAAAACTACACTGAATTGTCAGCACATTGCATCTTAATTCTCATTTTCCTTTGCATGAATAGTAAAATCTTTATAAATTGAGAACTAAAATTAATTATATAAACTTCGGTTGAACATTTTTATGTTTCTGTTTGAATTAAAGGATATTGTAGACTTTTACAAGAACATTTCATGGTTTCTAACATCGACCACACCTTGAACGCTACAGGAGAGAAGTGCTGATGGAGAGGAAAAAACCAAGAACAAATGCTAATTAGCGTTACATGATTTACAGCTGTGTTTACCGCTAATATAGTTGCCCCTATCTATTGCTACATCATAGTTCTCCATCCAGTTAAGAAATGTTATTGGCCGCTGCTTTTTTCAGCCTTTCAGCCAGCAAGTTACACCAGTTCAGCATGGAGGCCCACCTGGAGAAATGGACTACAGGCTTGACCCAGATAACTTTTTTTTTTGGTTTTGCCAGGTTACTTTTAAGCCAAGTTGGTTCCTCTGTCTGGTTCCTCCAAACCCCTCACAAGGAGGGGCTTTATATTACATTGGCAGTACAGAGGAGTTGGTAACCAGGGAAAGTAGTGGCAAGACTGGAGCAGGAGAGCAGAGGGCTGCTGCTGTACATGTAGTGGCTGCTGACATTCCTAGCTTTAGGCAATTAATTATAGAGGGCGTGATCTATCTGACCAAGAAACTGAATGAGAAAAAAGAATCTATAGGTTAAAAAATGTGATCAGTTGCTCGTGGTTTGGTTTGGGTTCTTTTCTTTGTTGTTGTAAAAAGCTAGTTCTTACTTTGGGGTGTTATAATAATGTGCAGCTGTGCTGGTGTGTGCATTGCAGGGGATGCCTGTGCTGTAATACTGCGTATAGAGAGAGGTAAGCATCCCACTTGCAGGAAAAGGTAGATTGTCCTCACTTGTTAGGGTTTTGTGGTATCTCTTACACTGAAGTAATGAATTCTTGTTGTTACACACTGTGGGCTTTACAGAATGAGATGAGGTGGAATGGGGCTGTGACAAATGGTCACTGGAAACCACAGTGGAAGGCAGAATGTAGAATATGAGCAACTTTTCTGCATCTCTGAAAGGTACCAAATGCTTCTTGACACATCAAGGGTGCTGTTTGCGTTTTTTTTTTTTCTAGTCCCTGAGCTGGAAGTGGTTACCTGCAATTGCTGAGCTAATACTGTGGCTTAAGTATTATTTACTTCTCCTGGTGTATCTTGATTCTTAATGGATGGCAAACTCCAAAAGTGTCTCCTTTTTTCTGAAGTCAAAACCAGCTACAATCTATTTAGTATAATAGAAATCACAAAATAACCCAAATATGTTAATTAGAGGACATACAAATCAAAGATGTTACCTTTCAGTCATCATTTCTAACAGTTGAAAAATGTTGTGATAAAGTATTAATCATGTTTTGTTACCCTATAACTTCCAGAAATTTTATGATTTTCAGGAAATCTAACATCAATTTAGAAGTATAAATGACTGTAGCAACAAGTGTAGAAGATGGCATTTAGTAAATCCAGAATACTCATATATAAACAATGTATTTACATAGGAGTTTATTAATAGTTGTTCTAAACTGTTTATAGTAAAAAACTGTTAATATCAATGACAGTCAATTAAAAAATACTAGAATTCATTAAAATTGATTCCTGACATTCTTGATCTGAAGACTTGGTCTCAGCAAGGCCTAGAATGGATTACTGCCAAGTTCTTAAAGCACTAAAAAGATTTCTGAATCCATAGGTAAAAGGTTTCCATTAGCAAATCTTATATTAAACCAAATTACAACGTGCAAATTGGGAAACTGGTATCTGAACTTTTTATTTCCTGTTGATGTTTATTGTATTCTGTAAATCAATATACATATATATTTAAAGCTACCAAATAATTGATGCTCGTGAACTCCTTTTGCATCATTATGTGATGCTTTAACCGGCTTTTGCATGTGGTTACATTTTGAAATGATGCTGGGTCTTTTGAAACAATTTAAGTAGTTTACTGCATGTTTACATCTGTGAATGCTGTTCATATCAGATGTCAAGGTAAAAAGATACAAAATCTGTAACATGGAGTTTGCTGTCTTTGTGAGGGCAAGGAACTCCTTTTGCAATTATTGTATTGGCATTTCAATTCACCTTCATTAGGTTCCTGAAAATCAGTAACAATTGAGGTCATGGCACAAAGTAAAGTAATTTTTGCTGCAGTGGCCTGTGTTTACAGGAAATGATGAAACATGTTGTCCGTTCCTATTAGTTAGTACCACATTTCCACCCCATTTGACTTTGAGGGCCACTTTGAGAGTGTAAAAGAACCTCGCAGGCTCATGTATTCATGACTGAGTCATAGGCTAAGTTGAAGAACATCCTTCTGAATTTAAAGATCTGAATCTATACTGCCTAGAACTGGGAGGTTCAGGTATTGTTTTTACATATTTTCTGAATTTTATAAGAAAATACATATGTTTTGTAAGAGTGTAAAAAAGATACTGAGCACCTAAGTCAGCTCATGGAATATTTGCTGGAAGTTAAGTATAATGCTCTGTGTTTTAACTGCCTACATATTGGTCTTTTTTATAAGAAGCAACAGCAGCTACCATTACATGCTAGGAAGAACTGTGAGAGGTTTATAATGTGGAGCCTATGGGCTTGGTTACAGCCTGTCTTCTAGGTGTGGTCATTAGATGTTAATGGCTCTGTCTTCATGCAGTCCTCATTACTACTCCCCTGCAGAGAGCAATTGTCCCCTCCTATCTCCAGGCTGAGGGGCTCGGGACACCCCTCTTAACCTTTTTCAGTCAGGTTAGTTTATCAATTTAACATATTTTTGAAACTAGTTACAGGGCTACTGCAGGAGTAGCAAAGCTGACTCATCTGACAGCAGTGTCATATGGAATTTGATAATGCGTGCCTGCTAGGCATCTAGGTGGTAACTTCCACAGCCAGTAACACTGCAGCTGGAAGGGATGAAGTAGAGTTAAGCTCTTTTAAAATCGGTGTCTACTCTCCAGTTTGGGTGTATGAATGCAGTCTTGTTACCCTTGTTTCACTTGTGGGGATTTGTGAGGTTCGATGTTTCCTCAGGGTGTGTACCTAATCCTGCCTGTGATGCCCTTTGCTGCCTGAGATATCGCACAGGGATAGTAGAAGTAGATATGGCGCAAGACCATGTCCTCTGGAGTAGCAGCTGTTGCAGAGTAGGGTGTATTAGGACATACCAAACTACTGGAATTTTCTTCTTCTTGGTCAATAGAGTGCAGAATGAAAATAATTTGTACATATTGCTATCCAAAGTTATATTACAGTTATCTTTAAAGAAGCTCATCCAGGATTTTACAAACATCAGAAAACAGCAAACTACAGCAAATGAGCTCTCTATATATTCAACCAATAAGTAAAAAAGTAAATGATCTATAGCAATTTATTACAGTGGATGAATTCTTGTTACCTTTTTAAAAAGTTTCTTCTAATGACTTAGAGCTATCTCTTAGGCTTGCCATTGACATAACAGTAGCAGGGCTAGAAAATACAGTGTATTTAAAGCAAGTTTTACCCTGTTAAAAGATGTGAACATTTCACATGTTAAATATGAAACATCAGAGATGTGCCCACTTAGCATACACAAAAATCTGCTACTTTATTGAAATTTTTCTCTTATGCGTTTATCCACATAGGCCCGCACATGAAGTGCAGTGCTTCATATGCCTTTGCCTAACTGCAAAGGGAAATGACATGTTCTTTCCTAGGTGTACGACTCTGTTACTTTTCTAAACACGCTTGTGCTTGTGTGGGAGGGCATACGAGCATGGGCATGTGTGCATGTCTGCATGTGTATACACACACAAGTCAGAGCAGTGTTGACATAGCTTTTCTATGTGCCTATTTGCTATCAGTTATAAATGCTGGGATTACCTGGGTGATTGTTTTCTCAGAATGCCACAATGTAATCTCAAACCTAATACTCCCAACAACCATGCACTAATTAAAACTGCAATTATATTTTTGCTCAAACAAAACGACTTAATAAACATTATCACAAACTGTTTACCCTTCCCAAAAACAATTTATGCTCACTAATACAATTTCCCATTAAAACTGCTGCCAGGTAAATTAAAAACTCTTGAAATAGTAAGTAAGTGGGAAATTAATTCAACAGTTTAATCTAGAGCTAATAACAGTTGCAAGCTCAGAAAAAGATTGCTACAGCGGGGAGTTAATTAACAGCTTATTCCCCATTTGATAAAAGTAATCCACTCTAATTCCAGTGTAATTTACCTCAATGTAATATAAAACCACAAGCTGCTTCTGGTGCTAGTAATTATTAGCCTTGTCCTGTGGCCACATTGACAATAGAAGTCAGCAGTATCTTAATAATAAGAGGCAGTCTGCTAAATGCCCACAATTAAAGATGTAACATGAAATCTTGAAACTGCCACGATCATGTATATTGCTAAACAGACTGGAGGTACAATTTCATCAGAAAGAAGCAGGTCTGATTGCTGGCCCTAGTGCTAATAACCAGGTGTGCCTTTCGTAAACCCAGGTTATTCTCTTGCACTAAGTTCTGTCTAATAAATGCGCTGGGGAGACTGTAGGATGCAGGTTACAGACAGGTCTCTTTGTTGTTTCAGCTTCTGTGCGAGCCAGTGTGGATGCAGTTTTATTATTTTCTTCTTTTATGCAAATTAAATACAAACTCTGGAGCTCTTGACCTGAAATATCATACTGGGATCATAAATTCAGTGTGGCTCTTTTGACCTCCGCTATATTGAAGTCTATCTTCCTGTCTTTTCTTTTTCCATGGGGTTAAAACCAAGGATCAGATTTTATACATTCATATATATATATGCATACACACACGTACACAAACATATATACAAGCATTCATCTATACAAACATATGAGAAATATGTTTTATTTTAAATTTTCTTGTTTAATCCCAGGATAGTATTTTCTTATTATTTTGATTTGCTCTTGAGCAATAATGGCAGTCTGTCACTAGGGAACTCAAACTTTAAGTATTGCGAGTTTTTTTAGTTTGGTTTCTGAATATCTGGTAGACTCCCTGGTTGGCTGGCATGATGTGTTCTTAGCACTTTTCCATCATCACTGATATTATGATGTTGTAGTAAAGGATAAGTTAGTACACTTTAATCACAATTTGACTTAAGTGCATGAAATTAAATGACCTATTTAATCATACAAATACTGATACGTTAAATAAGAAATGTATGGCATTATTTTAACCCATTGATTATTAACAAGGGGTGAGTGGTTTTGATTTTCTGCTGTCACCTAAAACATTTGTTTACAATATCGATGTATTTGTAAATTCTTTCTGGGACTTCGATGGATTTCTCAGAAACAAAATGACTGCTGGGACATGCTCCATTGGGTAGCAATTGCTAACAAATACATCTGATGTTATAATTGTGTGGGTTTTTTAATAATTCTAAGCAGAGAAATAATTAAAGGCTAACTTAGAAAATAAAAAGCAAAGGTTCTAGGATTGTGTGCTTATGTCATTATAAATGTGTCAGAGCTGGTGACAAAGATGAAGACACTGACTGTAGTGATAGTTCAGTTACAGATAGGGTATTCTTTCCTATATGTTCTTCAAGAAACTCGAATTTTCTTGGGTTAGTGCAGAGACAGACACTTTTATAACTGAATTAACACTTTTAGCATGTCTGAGATCTAGTAGGATGCTCTACATACTGGCATTTTTCTACACCTGCTGGTTAGCAAAGCCAATACACTTTTTTTTTTCCTACATAAATGTGGTTCTTTCTTATTTAAAATAGTAGGTTTTTTGCAGGTGAAAGTTTTGTCTGCTTTCGATACTGATTTTTAGTTTGAATGAGTAATCTGCTCTTAAGAAAGGAATGTTTGCCAAGGAGAGCTGGCAAATACCACTGTATTGTATGCCCTTCTTTCTTGGCAGGTAGCTTTCTCTCCTTCACTGAGGCTTTTTTTTTTTTTTTAAACTGCGAGAATGTTGAACACTGAAGCACCCAGTGGAGTGGCGTATCCATCCTGGCAGCTCTTCAGAGATCCTTTCCAATCTCAGCTGTTGTGATATTTCTGAATGCACTGGAATTTCCCCTTAATACCATGGCAATTTATTGTTCTAAGGTTTCTCTTTCGGGCTTTTTCCATCAAATAAGACTAATTAAGAGTGGTTAACTGAATGAAACAGAGAGGAGTAGACTGAAATTATAGTTTTTTATTTCTGATAGCAATGGTAAGAACTCTTAGGAGAAACTGTTAGTGTCTCACTATAACTACATTTAAACTATGCTACCCACTCCCACTTTATTTATGTACTTAGCAACAATCATGTCTACTAAGTTTAAACTTAATTTACAGTTCTGAGTTTAGCAGGATTTTTTAAATTTTTGTTGTTAATCAAATCTTCGGTAAAATTATCTTGACTGATAGGATTTTCTTTCCTGCTAACACAGAAGTCATCCATAATCTGTATTTTGTCTATATACAAAATCTCTACAATGAGTGAAGTGATGCTTGAAATTCTGTAGGTCAAGGATTGAAGCCCAGTCATTGTGGATGCTCAAACTAGATAGACCTAGAAATGAATTAGCACACCTCATCAGCTGCTCATCCTTGCTAACGCAGTCCTCTGTGCTTTCATTGCAATCATTATGTCCATGCGATCAGAGCCATAGCAGAGCTGGGACAGACTTAGAGCGGTTCTAACACAGCAGTTTGGTCTGAATTAAAATCAGCCCTAAATTACACAGGTTCAGGAGCTGCTTTGCATCGCAGCTTGGACGGAGGTGTTCTAATAGTCAGAAGAAGTCTTAGATTTAAATATGATTTCACAATTGAGTAATTTGGGGTTTTTTGTTTAATTTTATCTTTCAATTCAGGGGAAAAACATTTAATAAAAATACAGTTTGGTATTGTCATTGCCTGTTCTTCAAACATACCTGCAAGGTTATCGCTATGAAAGGTTATATATAAATTAATGCAATATTCTGAAAGAGTATGGTCCTTTGACAGATTTAATACTTATTTAGTATTTAGCACTTCAACTGGACTGTGTAGGCTATAATTCTGAAGGGCTGAGACTTGCAGGAGGGACTCAGGGTATTGTCTTGTATGTCTTATGATGGAGAATTGAATGAGGTGGCTCCCTCTCAAGCTGTGTGTACTGTCTGTTGTGTGCAGCTGGCCAAAAGAGTATACGTCCGCTTCAGAAATGCTGTAATTTACAGATTGATGGATTAAAATAATCTGACACCAAAAGAGCTTCTGCGGTTGAGTGGTTGACAATCATCTGGTAATGTGAGCTCTGCTTTTCAGTAACTGCTGAGTCAGGTGAGTCAGTGCAAGAAGGGGGAGTCCCCGTTGGTACCGGTGAGGTGACAGTGTTAGTGTTATGCTGTGTTTTAAGAACAGGAATCCTGGTCTGCATTGTCCTAACATACCTTGGCAGGACACCGAGAGGCAGCAACTGCTGGATCAGAGGAAGCTGTGGCTTCTGCGGGCCGTGGAGCACAGGAGGTGCTCATGTGCATGTCCCTGGGGACGCACGGTGGAGGGCAGGGCAGGGAGCAGGCAGTGCACTCTCCCAAAATCCCCATTGGGTTGTACAGACAGACACCCTCAGAGCTGGTGTGGCTCCCGCTGGCCCCTGTCACTGTGATGCAGATCTTAGCTCACTACCGTGGTGAGGACATGTGCTGTTAGCCACATCCTCTGCACAGATTCGTGACGCACGAAGCAGAGAGAAAGAAGATGCTTGTGTACAGGACACAAACATAAACTCTCTTCAGTCTGTTTTCACCAGTATTGTAGTCAGTCTCAAGGTGCATTAAGATAACCTTAAGGACACAGCTTGATTTTCATATGAGGCATGGTTAAACTTATTAATCACTGGGGATAAAGGTGGGAGAAAAAAAAACAGCCAGCAGGGACACAGGTTTTAACCAACGCTTCTTGCCTGTTCTAAATGTACATTTCTAAAGAACAGATACATGTGGAGGAGGCATATGCAACTAAAACCAATAGACCGTTAGAACAATTTTTCTTAAAAAGTTTGAATTTCATCAAAATATTTTAAAACCAAATTAAGTATCTGTATACATAATTATTGAGTGCAAACAGTCTGTTTACATCCATGATACACAAAAACACAAGACAAAAAGTTATGCCATATTCCAAGGAGTTCACCATTTGCAACGATTCTGACTCTTCCACAAAGTATTTTACACTCAGTAGGGTAAATTTACAGTGCAAGTGGCAGCCTGTGGACCTGCATTGCTCTTGGATTCTATGCATGAATAAATAGAAATGTGTTAGAGGACCATACTGATAATCTGTGTAGGCCTCATGTAATCTGGGCTATGGAATTTCACCAAGATATTCCTGTGTTAAGCCTGCAGCTTTTAACTAAACTAGATCAGTATCTGAGCAGCGCATCCCATCCCAGTGCAAAGATTCAAGTGATAGAAAATTCATACCATACCCTGGTAAATTGTCCCAGTGTTTGTTTATGTGTGCTGTTAGAAGTTGACCTTTTTTTTCTAGTGTATGTTAAACTTTCTGCCTATTGCTGCAAATTCATTGAACTTTATCTCCATGGTCAAGTGCTCGCTGTTTTTCTTTCACCTGTTGCGTTTTGCCCTCACTGGACTCTGAATTCAATGAGCTGGTAGCAGGTGTACCTAGTGAGAGAAATTACATCAGTAAGGTTGGTAACAAAAGTTGATGTGGAGTATGGCTACAAGCAGTGGGGCCAGGGATTGGGACTGGCCATGGGAAGGAGGATTTCAAAGCTGTGTGTTCAGGAGAGAGCTAGGTGATGAGATTCATGATTTATATACAATTTAAACTTATGTTTACAGTCATATAACTTGTTAGCACACTTTTAGCAAGCCATTTATTTTCTTCTACCCAGTTTGTCTGGCCTTTCAGACAACTGCCATTATGCTAATGTAATTAATATACATTCTAAAAAGCAGGATTACGACAGTTTATTTCTAGAGTGTATGCTTTGCTTTTTTCGTTTTCTTTCCCATACTGCCACTCAACACTTCACAACTAATGCTAAAAGAACCTGGTTTTCTGCAGTTCTTTCTGGCACAGAAGGACTTCCCTGTATTTCTCTGCCTCATTGACTCTCCATCTCATTTAAAAGTCTTTGCTGAAAATACATCTTTTTCCCCTTGCATGACCCTCATAATTTTTATCTCTCTCTGCTGTTATTTTAGTACGTAATTTTACTTTTAAACTAGCTGATGGCCCTTCATTTGAGAAAGGGCAATCAATATATTATGTGCTGATTGTGGATATTCTTCATCATATTTTTGTATTTCATTGTCCAGACTGTAGCAGTTGATATATATTTTTGTTGTACTTTTTCACCTTCCTTAGGGTATCATTATTCTTGGCTTTTAATAATTGAAAGAAAAATCTTCTTCCATCATGAAAGAGAGAGAATGAAGGAATGAACCTCTACCTGCTAAATATTATTTATATCAGTTAATGGCCTTGCTGAGGAAACACAAGCTTGAACAAACTTGGCATGGGTTGAGCAAAGAAAGTGAATGGTTTTCCTGAATAATTTTTAGTTCATGTTAGGAAATCATGAACTAGCAGCTTCTAGAGGTAGTAAACTTCTATGAAAAACTGACCCAGAATTTCTGTAATAGTTTTTTTTGTGAAGACAGAAACTTTGTGGGAGAGAACTTACGTGACAGCTTTAACAAGAGAAGTTTTTAAGATCTGCCTTGGTCCTTTTCCCAAGGTGTGAAGGGCAGCTCTGCATCCTTCAGGATAACTTCAGGGTAACTAGAATTTGAGTGTGCAGAGCGGGGTGTGCAAGGTTTGGCTTCGTGCCTGTGCTTTTCCATTGCGCCCAGTTAGCATGAAGAGGAGAATAAGGTCCATGGGAGGTCAGTCTCTCCTCATCCAGAGGTTATTTAACTAGTTACTCCAAGGGCGGCTCTAACAGGAGAGGGGTGGGAGATGATGGTGTAGCCCAGTGTTGCACTGCTGCCCAGATTTTGAGATCCTGTGTGTATGTGCAGAAGCGGCTGTCACAGGGGTGCGCTTACTCTGTCTTGGCCAGCCTTGCTTGTTGCCCAGGTTTGTTTTGCCTCTGTCAAAAATCTGTTTTTCAGTGCAACATTTCTTCATCCAAAGGATTTTAAACATGTTTTGCTATAAGTTTTTTTTTTTTTTTTTTTTAATGTAAAGAGTATACTAGTAACTGCAATTTATAATTAATAGAAAGTTTGCAGCAGTGACATTTAGAGAAATAAGATCCTACTTATGGTAAATATGCTCAGTTCTGACAACGCAGGGGCCTGGGTATGTGTGCAAGTATAAGCATAAATTATATAGTCCTTTACTCTGAAGCATATACAGATATTTCTTGTAGGTTAATTTGGTAGTCTCATTATATACTAATTCAGAAAAAAAATTATAGGACTGAGCAACTTTTGGCAATTTAGAAAGTTTTTCTGGCCACGAAATTTCATTTTCAGCATTTTTTGTCAACAGTTGTATTTCCTCAAAAAGATGATTGGAATATGATGAGAAAAGTTTGTCTTACTGCTGTTTTATGTCATTTTAAATTAACTTAATATGAAATATCTGCTTATAGTAGTGCCACCCACGTATGAGTTACGTTCCCAGCTCTCAGGAATGGTTGATGCAGGTTCGTCTTCATGCTGTCACTTGATAACTAAATTGTAATATGTAAAAAACCCAGGAACATATTCTTAGGTCATCTCAATGCATGAATCCAATCTCATAAAGATTTTCATTATGGTTTGAGGGATGAGATGCGCATCTTATTCATTTGCTCATACAGATTCTAGCTGCTGACCCATTCATCAAATGCACAAGTCCAGGCCAACAGGAATGATCTCTTCAAGAAAGATAAACAGCAGAAATTTCAAATGAAAGACATTGTTCTTTGTACCAGCTCACTTATCTACCATCACTTGTAATGGATATCATCTAGCTTGTCATCTGCCACGGTATCTAAGCACTGCATACTATGAGAACAGCTGGGGAAAAAGGGGTAAATAGGACCTGTGAGCTTATAAAAGAAAATTAGGGGAATTCCATTTCCCAAGTGTTTCATGTGCTGTTAAGGGAGTGCTGGAATATTATTTAGAAGCCTTTCAATTATTTCAGTGTAACAATTTCTGGAAAAAAAAGAGCAAGCAGTAACACAATATTGGCAAGGGAATGTCATCATTCAGCCAAAAACAAACACAAAGAGAGACTACCTTGCAAGGTGAAAATGCTGTTTGTACTTTGTGTGAAGCCAACAGCAAAAATATGCTTATTTTATGTTTTAGTTTTGGTAAACAACTTAATTAGTAAGTATCTCATTGGCTAATGCTATGCCTGCAGCATTGCAAATGAGCGTGTTCATGATTGACTGTTAGAGCTCCCAAAACTTTGAAGCTGGCACTCAATTTTGTAAATGTAAACCATCAAGAACTTAGTATGATACATTTTCAAACTCCCTTCTCAAATTAAAAGGGCAGCTCTTACAGCCATAAACATTATTTACTAACTTCTAAATATACTCACCAGTTAATTGTATCATGATACATGTCAGTGTATCCAGAGTATCTCTAATCGTCCCAGATGATTTGGGAACAAATAATGAGCGGCAGTCTGTTTTGGCCAGAAATCCTTGATATGAAGGACTCCTGCTTCAGAGATTACTTTCCTGGTTAATAAATATTTATCCTATTACAATTTGCTGAATTCCACGAAAAGCTCTCTCTTAGAGTTGGTCCTTCTGGTAGAATTCCAATAAAAATTTGGTAAGGAGTATCTCAGGAGTGAGCAATGTACTGGCTGTGCTGCAGATAACGTTTGCAGGAGGTGTGCAGAATTCCTGAGCTCTGGTTCATTGCGATTATTTACTTAGTTACTGATTTCAAGATACATGACTACTTTTTTGTGTGTTTGTTTCTTCTTTTTTAAGAGTATTAACATGAGAAATCCTGACAAAAGAGCTTTCATTTCTCTCTAGGAGAGTATGGATAAGCAAGGAAAAGGAAGCAAGTTGCTGTAACTGCAACAGTGCTGCTCTCGAAATTTAGTTCTAACTGTCCTGAAGTCTCTTCAACTTGGTAATAATGTTGTTTGCAAACTCCTAAAAGTGGATATTCAAAATATTTATTTTAATGTGTATCTTTATTAAACTAGACAGCATTATTACTGCCACAGATTAAAGACCTGTAATACGACTTTAATATTGTTATTAGATGTTAATGTCTTAGGATAGCGCTCTGAAGATGAAATAGTTCTCATTTACTTTTCACCATAATGAATACTAATGTGTCAGGGGACAATAGATATCTTTGCCTTCTGTTCAGTCTGGCCAAAGAGGAAAGACAAGAACGGAAGACAACAGTTAGTCATCTGTGAGTGAATGCAACTGGAAGTTGTAAGTAAAGCCAATTGAAATCCAGTTGTACAGGTCTCCCTCTCATTTTTCTGTTTCGACTAAATATAATAAGAACAGGCAGTAGGTTGTTTTCCAGTTTCCAAGATTTCTGGTGGGAATTATGAATAATAGATTTTTTATTTCTACAGTGGTTTACAATACTACTTAATCTCATTATTGGTGATGTTATACTCATCATATTATAAGCTCTTTCAGGAAGGGAAAAATAGCTCATTTCCTGGAGAGAATTTGTTTTCTGCACTTACAACTAGACTAAATATTTTTGCTTAAGAACAAAAATATTTAATCTTCTGGAGAAAATCAAAGTAATGGTATTTTCAGTAAATCTGGGTACTTACCACAGGTGTAACAGGTAGAACAAAATCTAGTTTTATCAGCATGTACATAGAAATATGTCTCTCTACCCATGGTTAAAATTGTTCAGGGCAATTTTTTTCCAAGTTAGGAGCCCACATTTGTTCATCAGAACTTGTCCACTCTTTGAATCCACAATGGAGTACGTTAAATATGGTTTACAGTAAATAAAAACAGGGACATTTGTTAAAGTGGTTACATGTTATATTTTTATAGTCTTACAGTGGTTTGCTTGTGGCAACAAAACTTACACATGAACTTGGCACATATGCTATCTCTTTCTCCCTTTGCTTGGCCTAAAGGGCTTCACAGATATTGAATAAAAAAGTGTTCCTCCTCACTGATGCTTGCATGACTTGGTCCTAATTCAAGCAGTTTGGGAGCTCGAAGGCTTCCAGTCAAATTTGCTGTCTGAAGAATTGGCAAAAAGTTTGTGCATGCTTTTGTCACACATACATCATCGTAACACAGATATTAAGAGCATAGTTTATAGAGGTGTCACTGCTACACATCTAAGAACTGCAGTGAAATTCATTGGATGTAGTTGTATTTCATCACCGCAGTTTTGAGTGCTGCTGAGTCCAGAATATCCTGAAAATCAAATTCAGTCTTTGTCTAGACATGCGTATAATGTGAGGCTGTATCTTTTCAGTGTTGTGGATTTCTTCCAGCAATAAATAAGCAAAATACAGCAGCATATGTTCTACTACGTTTTACATTATGTAGGAGAAAACAGTTGTATGGGATATTTTAATCATGGAGCTAGTTAACATATTTTATTTTAATGAAGTATTTTTGTCTATGATGTTACCTAATGCAAATTATTTTTTTTAAGGAGATGAGTATTTTATCTCAAGCATAAACAGAACAGCAGCACAGTAGTTTCCTGTCTGCCCTTGCCTGCTACTGCAGGGTCTGTGCACCAGCAGCAAGGCTCGCTGGTGTGAGAACACTGAGGACTCCTGTGCTGCCTGCAAGCAGTGGCTGCTGCTGGCAAGGCTTGGGTTTAGTTCTGTTGCACTTTTCTGTGGTGCTGGTTTTCCTTAGAAAATTTCAGTATTTAAAAAGAAAACAAAAGAAAACCTCAGTGATAATTTTTGGGTTCTGGCTGCTATTTTTTAAAAGGTGCAGTTATTGATGTCTCCATACCAGATGGTGTGTCCCATGATGCTTCTTATAAAATGTGATATATAAGCATATATCTCAGTAGTTCAGTGTTCATAATGTAAATCGGTCTTATGATATGTTCTAACAGATAAGGCTGGTGCTTTTATATTCCTGCTAAGGACCAAATTAATCAAGCACTACTTTGCTTAATTTTTGCTTTATATTCTTGTGTATTTTATTTTGTAGAAGTTCACTTTTATCCATAAATACACTCTTGGTTTTTAATAAATTCCTTTTCTTGCACAGAACCAGACACAGAAGATTATGAAGAGTTTATTTCATTATTTAAGAAGCAGGGTATTTTGAAACCTGACCCCACCAGCAGAACAGTTGGAAGACTCAAGAGATAACTTTATTTACTGTACATCTGAAATATTTATATAGTATTCCACTAATTGGTCTAATTCTAATTTTTTTTCTGTCATTCAGCAAATTTTTTATATATATTCCATATAAACAAGTCCTTTCTGATTTTGAGCTTATTTCTTCGGAAATTCCAGTAGCAACAAATTCCATAGTCTAGTCAGCAGATAAACTTACACCTTCTCCGGGAAATATATAAAACGCAATATGAAGATTTGTGCTGCTAGACAGTGAAAAGGATGAAACCAAGACCTATTGTGGTGATGATTAAATCTGCTGTATAATTACTGCTGTAAGTTTTCTATACTTCAAGAAGAACAAGGGCTTCAAAATGCAAGTGTCTGGCTCTTGAAACAAAGGAAATTATCTGTTGAAGTTCTGTTGGCTTACTGTCTTAAGGGTAGAGAAGTGACAATAATCCTAGCTTCAAGAAGAAGAGAGAGTTTTCAATGACTGAAGAAATATAACTAAGAAGAGAAATGGAATGGATTATATATTGGGTGCTGTTTTTTGATCAACAGAAGCTGTTGAGAATTAAAGCATATATGCTTTTTTATAAATATATATAAGTATAAAATGCGTTAACGATATATATGTAAAAAACCCCTCCATGTGCAAGTGTGTGCGGATATATAGGTACATATGTAACTACTGTCAACTCTGAGATTATCTTCAAACTCACATCGACTGACAGTAGGTCAAATAAATCTTTGTGCCCTTCCCTCCGGCTCCAGCATTTCTGTGGAATATAGGGGTTTAGTGTAGGTCCTCGTGCAGCAGGCAAGGAGGCTCCAGCAGTGACTGTCCCACATTTTTCATTTCTTGTCATCTGGTTCTTTCGCATCCTGCTTCTCTGTTGCCTAGAGAGAGAGAGAAAGGGTGAGTACGCAACCTCACTCTGTCTAAATGCACATGTTTACACTTAAGCTAATATCCAGCTTGCTTTGATGGCTGCCATCCTCAATGTATTTTCAATGGTTTCTGTCCTTGAAAACAAGGTATTTTAATACTGCTCTGAATAGTTTCTCTATGTTGGTTTAAAAATTAGCTGTTGTCGTAGATTTTTTTTTTTTCCCAATTTCTAGTCCTTCTGTTTTAAGGCAGGGATTTTAAACCATCAGGTTTGCAGTAGCATAGATCAATACTTGCTTGCATTTGAAGTTGGGTAGGATATGAATGATGACGTTCCAGTTTGGCTGAAGGTGTAAGTCTTTTGGTGACAGTGAACAGAAGTAACTGAGGTGCTGAAAAACAAGAAAACGTTTATTTGTGATGGATGGCAGGGTCTTGCAGGTATGTTTAGTACGTAAAGAGAGGTGCATATTTGTAATATTTGAGAATGACATAGCTAAAATATTGCTGGGTGCAGGTGTTCTGTACTTGAGAGAGTCAGATCTAAGCTTACTGGGTTTCTGGTCTGCAGATATCTTCAGTGTCCAGGTGGGTTCAGCAAATCATACGTATTGCCTCAGCAGCAGAAATATGGTACATAAAGTAATAAATAATATAAAAAGAAGTAATAAACCTTGTCCTTTTCTTAAAAAGGGGGGGAGGGGAGAAGCCTGTGATATTTTCTCTTTGTAAGAGATAAACATTATAAATAAGGAATGAATGAAATACTACTTGGTGTGGTTAAATTTGTGGCTAGACGTTGGAGAGCAAATGGCTGAGGCTTCTTGTGCCTTTTTGTTTTCTTTTAAGTGGCCCTTGAGAAAGGTATTGTGATGAGTGGAGAAGTATATGGGGAATCACCTCTTCCTTCCCTAGGTTACTTTTAAGGCTTGTGGTCAGATATGCCTCCTTTTATGATGATAAATACGTAACCTTAGATCTTTGGATTTTCTATGTTCTTTATCATAGTTATAATATAGTAATATAATAATTTGAAAGTAAGATCAGGAAGTTTTTTCTTTATGTATAATTTCTGTATAGTTCCTAAGGCCAAATGTTTGCATAGCACAGATACAATATTTTCTGTTGTAATGTAGTCTGTGGTATAAATCATTAATTCTTATGAAAACTTTAAAAAGGCAATGTGAAGCTTGGGGCTGGGGTGTTTCCTGCCATCACTGCTGTTTATCAGAGGGCTGAGCTGGCTGGGCTGATGAAACTCCTTTGTAAATTTTGACTGTGTAGCCTACTAAGTGTTTTATAGGGTTTTGCAGCGCTTCTAATAGCTAATGATAATTAATTTTTTCTAGCAATAGTAATAATTTAAGCATATTGCTTTGCTGAATGTTATCTCATTTTTTTCCTTAATTAATGAAGTTGTCTTTAGTTAGCAAACACTGTTATTACTGAAGAATTTGAAAGTAATTGTTTGTAGATTGTAATCCGTTCCTCCCTTACTGCTATTTAGCTTACAAATTTGGATGGCCACATTACTTTTTAGAAAGATTAGAACTGTGAAATAATTTGGTGAAATGATCTGATGTGCACTCTTGGCTCCGGACACAGTTATTTGTTTTACTGGAATAATTCTAATACCTTTTCTCAGTGCTGTGCACTTTCCCCTAAAATTTCTTGCTAGGAACACCAGGGGTCCTGATTTAACAGCACTAGTGGATATATTGTTAAAATTGTTTATACATATCTAGCATTAGCCACAATAGCCAAGTTTGACCTGAGTTCGTTCTAGTAAGAAGAAAATTTAGCCAAATACTTAAGAAGTTTTTCCAAATGTTGGTACATGTTAAAGTCTTACTGAACTATTAAAACCTCAGGACTTCAACCAATTCATTTTAGTCATGATATGGCCTAAAGTTGAAGTATTTTGTAAAAGCTAAACAATGCCAAATGCACTTGCCTGAGATCAAAAGCCAAATCTATTTGTTCTCTTTCATCTTCAGTGTTCCATTTCCTAGGAGTATGACCTTAGTCAAACATCTATTAAAGTTAGCTTTTGATCTTACTCCCTTTTTTACAAAAAAGAAAAAAAGTCAATCTTTAAAATTTTCTTCCAGAGACAATCACACTATTGTGTTTTAATGTTCCAGTAGTGTGTGAGTAAATAGGATTCTCTGATGTATGTGATAGAACAGTGGTTAAATGGGACAATCATTTTTGTGTCAGAGACAAGAATCAAAAGGAAGCATTCTTCAGAAGCTGTTAACTGGAAAAATCCCCCCAGGTCAGTGGAAACATGTTAACTGGTCAATGCGCTGCATTTTTTTGGTCCTTTGATGAAAATGCCTTGTAATTTGATAACAGGTAGCTGTTCATTTGTAATACAATTTTCTCTTCACCAGTCAAAGCTGCCTAGTGATTAATCAGTAAAAAGGTTAATGTTTTTCTCAAGTACGAGCAGTTTAGTGGCTTTTTGAAAGAAATAAGGATGGATGGGATTGTGGATATTACGTTCTTTATTTCCCGAATAGAAATATAAAGATGTTTCTTGGTCATCTCTAAGTTCCTACACATTAGGGCAGCCTAACTGTCTCAAATTTACTTCTCAGCTTAAGTGGAGTGAGTAGGTCTTTTTTAAATACAGACCAGTTCCTAAAACTATACAGATTAATATAATTACAGTTAAAATTTATATTTAGCCAAGTGAACCGGTCAATTATTAATTAATCCATAATAACTATTCTATTAAACTTACTCATCAA
Source organism: Ibidorhyncha struthersii (assembly GCA_013398815.1). Lineage (NCBI taxonomy): Eukaryota > Metazoa > Chordata > Aves > Charadriiformes > Charadriidae > Ibidorhyncha > Ibidorhyncha struthersii. Next base: position 865,458 of record VZSZ01008383.1, on the reverse strand, counting down.
TGTAGTGCCACTGTTAGGGAAATCTCAGTTAAAGGATATAGTAAATAATTACTGAAGATACTTATTTAAAAGCAATATCAAGAAGAAACAGAACGTATTTTTAATAAGCTATTAAATTGACATATTAAACTTTAAAAACCAGAGTTAAATGCTTACTGGAAACATGTTGGAATATTACCTAGATAAGTTTATAATAATATATAATACTCAGTCTATCAATGTGGGGAAAATGCCTTAAAGTAGACTTAAACCTCTCAGCTCTAAAAAGATAGCTGCAAAAAGTACAATATTAATATTGAGAAAAGGCTGAGGACTGCAGAGTATAATAATTTCAAAGGGAAGGCTTGCAGTGGGTTTCTTATATAATGTAGCCTTCTGGAAAAGCAGGATGAATACATACCTGCAATACTTTTCTGAATTGTCAGAAAAAAAATTCCATACATCTTGGACATCATTTATATTAGATATGTTTTTATTTTTAAAGTAAATTTAATGATTTTGAATAAAAGCCTGAGAATTTATTTTAAGATCTGGGTGTACTTTGACTACCGAAATAGTTGCACAAAACCTAAGCTAAAAATGTTTGTTGCCATAGTTTTAGAAGAAACGAAACTCGGGAGTAAAGACCAGTAGAATTTATCTGTAAAGATTTGCAAGGGCAAAGAGAATGTTTGCATAATTTTAGATTACTGAGTGTTTCAGTTCAGTGACTAAATTATTCTTCTCCTTGAGCCAGCAAGTTAATTCAGCTTGACCAATGAGTAGAGACACATCCTTTAAGATTTTAAAAATGGTGTAGTTCATCTTCTACATGTTGTTTTTATTCACCGCCTGGAACAAGAAAATAAGCTTCCCGTCAGTGTCTCAGCTTTTAGAAATGTTCTTTACCTTGTATAATATAAAATGGAAATAGCTATTCTGGCATAACTTCATAAACAAAGAAGATATTAACCTATTGGGACTAAATTATTTCTCTCCTGTGTTATTTGGCTAAGTAAATGTGGATGAATAAGCTTCAACAAAATGATACGAAAGTAACTTAAAAACAGAGATATCAGAACAATCAGAATTAAAAAAATGCTTAGCAAAAGACACATTTTACACACTCCTCTATAATCATGTTCCATACACGGTGGTTGTGTGATCACTAGTTGTTAATTTATGCCTGAGAGGAAAATACAGCTCTTTGTGTTTCTTTAGATGTGGTCTAAACATAGCTAGAAGTTAAATCTGGTTTCCCCAGCCTGCGGGCTACTTCCTCTTTTTTCCCTTGCAATATTGAAATTCACATATCCATCACCTATTTGCAGAAGGTGCCCAAAGCAGCAACTCAGCTTTGAGCCGAGGAAGTGTTTGGGTAGCATTTGCCGCCTGACGTGGTTGTTCTTTCCTCAACAGAAATTTGCTGGAAAGTTACATGAAAGCTTGTCCTTTCCCAAGTTCAGCCAGTTGGGTTGCTATCCAAACCCTACTGAAATAGAAATGAACTAATCTAAAATATCTCATTTTCTTCTTAGGAAGAAGAAATAGATATCATGTATATGACATGACACACCACTAACGCCAACTCGCCACAGAATCCTGCTGAAAATAATCAATACTGATGGAAGGGACTTTGTGGCAAAAGCTATGTTCCTGATGCCTGTGTGAAGCATCAGGTTATAACTGTTTGGGATGGATGCATTTTTCCTTTCCCTGAACTAAAAAAGAAAAAAACAAATGCGACAGGTTTTGTTATGAGAAAAGTGTATAGAGAAAGAGCTCCTAACGTAACAGTAGGTAGAGTCTTCACTTGAGGAGGTAGAGACCTAGAGTCTAGTCCTTGCTCCCCCATGTGTTACTTTATTTTACATTGAAGAATTAATGGAGAATTCATTAGGGAAAATTATGAATCAGCCATTTGAAGAAAATTTAAGTTCTGTTTCTGCACTATGATCTACATCTTTCATCAAATTGATTCTAATTGTTAAGTATGGTAGGTTCTGCCTTAAAGCTGGAGACCGGCTTGGACCCTGTCACTGATTTCCTGAATTTTCACTGAACTGATTTCTGTTCTTGACAGAGATATTACTTCTTTACTAGTCTGTCCTAATACCATCAACAAATATTTTTCACTGTGAATAAGATGTGGTATTTCAAATGGTGTTAAAGCAAAGATATTTCACTTTCATTCAACAGCCAGAACTGGAAAGTGATTATAGGTCTGTGAGGAAGGCTGAATTGTATCCTTGGCTGAATACTTCATCTATGCTTGCAACTTAAGCTAGTTTGAGTTTGAGGAATACAAATTGTTTTCCCTCCTTCTAGCCAGTGCGAACCATAGTGCCGAACAGTTAATATTGTTCACAGTATTTCTGCTGTTCATTTGCAAGCAAACTTTCTATGGTGCAGTTGCCATCTTGAGTAAAGAGGGAGCTCACTGCTGCTGTTTACAGCTTGGTGAGTAATAATGTGAAATTATTATTTGCTCAGTTTCAGTTCACTGAAAGCATTTGAGGAAAGATTGGAGTAACATTTCTCCCCTCTAATGCTTCAGCTTCTAGGAGGGGTTGAGTAAGGGATCTGCACAGTACTACCCTCGAAAGCCCATGGCACTGGTCAGGCTGGTCCAGCTGAAGTGAACAGCGGCTAGCAGGGGTAATATTTTACCGATCCAGTCTCTAACAACAGTGCTGATTTTGACAGTCCAGTGAGGTTTCATCTGGAATACTATAGTACAATGAATTTATGGTACCCAATATTCACTTAAAATCCTTGAAATATGCCATTTTTTAAATTGTGATTTGAGACAGCTGGGACATAGCTGAGCTGTGCCGTCTGATACAAAAGGAATATTTGTATGGTATTTTCCAATCACAAGTAGGAAGTAGCTTGAAATCACTCACAAAGATATCCTTGTTCTCAGAAGATCTTCCAGCCCAATTAATTTTACAAACTCGAGAGATTTGTGCCAATACCAGATAAGCTTTGAGATGTTTTGGTACTTAACTGAAAGGACCTCGAAAAACTTCAGCGATTTCCCCATCACCACTGCTTATGGACAAGTGCTTTAAACCCACAGAAAATGATTTAATGGCAAAGGAATAAACATCGAGGAAAAAAATAACAGCTAATTCTAATTTCAGGCGGCAACACATGCACCATGACAGACTTCTATGATGACAGAGAAGTTACAGAATGTCCATGGTGTATATGAGGGCTATTAGGTTTAAATGTATTTATAACATAATTTTAGGTTCCCATGAAACCAAATGTGTTCTAAAATGGATGACTGCAGACAGAAGCAAATGCAGGGAGCATTGAAGCCCAAGAGAAGGTGGCCATTAAGCCCTAGTAGTGCATCCAGGGCCCTGACTGTGTGAGAGCTTTCCAGGCCATTGAGCAGTCCAGGTTGTTTTGAATTTGACTCAAGATTGCCCACCTGGGCTGTGTCGCTAGATGATGGTGCACAGCAGTGGCTGGGTGCCAGTGTGTACCAATATCCTGATACTGAAAGAACTACTGAAGTTACTGATGCATTCCTGCTCTGCAGGTTGTGAGGCCTGTGTCAAAGGTCCATTTTCCTTTTGGGGCTGATGGTAATCACCTTTGTATTCTTTCCTGTGGCTTCTGCATATTCAGCACTTTGGAGTTGACATGTTGCTCTCATGGAGGTAATTTAACGTGTTCTGTTTTAGGTTTTGTTTTTTCAAGTCCTTATCTCAAAGAATTGTAATCTTTAGTCTATGACAGCATTATGAAAGCATAAGCGGATAGTTTGAGAATTTGGATGATTACGAGCATTTGTTTAAGTTGTCTTATCCTTACTGAAATCTGAGTCCTAATGCATGAATTCGTCACTTTTTTGATGTGTGAACACTTCTTAAGTACACCACATAGTGTAGGAGTTTACATTTTCTGTTGAAAATTTTCAATGATGTGACTAAAATTGAGCAGATACGCCTAGAAGAACATACAAATTATCTGTATAAAGTGGTTGTGGTCTTTTAAAAAATAATTCAATCGCTGACGCATCTGTCTCGTGTATGCTTCCATGTTCTGAAACCTGTAGATCAAAAGTGGGGTGGTCAGTCAATCAAATATACAGAAGAATGTAAAGGTCACAGTAGTGCAGCATACTAAAAGTATTACGCATTACAGTCTTGACAAATCATTGTCATGGACTAGATTGTAAAAAAGAGCAGAAAATGTCAGAAAATTAATCAATTCATATGAGACACACTGTAAGAATGAAGGGGGGAAAAAAGTAAACTCAGTGCTCTTTGTAGTGCTGATTTTTTTGGTTTCCCCCCAATAAAGTAAGCTGCAATTTTGTTTGACATAAGATACAGGCTACCTTTTTGGATATGAAGTCATCTGTAAAATATGTAGGTGGGTATTGCTGTGTATCAGCACATGAGTGCTTATGTTAACATAGGTTTAATCACAAATTTGGGATTAGAATTTCTGTATACTTCAAACTGAGCCCCTTGGGTTTAGACAAGAAATCTGTCAGGTCTTTGGTCATCTTATCTTCATGTGGATCAGAGATACGAAATGTCTCAGGTACAGAGACTTGATGGAAGATGTTCATGTTAAAAATGTTTGGATATGAGGGAGGATAAGACTGGCCTGTACAAAACACAGAGTTTATAACTGGGGTGAGAAGCCTAAAGAATAGAGGTAGACATGGGATGAAAGCATCTGGAACGCAAACTCTCCCCATATTTTGAAGTGAATACCTAAATTTATAAGTATCTGGACTTTTTCTACTGTCTAAATATGTGTGAAATTAGAGAATAGCAGCCTGTTACTTCTGTGAATTATTCCATGGCAGTGTCAGTGATGTTTTGGTGTGTAAAGGTTTTAATCTTGTTTATGCTCACATGGACTTTTGCATGAAATTATGTTTTAGAATAAAAATAAAGTGAGCAAGCACACCCCGTTAAACAAAAATTACTATGATTGAAAAATCAAGCCGTCAAACATTCAGAAACATTTGTGCAACCCTAATTTTGATCCCTTGAGCATTTGGCGAAGTCTTTAAATTACGTTATCACATACTGTTTTTTTCTCCAGCGTAGCTGCCTGGTTGATGATAGAGAATCGATTGACCTGTGGGGAAGCAAGGTTGTATGATGATGAGACCTATCTGTGGGTCTGTCCCTATCTTTCTGCTGCAGAAGTGGAAGCTATGTAGGGAATATTCAGGGACTGCACAAAGGCAAAGAATAAGTTCTTAAGTAAAGGCTGTGAGACAATTCATTGCAGAAGCGATCTGACTGGAGCTTCTCTGTGGAAGATTAATTTCTCACAATTCCTGACATATATGCACAATATTTGTTTGGGATTTTTCTCCCTCAATAAGATTCTTTTGCTGTTGTATAATTTTCTTGAGATTTTAAAGTGGTGCTGTTTAAAAATTTTAGGCCACGCAAAAATTTGAACTAGTGTCTGAGGTGTTTTGCTAAGGATGATCTTCAGTATCCTCTGAACTTTCATTAACTGAACATGTTTAGAGAATTAATCTTTATTTTCTCTTTCACTTTGAATGTGTAGCAAGATAAATAATGTGTAAATACTTTCAAATTTTCTACTCTAAAAAATAATTTTTTTGCTGGGGTGCTTTCCTGTTGCAAAATGGGAGAGAAGAACATATTTTTTCAATACGGTTGTAATAGCAGGATGACTGCCTGCAGGTGTCAGAACAAATGAAAGAAACTCAACTGTTGTAATACATTTCTTGGCTATTGACTACATTTCAGCTTGGCGATATCAAATGGATGTAGCAGGGATTTCAGTCTGGGCTCCAAAATGTCCTCCCAGGGCCTGGGGTGAATACTCACACAATTCAGCCCATGATAAAGCTTTGCGCTGTGGCGCTTATGCTGAAATCCCATCCTCTGCCTGCAGTGGCCAATTACTCACTAAGTTCTTCCCTTACAGTCTCTCAGATGTTTCACGTTGATGGATTATTATGGTAGCCAAGATATCTTTGAACAGCCATTGAAAACAGAACATGCACTAGAGCTGAAACTTTCCTACAGTTTCTAGTTGAGTCAGTTTACAGAAGTGGAAAAAATCTGCAATAACAGGACTTATGAGTTTGGACCTGTCTCCAGTCTGCTCTAGCACTTTGGTCATTTTAATGTTCTTATTCAAGAATTTGCTTTCAGTCCTTCGTGTTAGTAGCTGGGTTTTACCTGCCTGTTTATCTCTAAATAAGGATGATTCATTTCACCTACAGAGAAGCCTTCACTTTCTAATGTGAATGTTTAAATTAATTTGTAAATTCTTGCACACATTCTGAAAACAGTAAAGTACATTATATGTATTTATCATCGAATCATAGAATAATTTGGGTTGGAGGGGACCTTTAAAGGCCATCTAGTCCAACCCCCTGCAATGAGCAGGGACATCTTCAACTACAGCAGGTTGCTCAGAGTCCTATCCAACCTGACCTTGGATGTTTCCAGCGATGGGGCATCTACCACCTCTCTGGGCAACCTGTGTCAGTGTTTCACCACCCTTGTAAAAATTTCTTCCTTCTATCTAGTCTAAATCTACCAGCTTTTAATTTAAAGCCATTACCCCTTGTCCTATTGCAACAGACCCTGCAAAAATGTTTGTCCCCATCTTTCCTGCAGGCCCCCTTTAAGTACTGAAAGGTTGCCATAAGGTCTCCCCAGAGCCTTCTCTTCTCCAGGCTGAAAAACTCCATCTCTCTCAGCCTGTCCTCATACCAGAGGTGCTCCAGTCCTCTCACCGTCTTTGTGGCCTTCCTCTGGACTCACTCCAACAGGTCCATGTCCTTCTTATGGTGCAGGCTCCAGAGATGGGTGCAGTACTGCAAGTGGGGTCTCACCAGAGCGGAGTAGAGGGGGAGAATCACCTCCCTCGACCTGCTGGCCACGCTTCTTTAGATACAGCAGGCCACCTGGGCTGCGAGTGCATATTGCCAGCTCATGTCCAGCTTTTCATCCACCAGTACCCCCAAGTCCTCCTCAGCAGGGCTACTCGTAATCTCTTCATCCCCCAGCCTGTATGGATACCGGTGGTTGCCCCAGCCCAGGTACAGGACCCTGCGCTTGGCCTTGTTGAACCTCAGAAGGTTCACACAGGCCCACTTCTTGAGCCTTAGTTTTATTAATTTCCTTATTGAAGAAAATGGGAAAGAAAACATATCCTTTTCAGTCTTCCAAGGCCTAATTTATTGGATGTTTCAGAACTGTTTTCACTGTTTGCAATATGGTATCTCATATTAACATTTCATACTACCAGATGTTTCATTATTCCCGTTTTAGCACGTCATACTTGACCCATAGCGGCTTTGAGTGCAAATAACAAACAAGCTGATACACAATGCTTGACTATTAGACTGAAATAATATGGCAAGGCTAAACTGGTTTTCATTTTTCTTTTTGAATATTATTAATTGCAATGTGTTGACTGTTAATTTAATGAAATGTTTTGTTTTAATATAAGACCATTCTTCAGTCTGCTGACTCACCATTTCATTTAATTAATTGCAAATTTGATTACTCATAGTTCTCCTTTAGTTAATTTACTTGTTCACAGTTTTGACAGAAAAGCTTTCAAACTAATATGAAGGGGGGGCACAGTCTAATTAAGGAACTGAAAAAAATAGCTGTAGGTAGAGTACAAGATTAGCAGATACTCAGGGTCACCTTTAAATGCTCAGAGTCCTTGTATTTACCATGAAAGTCCAATTTTCAATAACTGGACATTCATTAAACGTGGAGGATTCACTTGCATACAAGACACCTTGGGTACCTCAGTGTGGGAATACAATCGAGTTTTGGTTTCTTATGTCTCCAATAAGGTATTTGCTAATCAGTGTTGTTTACTCTAATGAACAGACGCTGTTGCTTTGTTGCCTAGTGCTCAGGGAAGCTGGTGGGCTCAGCACCCCCCTGTAATAGGAGACTGGCCCTGAGGGGGATACACTATCATCTTTGGGTCATGCAGTGAAAATGCCTTTTTTTTTTTTTTTTTTTTTAAATAATTCCTGAGACTTCACAGAGGAAGAAGCTTCAGTAGTCTTTGTGTCTGCATAGGGGATATTTGAGTAAACAATTAACCACTAACTTTAGTAGGATGCAGCCAAGGGATAGAGAAACCTCTCTGCTCTTCACACCCTCTCAAGTACTGCAGGTACCTTGACTTTAGAAGCAGAGAACATGTTCGGTGGGTCCAACCCTCACAGAAGCAACCAAGCTTCACAGTTACATTCAGGTCTGTCTGTTCCATCTTCAGTGCCCCACAAGCGGCGGGTCTTCCCCAGAGCTATGTGGCGTGCCATGTTGAGTAAGCTGAGTATGGTCCTAATTTGAAACAAAAACCTTAATTTAAAAACTATTTGGTGCTTAGGTATATTTTAACTGAGGTTCAGATTATAATTGGAGAATTTTACTTCAGTGTAACATGAGCATAAAGTGTGCCGGTTTGTGTGTCCTTGAAGGGTTATTTCAGGGCTAAATTTGTGTGTTGTACAGCAGAGCTGTGCAGACTTGTCAAAGGGGAGAGTACACAGTGTCCTGACAAAACTGAAATTACGGAATGAAGATTACTAATGGCAGTTGGTTGTTTTGCCATATGCACAATGCAGGTGTACCTGAGTGCACACCATCACAATCTGTTATGCGGTTGTAATCAAGATTCATACATAGAGAGCTGACCCAGAACATGGCTCTGAGATTTCTGCATAAGCGCTGATGTGTCTTAAAGATCCCTAGCAGCTCTTCAACGAGCTGCTGTCTTTCAGCCAAGGCGACCCGTGGGTTGTGAGCTACTGTTAGCCCCACCGGCCACACGGTTGCTAGAAGTTTTGAAAACAAATGATTGCAACTCTGAGACTGCTGCTTTTTTGTTGTGGTTGTTAGTATTGTAAAGGTTCTACGTGTTTGATAATAAGCGGTACATAGTTTATTTCCTGGGTGTTTAGTGATTGATCACAGCTGGCAGAAGATAACTGAAGGAAGGGAAATTTGAAGTGTAAATGGAGAGGAAAAAAAATGGAAGCTTTGAAGTATGTGATCCAGGATGTTGGTTTTCCTAGCGATCCTTTTTTTTTTTTTTAAGGTGAAAGTAGAGAGTTAGATGTATATGTTACAGCAGTTTTCAAGTACGGTTTTCAAAGTAGGGTACTCTAGGTGAGATTACGCTGTGGATAATGGTTTGTCCGAGAAGATGGAAATGATTCTTTGTTTCTTTGTAGATCTTTAGATAAGTCAGTTGAAGAATAGTGCTCCTTGCCACGGCTAGACAGAGCTGAGTCAATTATAGAAAGGAGTTTTATTAATGGTTAAATTAAATAGTAACTTCTGTAACATTAGCCACGGTAGTAGCCTTAATTGAAGATTATGCCAATGGGTGATTTGCTGTACGTTTTCTTCCATCATTTCAATCAGTAGCACACCCTTACTGCTGAAACCATTTGCTTTAACCTCAACTTTATTAGCTTTCAGAAATGCGTAAGAATTTAGTACACTGTTCTTTAAAGCGCCTCGTACAGTCAGATTCTGGGGCTTTTACTGCTACCACAGTTCAAGTAAGAAATTATACAGACTGGGGAGTAAGTGAATGAAAGTATAAAGACTTCGCTTATACCGATCTTAGCGATAGTATTGGCTATGTCTGCTTCAAATTTGTGCCTGACTGCTCAGGATCTTCAGGCTGTAGCGCTTTCTACATCAGGACTGTGCTTTACTCTTTAAACTTTTAATGCTGAAGTAGAGTGACTTTGGTGTGGCAGATGGCACAGCATAGATTTCTGATATATCACTGTTTTTTGGCTGTTGTCCTTATGGCAGCTGTGTCTGCTTAGGGAGCTCAAAAATGCCTGACAATAATTACCTTTAATTTCTGCAGGCAGCATCGTGGTGATTTTGGGACTGTTTATTCTTTTCTGTTTGTTCCACGATACCATATCTGCCTTCATTACGTTTCTGATAGAACTGTTCAGTAGAAGTTTGGGGTTGGGTGGGTGTGGGGGTGGGTGTGCTTTTTTTTTTTTTGGTACACTGCCTCAGGTAATTTTTTGTCTTTTCACTGAACATTTTACTAAAGGTCTGAATTCACTTTCCATTCCCTGTTTATTTCCTTATGAATAGTTTCTTTACTCTTTTGGATATTTAAACTAAGTAAAGTTTTATGACTTCCAGTATCAAGAACCTGTATAAATACTGAACCAGATGTAAATACTTACTGGGATATTGGTTCATCTGTAGGTATTTGGGTACATACAAATGATAAAATTTTATGATAAAAACCTCCATGTTCAGACTATTTTTTTGTAACCTTTAAAATAAATGTGAAGGAAAAGTATTAGACGTATAAAGTGAGAAGAGAGTAGGTTGTGAGTGGGTACAAGTTCTGAAAATGCTTTAGTGATGGCTGTACCTCCAAACTTGGAATTGGTTGGGATGTGGAGGAAAAGTACAGATGTGCAGCTAGGCAGGTAAATCACACGGGTTCCTGGAAATCTTGAAAACAGTAAATTCCTCAAAAGACTTGTGGTGATGCTTGTTTTTTGAACTTCCTGAAAATAATGTGAAATTCACTCAAACAGCAATCCCACTTCCTTTCCCTAGAAAAAAAGTGGAAAAGTTTATAGACTATTTAATCTTGAAAGTGTGTGAACAGTTTTATCATTTAAGATGTATTCTTTGATGGATTAAGTGTGAGTGATGTCAGAGAATTTAGTAAAAACGTGATTTTAAACATCAGGAAATTATATCTTCTGGATAAAAAAAAACAGTGGCATTTGCAAAATATCTTTAAAGGGTGTTAGAAAAAAATATTTTTGAAGAAAAAGTGAGTAATGTTAAGGTATAGTGATCTTCTTTATGAAGTGAGGACTGCATTAAATGACCTAAAAGTCAAGATTGTTGATGGTGTTTTCTGGACTTATTTTTATATGATTGTATTTAACAATGAAATCAATATATACGTTTTCATTTATCAATGACAAAATGGTAAAACAAGTGCCTAATTTGTGTAGGTGGTATTTATTAGATCTGGCATCAGTGCTTTGGGATTATAGTAGTGTGTAAATGCAGTTTGTTTTTGTGAACGTTGAGAGGCTCTTAGGCAAGGCAGAAGGAGAAGGACAGACAGCCTGGAGAGAAAAGGGCTTGTGTAACTTCCGTCTTGTAATGCGTCGTCTCCAACTTACTGATATTTATCAGGGATATCTTGGCTGAAGTTAACCGAATTGCTGTATCCATATGTGATAATGCATGTCCCTCCTCCACACAGTTGGGAGTCTATTGATTGCTTGCTTACTCAAGTAATATTAAAATAATGAGAACTTTTGTGAAGCCTATTATAGGAGCAGCAGAGCTAATCTAAATGTCAAATTCATAGCAGCTTTTAAAATAAAGTATTTTAATTTATGGATGTGTGGCAGTATAGGATGTGAAAATTAGTAGTTCACTTTAATCAGTATCTAATCTCCTCAGTAAGCAGTACTTTCCAGAAACAGCAGATTATTTAATTCTGTTTGGATGTATGATATCTTTGTGGGTTGATACAATATGCACCACCAACAAAAAATAATGGTTTTTTTTTGGTGAATGCAACTCAGTGATTTTGTAGAACTATTGCACAGTCAATTGCAAGATAGCTGATCTGAAGCACTTAGCTTGCTTTTTAGCAAGTGATAAAAGCAAGTCATACTATACTGGGAGGAAGACAGTAAACCCATTTAAACCATAACTGAATGAATAAACAATGACACCTGTAGACATCTTTTTGGTTGCGTGGCCTTATGCCCTGTATTTTCCTGCAAGATAGATGAACTTCGGATACGACATTTTCAGTGACGTCTTGCCCAGAGTAATAGTAATTTGATACTGTCTGGAAGAAAAGCTGATCTCTTACGGACCAAGTCAAAAGGATAAAACTTAAAACGTTTACTCTTATGAAAAACAGATATTGGGAAACTAAATAATAATAAAAAAATTATGGTAATGGTGATAAGGTGTAGCCTGACACTACTCTACTTCTTCTCTTTTACTAATGGAAATTAATTGGTTTTTAGTCCCTTGAAAACCTAACCTAACCACTAACTACTTCTACCACTAACCCCCCTTAATTCTGTAAATTTGTGCTGATCTTAATGGTCTCATAAAAGTGGGATCGAGTTTGTAATTTCCCATATTGTACTTTTCCAACATTTCCAGTAATTTTTTCCAGTAGTAATAATGTTAATTGAAATCAACTGACTTCAGAAAAAGACAAAATAATATTTTTATATATAATATAATAGTACAGCATTGGTTGTTCCATGTTAATTGGCTTCAAACTGTTGAAATTAAGGAATACTGTATCTTACTAGTGTACTTGGAAATTTTGTAGCAACTAAATAAGTCAAGCAGAAAGTGATCAAAGTGACAAAATGATCAAAGTGACAGGAAATGGTATTTAAAAGTATAATGAAAATGGATACCATTAAATAAATATTTCTTTATGCTATACATGTAAAAAAACCCCAAAGAAACATGAAAGAATTATAAAAAAATTTCTCAGAATGGTGTACTGAGACGGCTTTGAAATAGTGTTCAGAATAACATTACATAACTGGACTAAAGAACGTGTATTGAATTCGTGTGACTTATTCTCACTGAAAGGAACTGTTTTGTTCTTCATATTTTTCAGTGCTGCATTGTGTGGTATGTTATTGCATTTTATTTATTTATCTTTTTCCAGGTCTGACAGCGGCTGCCATGGCAGAGGCTATGAAGTTACAGAAAATGAAACTTATGGCAATGAACAGCCTTCATGGAAGTGGAAGTCAAAATGGAACAGAATCAGAAAATGAAGAGCTCAATTCTAATGCAGGTAAGTAATGCTGTGCACGTGACCTGTAGGTGAGCTCTTAACACCTGGTTTTGTGCATGGGGAACAAAATCAATAATCTATCTCAAGTGCTTGTGCTCTTGTATTTTGTAAGCTTTGTTCTGCCAGTCAAAATTACTGCACCCTTTCCTGCAGTATTCCTCCAGTTTTCCTCCTAATAGCCATCTTCACTAGTTTTTTTGGAAAATATTGGTGAAGGATTGTTTTCATGATGTTAGAATACAGATATTTTAAACTGTTCCCTGAATATATTTGTAGTAATAAAAGACTTCTCTATTGGCAATAATACAGTGAGTCTAGAGTTTTCCTGTAAATGATGGAAAGTTTCCAAAACGTCAGGTTGTTGGAACTCATTATGAGTTCCACAGTGCACTGGAGAAAGGTAAAGTAGGGAATGCTAAATCACCAACTTTCTGGCTTTTCTGCATTTTGTTCTTTCCTTGAGTGGATATTTGCAAACCACAGCTATGAAGGAGAGTCATAATAGATGTTTGTTATGGCCTACCTGGCTGGAATAACCTTGGGTAGAGAGATGTTCAGTCTGTCCTGCTATAAGCATTAGTATAAACTTGAACTAAACTCCCTGAGTCCCAGGTCCGCAAGAAAAGGGCTCAAAGTTTAAGTCAGAAATGGATCCTTTGAAGAGGATATCGTCTTTGTTTATACTAGTGTTATTTTCAGGTAAATAGAAGAGACTTTTACTGGGATAGTGTAGAGACCGTAGAATAAGACAGATCTGTTTTGTCTCAGAAAGCTGCTAGATATCTATTACAATAAGGGCAGGTTCACTTGGACTGACTTTTTTCAACACGAGCAATCCTACAATACACTCTTCCTGTTTTGGAAACTTATACATCCTTTGTTTTCATTATCAATTCAAGAACAGAGGCATTGTCTGATTCCTCATTGCATTCAGATCTCCCATTGGCATTCACACGTCTCTGAAGTCACACATGCGTCTCTACAGATGAAGCCGCTCTAACAGTTTGCTTCCTTGGATGGTGTATAGTGTATATGCATTATACCATCAAAATGGTAATTTATTAGACCGATAAAGCAGCAGCTGGGAGGTCTTAGACTCATTTTCTGAAGGAGTAACTTTGAATTCATGACAAATTACGCACCAAGCAGTCTTTCCAAAAGTGATATTGCCTTTTGCTAATTTTGTGTACTCATCTGTATTGAAGAAATCTGGCTTCTAATTCATGCATTAAACCCTTCCACAGCTTTCTATTATGTAGGATATGTATTTCTTATTCACCTCTCAGACCCTAATCAATTAGTGCATATTGAATTCAGAAAAAAAGCACTGAAAAAACATATATAGTTTGTGTAACTGTTATGGTCTGTATATAGTTCAAAATGAATCACGAAGTTTCACTGAATGCTAAGAAATATGACTGAAGATAGAATTCCTACAGAAAAGCAAGGAAGCTTCATACAGAAAAGATATAGGGTTAGCATTAGGGTTTTTTAAAGCTCCTGCACAAAAGCTTGCGAATTGGAATGTTCATGGTTTCGTGTGTTACCTGATATGGCAAATCTTATATACTTCTTATGGGGAAAATCTACGGTATATTAATATTTTAGGCACCTCATTGACAAGTTTTTTTGGGGGACTATCATACCGGCCTTTTGACAATATGTCAAGAGTATGTGTATTAAATGAAAGCTCTCTATGGTTTAGCAATTCAATGAGTTCTACAACTGACTCAATACCAATTTAAATATTTGGAAAAATTCCTACTGACTTTAGCTGGTTACAGTGAGGCCGGAGGATAAGGGTATGGTGTCAGTTATGTAAAGATCTTTTCTCAGTTCTTTCCCCTTTTGATTGCCTAATTCAGTAAAATTGCCAAGAGCAAATTTCCTGGATTAGGCGCCAATGTTGCTTGCAGACAGAGAAATAAGTCCTTAAGAAAAAGAACTACTATTAATCCTATTAAAAATCACAATTTCCCCTCTTTTTAGTATCTGCTATGCCAGCATTAGGATTGGTTTTGTAATGCATGGATTCTCTCTTTATTGGAGTAACATTTTTAAAAGATTTACATCAAGTAGGTACAGCAGGATATATCAGAAAGGAAAACCAAAATGGATGGAACCTGAAACTTAACAGTAGATTTCACTATACAAGATAACTAAGGAATTATCAAATATTCACCATAGAAAACTCACTGGAGACTGAGGTGGGGCATGAAGAGAGTTGGCATTTCGTTTAGAAGTTGATATACATTTTGTAACTTTGATTCACTGTGAAGAGAACACCATGATAATTCTGTGTGCATGAAACCTTTACCAAATGTTTGTTTTGCTGTAGACTCTTACAGTTTAAATGACTATTAAAACCAAAATGGTGATGTGAAGTGAGAAAGAAAATTGAATTTTGAAATTTTTTTTGCTAGGAAGAGGTAAAAAGGAACAGAGCAAGGGACTCAGAAGCCTCATAAGTGAGAAAAACATTTTATTTTAGGAGAGCGACCTACAGTTTCTTTGATTTGAGGTTGTGTTTAATAGCTTCTGTAATGGCTGCAACATGACTCTGCATCTAGATTTCAGCATGAATAACAACCTGTTCGTGTTTCATTTAGCTCCAAATGAGAAATTCTGTCTTTTATTGTTTTAGGAAATTAGTCTGTGTACTATTGCTCCTGGAACTTTATAATTAATCACTAAAGGTTATGGCTGTGGAGAGTTTGTGGGAAATAGATGTCTGAATGATTATAATTGTAGCTGTCAAATCAGAAATATAGTTATACAGAGCAGAGGACCTTTTGCTTCCTTTGATTTTTTTTTCTTTTTATTGTAACAAAGACTTGAAGGGTTGAAGTTTTACTTAAACAAACAACTGTAGAGATTGTTGTTTTTTTACCTCAGTGTTATACATTGACTTCCTTTGGAGAGCATAAGATACAACGCCACTAAATATTTCACATTAGGAAGTGTGCCTTCCTCCTCATTCCATCGTCTGATACATGAGTGGAATAATCTCTCTTGCTGTTGCTTGTTTTGAATTAAAATGTAATTGATGGGTATTAAGTCCTGAAAGTTTATTGCCAGATTTTTTGGAAGTGTGTCATTATATGCAGGTCGTTAGTATAATAAAAAAGGGGTGAGGATGTCTTGTCATATTCATTTCAATCCCCGTCTGTATCTGCTGAAGTCAGTATGAAATAATTTTATATTTGTTTCTTTAGTAATGCCTAGAATGCCACTTCTGTTCTTTCTTTCTCTGTATGTGTGCACCTATCATGATGGAAATTTTTCAAAAATTTCTGTATCTGAAGCCAGAATTCATGCTATCAATTTAAAATCTGAACTCTTAACTCTCAGGATCACTGACTGTAATTCCTCAGATATTGTGTTGTCCTCTAGGAAATTACAGTGTGTCTGAGGAAGTGGGAAGTAAATGTACCACTTCTTTTCCCACTTGTAGTTCAGCTGTTACGCTTTTGCCATCAGGTCCTACCTACCTCCTTTTGGTGATATTACAATAATCTCAGTAATGGTGGTGTTTAGTACTTGAATAGTCTAAATAACTTATTAAAAACAAAAATGGTGCAAGAGACAATACTGAAACCATAGGGGAAAAAAGTACAAAAAAAAATAATTGCATGTATTTTTTAGTTGAAGTAATAATGCATTAGTTCACAGTGCTGTGTAGAATGTTATACATTTGAACATTAACTGTCCTCCTTCCACTCTCTCTGCAGAAGAGAAAGAGATTTTTTTTCACCTTCCTACTCATCATATGAAGTGTTGAAACAAACTTCTCAGGCAGTTGAAAATTCTCATATTTAATCTGGCACTGTAGGTTTTCTGGCCCCACAGTCCAGCCGATCTGTGCTTGCTGTTCCTTGTGGCTTGGTGTCTGTTTCCATCTTCTTGTAAGATCTGGGAAAGAAGGTTGAATTTAGAGAACCAGGTAGTTGGGGACATAGGTGTCTGGAAGTGGCAGAAATTAATCCATCTGAAATCTCCAATTCCCAGTGGCCATAAATCTTTCATAATCCCATTCCTCCTTTTTGGCTACTCCATGCGAGTCCTTGGAGGTGAGACAGTTTGTTGATGGCAATCAGTGCACACATTTGAGGATTGCCTTGAGTCCAGAAGGTTGCCACAGCTAAGGCAAGTCGTCCTGTAAAGCATGACTGATAATATGTGCCAGGAGTGATGTAGCCTTTCATATTCCACTTCAGAAAATGAGTAAGATCAAGTTTGAAGCTGGCAGCTGAAGCCAGGTATGCTCAATCCATGTGGAGATCTCTCAAAGCCCAGCCACGTAATCAATTTTGTTGTTCTATAGAAAAAAGATAAACAAAACAAAACCTCTCTGGTTGCACAAAAGTGTTCGTGAAGATCATCTGTTTCCATCATGCAGTACTAAAATTAGGTGAAGTGTAGTCTGGAAATTAGCACATGATTAGTGAAATTTGAAACATTTGAAATCAGAGCTTTTTTTTTTTAATAGCCTGCCAGTGGGTAATTTGTACAAGTATGTGATAGAACTGGAATGTGAAGGACAGATTGCAAAGCTGCATAAGCAAAGAAGGATTCAGTGCATAGCAATCCGTGACAGTACCTGTTCGTACAAAACCTCAGTGCAAAGAATAAAGCAGTTATTTCCTTCTGTTGGCTTTTGGAGTTAGCATGCATGATTTAATAAATGTGTTTTGCTTTCCCAAGAGAGATATCAAACAGTACTAAGTGTTTCAGTGGTATTTCCTTAGGAAGTCAAAATGTTATTCTGTGCGTAGAGTCTTGTTGCTTAATTTCCAGACAAGGAGCTAAGTTAGGCAGAAAAGAAAGGAAAAACACCCTAGCTTTTGGCATATGAGGATCAGAGAAACAGCTCTTCTTAGGGAAAAAAAAAAAAAAAAAAGTGTTATCTTTTTATCCTTTTTTCCCTTCAGTACCTGCCATGCAGTTTTCTCATAAATGCAAACATCCTTCACAATCTGTTTAAAAAACCACAAATACATCACTCAGTGGAATATTTAAGGAACCATCAGGAGGAAAAAAACTCATTGGTTTAATGGAATGCTGTCAAGGAAAATCAGCATCACAAACGACACAGGGGCAGAATTGATACTTTTGCACTGACATGTTAAAAGAAAATCCCATGCATTATTTAGAAAACCCAGAAATCTGTCAGCTGTATGATTGCCGAGTTAGCAGAAGCAGGAGGATGCTGCTCAAGTTGAAAAGAAACGCGTAGGCACAGATCCATATTGTAACCTTTCATGTTCTCCACCCACCATGAATACCCAGCTATTACACGGTCAGCATTTTTTAGTTTTTCTCTTTTAAAATTTTCAAGTGCTTGAAAAGTCAAAAGAGGTAGGTCTTTTATTCTAAAAAGCAGGATGCCGAGGCTGTTATTTTATTGTAAAAGTAAAAATGACAAGACCAGAGAACAGATTTTTTTTTAATCCTTGAGTGCCATGCAGACTTCGTGAAGTCATTTTTCCTGGTGTTAAAGCAAGTATTTTGGTGTTACATGAGCAGAGGGTATTGTTTCAAATATGAAATATTTTTAAGAACACAAAACGTTCATGCCATTTTAAAAATATAACCAGTCAAAACTACTATTAATATTTTTAGAATCGATTGAAAAGCTAGTGAAGCATACATTTAATTTTCTTAAATTGTCCTTTTGCCAGGAGGAATATATACAGTCTTGAAGTAAGAGAGAATTTAATATGGTTTGTCTTCTGTACCGTCTCGTCCAAAAACCAGGCTTGTTTGACTCCAGCCCTAGCAGATATATTAGAACACTTCATCCTAAAAATTGAGACATCTGTGCTATTTCTTTAGGCATGTACCTGCGTTCGTTGTGGTGAGTGTGAAAATACTTGCTTTTCACACTGGAAGTTGAGAGTAGCACCTAGTGGCTAAGCGGACCTCCTCTTCTCTGAGTGGTGAAGTGCAGTGAGCTGCTAGTCCACAGCCATCAAACACAAATGGATTGATGAACACAGGGATAAGTAGGATAGATAGGAAAGAGGATGACATTTTTTATGTGACTTTTTTCCTCAAGCATGCAGATGATTTTTACTGTGAGTATGACTCGTGGTATAACACATACTACACAGCCAGTGGGTCTGGGCTGGGACATAGGCAGTGATGGTCAGTGTCGTGAAGGAGACACAGCTTAAAAGATGTCCTGGAGATCAGAAATTACTTCAGAGCACTTCGTGGCTTCCGTTCAGCCCATCAGTCTGGGATATGTTTCTCTGTGGGAGGTTGGACACTGCAATAGGACTGGGCTATGTGTGCATCTGAACAAAAAAAAACCTTCTGAAGCCCCTGGACTAGACATTGGTTCTTCAGGGCTAACTCGCAGTGCAGGCACAAGGGAACAGCATGCTAAGTCTGATGTACCAATGAAGCTCCTCTAGGTAATGAAGGCATGTATGGCCCCATAGGTGAGTGGCTGCGAGGACAAGCTCTGCATAAGAGTGTTTATCCCAAGGCAATAATACTTGAAGAAGATTCGTGCAGTGATGAAACTCAGTGGCTTTCAGGATGCACTTCTGTACATAGGTTTGGAGGTGTGGTTTCTTGGAAGTTTCTTGAACCCACTTGCAAGTTATATCTAAGAAATTGTAAACTTTCTTTTTCAGTGAAAATGGAGTGAAGGAACTAGAACATTCACATAACACTGAGGCTTTAAAAAGGTTTGCCTATTGCTCCTTGTCAGAAAATGTCGGTGCTTGCTGAATGATACAGAGAATGACTTCTCTGTAGATAATGTAAGTGAGGCCTTCCTGGAGCCAGTGGCTGATAATTCTGGAGGAAAAGGTTGATGTGCTGCTTTCTCTTTGAAGATACAGCTCCTCAAACATTAGCCAGGAAGTGATAAGCTGTTTGTTTGGTTTTGTTGTACGTTGTTTGTATTCTGCTGTATTCTCTTCTATTTCTTCCTACTGGTGATGTCTTTCATGGGCACTCTCAATTGTCCCGAGAACCCAGTCTCTGTGTGTGAAGCTTGGAAACAGGATGCACATATATCTATTTCTTTGGCAAATCGGTGTTTTATTGGAGAGTGAATATCAGTGGATAGTTTCTGCTGTGTTATCACACCACTGGGCAGGATTTAATAGCAAGAATTTTAGGATGCTTTAGTGAACCAGTTTTAGTGGAGTGCAAAATTGAACTTTTTTCTTATCTGAAAACTATTTTAAGGTCCCATTTTAGATAGATTGTTAAGCAGTTACGTATTGAATGCATGTGAGTACTTTAACTGTCTTTTTTAAAAGTATTCTTATTTGTTTAAATATGAACGTAAATACTTTCTAGTAAATGTATATGATTCGCACATAAATGTTGATTCTTCAGCTGGTATTTACATATTTGGATTGACTGACACCCACCTCTGAGAAATATGAAGTAGTTTTGGCTGTAGTTTTAAAACTAATAAAGGGAATATAACTTCAGACAACTTCGGAAAATGAAGTTCTCTGTGCTTTTTAAATCTGGGACATCTTTTTCTTTGAGAGGAATTTCTGGTTTTGATGCTTATCAAATCAATAATGATGAAATTAATTTATGTTTATATAACAACCTAAGCTAATATAAACTAAAGATCAAGCAAATTTAGATATTACATTGACTTCTTTTTAGAAAAGTTCCTATTAAATTTCTAAGTTCTGGTCTATGTGAATGATTTTTGAGCGAGTAATTCTCAAGTATATATTTTTGATGGATTCATGACAATTAGATGCTGTTAAATGTTTATGAATTGAGAATATATATACTTGTAAGTTTATATTTCAACAGTTAAACATATCACACAATCTGCTTCCCCAGTGTATTTTGACTGTTATCTTATTTGAAGTCAGAGAACTGCTGTTGCATTTTTCCAGAGCATAAAGTACATTTCTTTCATGAAGACAGAATTCCTTACAATGATTTCTAACTTTTGCTGGAACAAATTTAGTATAGAAAATCAAGATTCATATCTATTAAAAAAACCCAACTTCCTAACACCAAATAAAATACCTCTGGGTGCACACAGTGTAATCATAAACAACCTCTCTAGATTCTTGCCATATCTACTAACAGAACTAAGTGCAGCAAAAGAGAAACTAATGATAAAATGCAAATGATATGGCTAAACTGTGTAGAATTGAGAGCTTTCACATGTCTGTCACCTTTCAGATCCTTTACAAATTTATAGTCTTAGAGTGCAGAGGTCTAAATCTTCAAAGCTTGAAAAACAGAGGTGCAGCATGAACTAATCTTCATTTTTTCCCCTATCTTCTTACAGCAGCACTAATGGAAATGTATTTTGTTTAATGACTCTGAAATCCTGTTTGTAATTAGATGTGGGAATTGGTCTTACTTTGTAACAGATGATACTGGAATAATAATATGAGAGATGCTACGCTGAGACCACTATCCTCCTAAATCTATATCATTTTTCATTTTATTGACAGGAAATGTGTTCCTGGAACAAAGAGATTGATTTTAAAGAGTAGAAAAGTAATGTCTAGTAAAAACTTAAATGAAAACATTTTAGCATTACTTTAAGTGTATCACAAGAGTACGTTAACCTTTCAACTTTTTTTTTAATATTAGTAAACTGTCGTCTTATAATTTTTGCATTGTCACTGATATGATCTTTGAATTAATGCAACAAAATGTAGGGAACTTTAATTAATGACAGGGTGCATACAATTAAAATGGATATCATATTTCAGAAGGATTATTCAAAATAATTAATTTTGTCTGTTAAAACACTTTTACAGTCATAAATGAAGTAATTGGGAGTGGGCACAGAACATGTGAGCAC
Organism: Ibidorhyncha struthersii; assembly: GCA_013398815.1. NCBI lineage: Eukaryota > Metazoa > Chordata > Aves > Charadriiformes > Charadriidae > Ibidorhyncha > Ibidorhyncha struthersii. The sequence goes on along the minus strand of VZSZ01008383.1, from coordinate 843,800 downwards.
AGCCTGTGCTCACGCAGTCCCTTCAGAGTATTCGTCATCTTCACTAGGTTTTGATGTCATAAATCATTTTGGCCACTGTAGAGCCAAGGCTACATGTTTTCCTTGGTTATAATTTTCACATTTGTTAGTGTAGCAGATATGTGTGGTCAATACCAACCTGCTGGAGGAAAGAAGGTTGCTCAAGTGTCTCTCATTAAGACGAAGTCTCATGTTTCTCTGCAAAGCACAGGAACTGCCATAGCACTGTAGGGAGCGATACTTACCAGAAATGTGCCCAATTTAGGGTTTTGAATATAAATTTTTATTAAGACCAGTAGCGATTAGATGCACTGCACTTTAAAAGGAAAAAAATCATTCCAGTTTAGACATTTTAGTAGGCTTCTGCGACTGCTGAATGACATGATGTGAAGAGTACTGTCCTGCCCTTTCGGAAGCAGAGCTACTCTGCAGGCAGGTGTAGGGTGAGAAGGCATCTCCGGGCATCTCTGCCCTTCTGGTTTTGATGCTTAGTGGGAAAGGGAAGGAAGAAGAAAAGTGTGGTCCATATCTGCCTTTCTGAAATGCATTTTGTATTTTATGTTAAACCATTGTTGGATAAAAGCAAAAAGTGGTCCTGGGAGTATGAACCGTCAACTGGTGGTCAGATGAACTCTGGCAATTAGGGATGCCAAAAATGCTAAGAGGTACGCTTGTTTCAACTCAGTGATTTGCAGATTTTCCACAGAACAACCAAACAACAAGAATAGTGAAGTGCCATATGTCAAAATACTTTTTTTTTTTTTTGAGGTCCTTGTGTGTACTCTATTTCAACAAAATCTTGTCTGCATATCATTTTGCACAAAGTAACATACTTGTTTAAACACTATGGTGTACTAGCATGCATAACCAATGTGGTTTAATTTCCCATTTCAGGATGTAAGGAATCCAGTATGTAAAGAATTCCAGTGTGTTAGGAAAAGCAAGTATTAGTGATAGTTGCCTTTGTTAACGCTAGTAAGTCAACTTCAATCTCACATTAATGATATTTTAAAAATAAAAAGTACTTTAATATTTTAATTACGTTTTGAAGTCTGGAACATTCTTGTTCTTGTTAAGGTATATACAAGTTATGATGCAAATTGTCATATTACCTTTGATGCAGGCCACATGCTGAGAGTCCCCCCAAAGGATGTCATTGATAAGTGATACAGCTGCCAACAGCAGGAGTCTCATGAATTACAATTTTAATCAGATTTTTTAAAAAAGTCCCCTAATGTACACTTAATTTATGTTTGAGGTAAGAAATGTTTGTGATGTGATCATTTGGAATATTTTCTCACTCAAAAGAGGCGCATTAATCCAAACAAAACATTTGTAATAATGTGGCTTTTTAGTTAAGGATTCAGTATTAGATTTTTTCAGAGTGCCCTGAACTGACATTTTTGCAGCTGAGATTTGATAGCAGTTTTACTTGCAACGGTTGGCACCGTTTAAATGTCTAGCCAATTTGTGAATTTGATGAGATGGAAGTCACAGTGGTCTGAAGTAGTTCTGCCTTTACTTGCACCCACAAAGTAAGAGGCATTCCTTAGTTTTGGAGTAGGGACTATATGGGTTAACGGACATGCACAGATCAGAACCATATTACTTTTTATAGAATACCTTGGCTATCTTGACTAGTTATATTCAAGTTTTGTTTTCCTTTGATAAAGTTTTGGTCTGTAAGAAAACCAGGATTATGCGTTTATTTCTGTGATTTTTAAAAGTAAGCATCTGACAGTTTTGCATAATAGGTTATGCTTTCTGCTCCATATTCTGTTTAAAAAAAGCTGGAATCCAAAGCTGAGAGTGACATTTTGGTAGAATTTTAGCAAGTACAGTCATTACCAAATTAAAAAAAGATACAGGTGGGTAGTTGATGTTTTTAGCTCCTTTAAAAAAAAAAAAAACAAAAAAACCAACCCCTAACTGTACTCAAGAGCAGCAATTTATCAGATCATTCTAGTTACAAGTATGAAAGGCCAGCAATGTTGTCCCAGACCAAGAGTAAATGTACTTTTATCACTAGAGTGTGTTAGAAATCTTTAGTTTCTGTGGCTATGAATTCTTTTCATCAAATGAAATTCTAAATTTCTTAGAAGCTTAATGGAAATTAATAAGATCACTGAAGAATTTTAAAACCTGGTCCATTTAGTCATGGAGAAGAAAATGTCATTGACACCATATAATTGAAGCCACTAATTTGTCCATAATCTAAAGGGAAGATGCATGGATTTTTAGTACGTTTCAAATGCCATCTTAATGTGTTTATTATCTTGGAAATGTAACCAATATTATGTTATCTAGTAAGGAACTAATATGTATTTTAGGGTGGCCAGTTTCTGTATTAGTTTTTGTAGATAAGTGTTTCATCTTGGGAGGCACAGTAAGAATGCGCCTAATGCTTTTAGAATAGCAGTATCTTCTCAAACTGTGATGTTTTCTTGAAGAGTGGAGTAGCTAGAGCTTTACCTGAACCATTCTTGTAGCTGAAAAAGAGACCGTAATGTAGAATAATAATCCTGTGTTGCAGAAAAACCCTTTAGGCTGTACCCTGCAATGTGGTATATTATGTTGCAGCGTGCAGATCTACTTCAGGTAGTAGATGTAGTTTAGTGGTGGCAGGGTGAGTTTGGGACAGGCCGTTTTGCCTGGCACTGTGTCTGGATCTGGTCTCTCTGTATTGTGATTTGCAGTGTTTAGGATCATAGGAAAGCAGCACTTTCAGACTTGTTTTCTTATCCACTCTTAATGAAGCAAGAACTGTGCCAGCATCATGTCTGACTGATAGTTGTCCAGCTTTATTTTAGAAATATTATAGGCTTACTAATCATGGCCATTTTTTCTAATCTATAACCTGAATATTTCTTGTTACCGTCTTTCTTTGCTGCATCTTACTCTGTGCATTGTGGGTATGGAGAACAATTTATTCCCTTTTATTACTGAACATGTCTTTTATCTAATGAAGGCTGTCAGTGAGTCTCCTATCTGCCTTCCCTTCCCTACATTAAACGATCCTGCTCTTTTTAACGTGCCTCATACCAAGGATTTTCTAGGTCCCTAGTCCATTCTCACTGCACTCTTCTGGCCTTTCTCCAGGTGATTCATATCCTGCTGGTCTGAAACCCAACGCAGTGCTCTGGTCAAGGCCATGTCAGTGCTCAGTGCAGCAGTGTAGAACAGGATAGGGAGAAGGAATTTCTCCAGTCATACATACAGCTATCTTGTATAAATGTGAGAAATTCTTACTCTCCTAACGTTTCCTGGAAGCAGGATACTGCTGACGTGTGTTCACCTGTAGTCTACTATAGCCTCTAGATGTCTTTTTTTTTTTTGTTGGGTTTTTTTTTTTGTTTTTTTTTTTTATTTTTATTTTTAAGAAGAGCTATGTAGGCAGTCAAACCTCAGGCTATTCCAGCCTTTCATCTGTCCTGACCAAATTTTCATATTCTGTCTCTATTAAATGTTCACAAAGGTTTAGATAAATTTTAACAAAGATCCAGAGTTTTGGATGGATTGGTTAATTCTACTATGTATGCTTATGATATAGACTCTAACATGCTAACATCTACCCTTGAATGTAAAGCATTTCATTCAGTTGGTTTGGCCATTTTATAGTTCATTCTATCTTTACAGGTTGAGTGGAGGTACATTCTGAAGGTAAATTAAAATTGATAGTTGAAACTGAAACCCAACATTTCCTGTTTAGATCACGTGCATTTTTAAAGCTGTACAGAGCCATCTGCAATTAATGCTTTTTGTTGTATATCTTCTGTATGTACAGTATATCTGACAATAAAAACTTTTGTGACATTTAATCAGTAGCAGAGTTGTTCCACTCTCATTATATATTCATGAACTGTGTCACCAAGACAAGACATAAACGTTGAACTTGCCTTTAAGATCGCACTTGCATTGATATTTAAAACCTAGAAAATTGAGGGGGTTGTGTCTGTTCTCATTTTCATATTGTACAAACGTAGGATAGATTCTTCTTTTTGAGAAGATGCTCAGGGATGTAAGGATGGAGACAGGTGAAACTTTGTGACTAGTGAAACTTCCAGTGTATTTGCATGAGACTTATATATTCAGTTACTAATGTCATGGGACATGAGAGGCTGTATTTTCCCCTTTTCCAGTAAGGCTTATAATAGTTAAATTGTGATTTATTTTCCCGTATTTCAGATGGAAATTGGGAAGGTAGTAAGCCGAATTGTCTTGCAGGTTCCTACGGATCTGTTTTCTGATTGACTGTCTCTAAGAATTTGATGTAAGGGGGATTTTGGCATTTCATCCTTGAGAAATATATTTCCCTCACTTGCAGCATCTCTTGTATTTTTTCTTGATTTTGACAAAGTAGGTATTTTTTATAAGTTGAATGCAACTTTATTCCCTTTCTCTGTAAAATCCTAGATCCAGGGAGAAAGGTCCTTTAGAAAACACAAGAATAGCTAACATGAGGAGGAACTTCTTTACTTTGAGGGTGGTGGAGCACTGGAACAGGCTGCCCAGAGAGGTTGTGGAGTCTCCCACTCTGGAGACATTCAAAACCCGCCTGGATGCTGTCCTGTGCAACCTGTTGTAGGTGACCCTGCTCTGGCGGGGGGGTTGGACTAGGTGATCTCCAGAGGTCCCTTCCAACCCTGACTATTCTGTGATTCTGTGAGTAAGAGTTTTATTTCATTTTTTATCAATTCCAAATGTATCTGGGTATATACTGTGTGTTAAATAACATTTCCGTGTTAGTGAGAGATTGAACTTTAATAGAAAAATACTATCTAAACAGAAGTGCATTTGCGTGAAACTTGTCAATATATTTAGAAGGATAATCTCTAATGAGCCTCTCTGAAATTAAACCCTGTGATTACATCTGTAGAAGAGATATTTTGCATTGCCCTGTTGCTAGCAATTGATACTCATTTTCTATCCAACTAACTAACACCTCTTCTTTCTTTGAAACTCCCTTGAATAATTACAGCTCAGACCCTGCCCCTGTACTACATGAATGAAAAATCCAAGTCATCAGATAGCACTGAATCTTCGATTTGGATTAAAAAGAAGTATTTTATTTATTAGATGCAGTTATGGCATGGAAATAAATGGTTGGTGCAGTTACACAACATCTCACCTTCAAAATTTAATCATCTACAAATGCCATTTATTTTTCATAAGCTCCTTCCTTTTTAATATGATTCATTAAATCTCCTTTTTTTTCCTGCTGTTTGTTCATCTGTTTTGAATGTAGACTCAAGGCATTTATTTTCCCTCTGTCTTAACGTATGGTGTGATTGATGTAAAAATATTTTTAAATAATGTTCATATTATTTAAATAATTTCAGATTTAAAAGCTTGAAATTGCAGATCTGTTCTGCTGCAACCTACTTTTTACAGATTTGTCCTGGAATTTTCATTGAGGCTGATTTCTCTACTTTTCAAGAAAATTTGTATTTTCAGTATCGTCCCATTTACAACACATGTAATTTAGAAGATTCCCCTGTAGACAGGAGCTCCTCCAGCATGCAGCAATTGTTTTTGCAACTGGTAAAAAGCTGTACATTCCCACTCCGCAGCAGGGGAGGGATACCGATGGAAAAAGATACCTCTGTAGAAAGTGTGTTGCTTTACTCTCCTGTGGTTGGTTGTAGCTGTCGAATGGCTCTGAGTCACAGCGTTCAGGAATAAGGCAATTTCCCTTTGTCCTGCTGTTGAGCATATCTTTTGTACAGTCATCAGGAGCTGAGGCTCTGTAGTTTTACATGGATTTTTCTGATTCAGTGTGTGAATCAGTAAGGATAGAATTTATGAGGGTCAAGGTGAAAGATTTTTTAAGGGTTACTGATAGCCAATAGACTATCTTTACAGATGCTAGCATTTCCTCTCCTCTGTATGTTTGCAGTTGAATGTGGTCTGAATTCAGGGACTGAATTTGAAATTTGAAGTATATGTGTGGCAGCACATGAGGTATGTGGCAATAGCATGGTCTACATAGACTGTTGCCTCACAGCTCCTCCATTTTTAGTTATGTTATTTGTATACGTGCAGTAACTTCTAATTCAATTAAGACTAACAATATTCTGCATTAGCCTGTCTGTTAAAATCCATGCAATACACTATAAAAAAGTCATTAGTTTGGTAATATCAATTTAACAGGTTTTAGCTCATTAACCTTGACACCAGCAGTGCTGGAGAGAGGAACCTTTTGATATTGTTCTCAGCATATACCAGGGATCTCTGAAAATCCATTGAAATCTGTGGCTATTATCCTCAATCATCAGTTGTAGCTGTGTGTTGGCTCTTTTATGCAAATACCATAGTAAGCCACAAATTACATCTTTTCAAGTCAACTTTATAAATTGGGGTAGTGTTTATTCAGAAAAACATTTTTTTCCATTAGGAACTTTCTATGATTTTTAGATAGCTGGCAATGCTGTTGAAGGACTATTTCCTGTGTTTCATTTTTCATATATATACCATTCTAACACCACTTTTAAAAAGCTTGCCTGAAGTGTGGCTGATGCATATTTTGTGATAACATTTTAGAAAGCTGAGTAAGACACTAATTGCAGAAATACTTCTTCAATTACTTCTTTTTGCTTTCCAGGTTCACTTTTGAGAAATTACAGTTACCTTTGTAAAAATGTCGGTTTAGCTTTAGAAATCTTATATAATACTGCTGTAGGTACCATTATAGAATAGGAAAATGACTAATCATTTAAAAGTAGGGTAGAAAGAAATAAAGTAAAAACTCTAGCACTTAAAAAGCTGTTGTTTATTGTATACTTACTTTTATACTCAAAGTGAATGCGTCTGAGTTCTAGAATTGGTAAGAGGGTAGAGCAGAACTCATGTTTGGCCTCAATACAACTGTAGTCACAGAGACATTTGGAAAACAGAGAGAAGGGATTCCATAAAAACACAATGTAGTTTCTCAGGAACAGCTTCACTTAATCCCTTGCGGTCATTGTGAGTCTGTCACATTTTATGATCTGGGAACAGGATTCTAATGTAAAATGAATTAGCACCCACCTCTGAGGAAGGGCTACATGAAATGGAGGGAAAAGAAGAGGGACTTATACAAACGTTTTAATGTGAAGGTGGGAACAAAGCAAGATGAACATGGAAAACAGAATATTTCCTTTTCAGCTCTGTCTTTGTCCTATTCGTGCCAATGTAAAAAAATTCAGGTGTTTATTTCTGTTTTATCACCTGCTTTTCCTTTGTTTTCTAGCTTGCTCAGTCAGAAAATGCCTTTTACTACCTTTTAGGTTATGAAGTATTCTTGAAATTGCCATCCTTTATGTGTTCAGTAACCTTCTGAAGTTAGGGAACAGTTTTGGTCTTTTTTCTCCTTTTCCCTGTGCTTAAGTGGGTCACTTTCCAGATTTTGGTCTCCCCATTGCGTTACCATTTCTACCCTCTCTGAAAATCCCCCCTGACCTTTTCCCTCCTGCCTGGCCAGAGCACGTGGCCCTCAGCCAGCAGTTGTTCTTCATACGGCAGCTAATGCTGTCGCTGTGGGTGAAGGACAAGGGGCACACGGAGGTGTAAAGAGATCAGGCCAGTCTTGCAACGGTTTTCTCAAATGCAGAATAAAAGGCAAGTGCTGGATTGGGCATTGTTGACTACAGCGATGCTGACACACGTCAGGAGCACCCACAGAGACACGTATTTTGGCTTTGTTTGAGAGCACTCAACCCTGTGTGATCCCAGGAGATGGAGCTGCCAACATGAGTGTTGGTAAGTGTGTACAGCTGTAGTGCAGGTGTGAGAAAGCAGGGCAGAGCTGGAGGGAGCCACTGCCGACTCTCAAGCCAGGACACGGGCATTTGTTCCCAGTGGAAAGCATAAGCTCTGCTCAGTGTGCTTATTTAATGTGTACACTGTACATGGTCAATCACAAGTTTAAAGAATAACTTGGAATACTTTGATAATGTGTCAAGCCAGAAGATGGGCAGCAAATAATTTTGCTCATTTACAATGTTAATGAGAAGAGGGTTTCAGTAAAAGACCAGAGGTGTAATATATGCAATGTGAATATTGCAGACTAATAAAAAAAACCCCACTCTTCTGAACTATATGTTAAAAACTTTTGTTATATAAAGGAACAGTCACCTCATCCAAATTTCCAGTTTCAGTAAGCCAAAACGAGGTAGATTTAAACTTCAGTATAAACTATTTTTTTTTTTCCTTTTTTCTCGGCATGTTTGCCTCATAAAAAGGGAATTGTTTTTTTTTTTCTTTTGTAGAGATCTAATCCAAAATAGGAAAGCACATTAGATAAAGCTAAACTGAAATTTTGGTTAACCTCTAGGTAGTGGGGAAGAGTGCAGTGTTGAGATTGAGAAAGGTTTTGCATATGCAAAAAATCAGGAGACATTGTACTCTACAGAAGCTCTGTGAGTTTGAAAAGGGATAATTTTTAGTGTTTTCAGCTTTGAGAATATACCAAAGAACTGTACTAGTCAATACAAAGCAACTATGTTGAAAATTCATGTTAAAAAATAGATCTATTGTTGTTCTTTTAAGACATTTAACATTTTTCCTCCAAAATTTACCAAAACCCCTTCTAAGCATAGGAGCTAGGCTTTGTCTTTATCTAAGGAGCGTTTTTGAAGTAATCTGTAAAATAATTTTTTAAAACAGTTGAAGACAATATGGGTGCAGGAAAAATTGCGATTTTATAGTCTTTCATCTAAGACCTAATTCAGATAGAATAACCTGTATATGAAAGCAGAAAATTCACATGTGGTGGGCAGTTAGGCATACATGTCTATAAGCCAAAGGTGCCTCTGTAAATACTGCTTTTTTTCTGAAAGGGACCTTACATTATTTGACATTTATGAAAAACTGTTAAAATCTTATATGAAACGCACAATGGCATTTTTTATGGCAAATGTATTTTTTGTATGTTTACATTAAACTACATATGTGCACATTGTTATATGTATGAACATATCTCAATACATTTGAAAGAAGAACTACAAATCAGACTGCAGATTTGTGCCTTCTAATTTGGGAGTTCGTCATCTGACCATGCTGACTTTGGATTTAAATACCTTTCAAGGTATTCAAGCTTGATTACTTGGCCTCACCTGAGTAACATAGCTTATAAATAAGGCTCATATCTGGGTAGCTGTCTTAGTATTATATTTATGACTAAAAAATCTGTCACTTCTAAGATCTTTTGTAGAGTAAAATGTGTATTGTAGACATTTCACTTAAGGTTTCTTTGACCAGTATGTTTAAAAGCTAGCAGAATTTAAAAAATTGAGGTCCAGCTGCAAAATGTGGGCTAGACTTTAAAGAATCCATATTTCAGGGAAATCATGCTCTGGGGTTGTTGTTTGACCAATTACACAGATAGAGGATATTTACAGAATGAGACACCAAATATCCGTATCAAAGACAACTGGAGTTGTGGAACAGTCAAAGCTCTCTGTGGCACTGAGGGAGGCAGAAGCCTTCATCCTTTTGGTCAAAACCACAAAACCAGCACTAGTGCTATATACCACTGCCAAATTAAGAGCTGTGTTTTGAAACAACAGATAATGTGCCATAGATGTGCTGTTACAAAGTTCATTGCTGTTTAAAAATCTCAACAGTGAGTATGACTCTTTCTTTTTTTTTTTTTTTTTTTTTTTTTAAACTGAAAACTGCCTAGAATCTCAGAAGTGAAAATCATATCTTCAAGCTTCCCAAACTAAAGAGCTTTGGGAAGAGTGTATTTGTCATTATGTTTAATTTGGACATACCTCACCAAAGAAAAGGCCAGGGGAGCTAGGCCGAGAACACAGCTGTACAGGCAGCTCAACTAATTGCCTCTCCATCCTCAACCTCATTTATCTTCATTTCTTCCCAATTATACCAAATTATCAATAGTCTCTGTTGCATCAGAGTCTTAATCCCCTTTATTCAGGCAGCATTAGATAGTGGCAGATGAATTCTTGGAGGGAGTCAGGGTAAACAGCCATGAAATGCCACCTCTGGCAGATGGCATTGCTCACAAGAAATGTGACAAAACATTTGGAATTTGTTACTAGGCATTGGTATGAGAAGGCAAGCTGTCAATATTTTTTTAAAATGATAATCAAGGTGGTGCATGCTTATACCACAAGCAGAAATGAATCCTGTCTAAAACTTCAAGCTTAGTTAAGTTCAGCTTGGCACTGCACTATTGTATTTTGTTGCTGAAGCCTCTCACTTTTTCTTCTTAAGAAATATTTTCACTTCATCTGGTCTTAATATCAACATTTCAATAATGTTTGTTCTTATGATAGTTGTTATTTATGGTTTTGTATAGCTCAGAAAGAAATATTAGGTTGAAGACATAGAATATCCTTTGCACAATAACAAGTTTAGGAAGTATTTTCTTGAATAGTTTCTTTGGCACTGTTGGTCATTTCTAGGGGTTTGATCCTGCTCCTTAGAGAAGCTAATGCAGTGCTCCCACCGATACTCATTGAGGAGAATTGCACTAGAGATTAGATGGGAGCTGCTAATGGCTAGGTTTGCTGAATGAGAAAAATACAGTAAAATCTCCAGTGTCATTGAGTTCTGTGTAGATGCTTCAAGTTAGCAGGGGTTTGGAAGATTGTCTGAATGTGTATGTATGGAGTGCCACAGACTGTAATTAGTTCTTTCAAGCCATACTTTGTATTACACAGAGTTCTTTCAGTATTAGGAGGTTTTGAAAAGATTATAAATACATAATTCATTTATGTCACTACAAATTAACTCAGAAGATTACAATCTGTAACTTGAACTGTTCATAATAATTATTCCAAAGATACAGTAAATGATAAATTGTTGAAACTTGAGTGATCTGATTTTGTACCATAGCATTTACCTATCTGCTGTGGATGTCAAGATGTTCTCAAAGCTTCTTGAAATCAAACTAAACTGTCTGGCTAGTTACAGTCACAGTAAAAATATACAGTACATGTATCAGTGGTTGTTTCAGTAAGTTGTTAAGTATGGGGAAAATACTAATTAATTAAAAAAAAGCAAACCCCACTTGGTTTGTGGGGAGTGAACATGTCAATGATTATCATCATTAGAATATGAATCCTAGTTCCTTGCTTGCTGGCTGCAGTTGTTGTGTTTAGAAAGATATACATTTTATCCTTTCTGGCAGTCAGCCCTTCAAACTGTGTTCAAGATTTGAAAGTTAAGCTGTTTTATTTCTGGTTTGTGCATCATCAACAGTAATAAAAACATGACAGACCAAAATTTTGACCTTATTTCTCTCAGTGAAATGCACGTGTTTCTGAAGAGAGACTTTGGTCCTGCAGTAGAAGACAGTTAATTTTTTTGTTGATGGTCCTAAACTGGAAGAGATATCGTGTTCTAGTACAATATTGTTATCTTTGTCTAGAGAAATAAATAGTGATAAAGTCACACACTTATTGCTAAAAACATTATCAATAACCATTGGGAGTTCAGAAGGGAGCAGATCTGTTGTGCAAGAATGAACCGTAATCCTGTGGTTATATTTCAAAATAACATTAAATATTTAAAGCTTGTCCTCTCTTTTGACTTCACCAATATCATGTCTGTTGAAATAATGATCTGTGCAGATAATTGTAAGCCCTCTTTTGTCAAAAGCATGTTCTGTAAGCTGTCAGGGGTAGGGGTCTTCCTGACCCAACTTTCCAGTGAGAATGCAGAGGTACATTGCCCGCTCGCCCACACTTGCTGAGGTTCATGCAACAGTACCTTCAGTGACAGAGAACAGAGGTTGTTTATTATCTCTCAGGAAAGAGATTGCATGTGCTTTTAACATTGACATAAATACAAAAGCAAGTTTAGGTTTTTAACTCTAATTCCCTAATTCCAAGGATAACACTACACATTGTGTAGAGACTGAATAGGGATTTATTACTTATTCTTTCGTCCGCTCCAAGAACTAGAAGATATCAAAGGAAGGCAGCAAATGCCAAGTTAAGCCTCCAACAACACACCTGCAAATAACATGAGGTAGTTTTTCATACAGTGCATAGGCAAGCTGTGGAACTCCTTGCTACAGGATATTGTAGATGCAAAAAATTGAGATCCGTTTAATTTAATGAAAGAAAAATCTATTAAAGGTTATTAAATTCAAGGAAGATACCTCTGTTTCAGGAAGTTCTTCATACATAAATTGTTGGAGAGTATTCTGGGAAATCCTAACTATAAGTTTTTTCTGTATTTATACTCTGTAGTAAGTATTGGGTTTGGGCCTTGTTGGAGACAAGGTATTAAGCTAGATGAACTGTAGCTGTTCACGTGCAATCATTCTGGGAGCCATTATTCCTTTATTTATATTGCCTCTCCCTCCTGAAATATCATGGCTAATTTCTCTTTAGGAAACCATAAATATCTAACTGTTGATATGAAGATTACAAGCTTTTCCCTGACCACACGTGTCCTCCCCCACTGCTTCCCTAACACATGGTTAACTATCACATAACAACGAAGCAAAGACTTCATTTATTAATTATCAGAGCTTTTCTCCAGTGTGTCACATTCCTTCCTAGCCAAGAAGCAACTTGTTTTGATTAATATGTGTAAATCAGCAAAAGAAAAGAAGAGAATGGGTATAAGTAGCTAACTTGGAGAAGTGCTTTTGAATGTTAGTGTATTTTTATGAAAATTATTACAGTAGTTTGTATCTAATTTTCTATAAATATGGTGTTTCATCTTGCTAAATCTAACTTTAATGGGGTGCTTTAGTATAAGTTGAATCAGCTGACCCATTGAGGTATGTTTGGTATTTTGAGTTTAAATGAAGATACTACCACTTTGAGCAGTTTGTGTTTTTATCAAACTAGTCCCTTACATCATATTGCATTTTCTTTCCTTTTCCTGCATCTCTTTGTTTTGCAACATTTTTCCCATTCTTAAATTTTAGTTACTTGAGAAAAAGTCCATGCATATTTTAGCAATTGCCTGCAGAAGACTGTTCTGCTGAAAAGACTCATTGCTGCAGCCAGTAGCTCATCTACACTGGTCTTGGAAAGCTGGAGAAAGCCCCCTGCCATATTTTAGTAGCCATCAGCATTTTTGCGTATGTAGTTTGAAGGGATGAATGACCCAGCCTGTTGTGAGAGATAGAGAACAGGTTTTATACTGTTACGAGTCTTTGACACTGAGCACCTGATTTTAACTGTGAGATTTTGTTTTGACAGGAAAAGCCATTGTAGCACAGTCTTACTTTCCCAGGTAACTGACAATAAGAAGACTTCTCTGGTATTGTGCTTTAGCACTATAATCATCGACCATAATTTGGGAATTTTAAAACACGTTGTATTTACCACCTTCTTATTTCTTTTTCTCTGTTCATTTTAAAGGGAAGGAATTGATGGTTTGGGAGGCATGGTTAGGTTGCTAAATAAATATTACATCTCTGCATTTATCTTCTAAAAAAGTATCTTTCTGGAATTAATTTTCTTAATTACTGGCATCAAATATTCTGACACATTCCCAGTTATCTTCAGTATGCTGTTTGCTGTGAAATAAACTTTGATTTTTCTGTCATTAGGACTTTTCAAAAAGTTTAGAAGTTATATTCAGTTTTCAGATGCATTCTCATTGTATAATTATCAACAGATTACTTCACCTAAGTTGTGACAGACATATTTTTTAAGTATGACTGACTGATGGACAGATTGGGAATTGCTGAATTAATGGGCACATTTCAAAGCTTTGGCAGGGCTAAGCAGTAATTACATCTGCTGAACCACTTGATAAGTTTTTGGAAGTAGCCCAGTAAAGCCATCACTGGATTTCTTGAGTTTTAATATCTTACCCCATACACTTTCATGGCTTTCCTGTAGGACACAATCCAGAAGTTGATATAGCTGAATACACACAGCTAAACAAATCAATGCATTAAAGATGTAAATGTATTGCAAATCTTCCATTTAGATTTTCAGATGGGTGTCATGCTTTGGGGGGCTGATTCAAAATCTCATTCCCATTTCAAAGCAAGAAAGCTTATTTGAAGGTAATAAGGGGCCACAGAAAGTGTCCACGCTTGCGTGGTCTCCATAAATAACATCATCTACTGCCAATATGAGGGACAGAATTTGGGGTTAAATGGGTCATAATCCTGACCCAGAACAGTTCTATCTTTTTTTCTGACAGGAAAGTGACAGTTTATCAAGAATATAACCTGGGTGGTATCTTCCTATCCTTACTGTAGTGAGATACTGATTATTGAATATGACAAAAATTGTATTCGACCTAGTCTTCTCTTGCTGGGGTGTCCAAATGCTAATACCATGAAAAGACTTGGTAGAAAGTTGTAGGCTGAAGTGTTTTCAGCAGAGAATATTCTGTGTAGGCCAAAACAGTGACCATTTTTCCCAGTATGAAGGCGAGATTAGGATATTGATTAAAACAAATAGTCTGAGACACTTGACAACATTGGGGCTAGGAATGCTGGCAAATAGGCCCACGTTGTTTTAGGAGTACAGGGGTTCTAGATAAGCCAAAAAATTTCAGAGGACTTATGTGTGGTGGAGACTTACAAAAGAAATTAGAGGTGATAAATACTTTGAAATTATCAGTGTTGAAATAGCAATGCCCTGAATACTTTTTTCTTTGCAGCTGATGTTATGCTTAATATGCTCAACAGCATGAAAAATGTGTTTAAAAATAATTTTAGAATAAAATTGGATAGTGAAGATGGTATTGCTTTCAACAATTTGAGTTCAATTTTTCAGAAATGCATCACAACAAAAAATAAAATGACAGACATAGATTGAAACAGTGTGGTTGTTCAATTCAAAGGTACCTCTGACGGAGTGGATTTCATTTAGCTAGACCAGACAGTTTTAAGGCTGATAAAATGAATTTGAAACCAAATGAAAAAAAACCTGTCACCAAATTGAACTTTGATTACTTTCTGGAGATCTTTCAATACCTAAAAACAAGACACTAATTTAATCTTCACAAATATATCTTCACTGGAAAAAGGTTTTTTTGATTTTGTTTTGAAGAACACAAATGCACAGAAAGGTTTATTACTAGAAAATATGTATCTTTAAGAGTTACCTTATAAAATTACTAAAATCAAAGATGGATGAGAAGCAGCATTTTCAGAAAAACGAACCTGAGTTTATCACTTTCATTTCCTTTTACTAAACAAAATGAAACCTAAACAGAAGCATTTTACTTACAGACATGTACGTGATTGTAAATAACCTTGCATTGGGTCTGTGAGTACTGTGTATATCATCAACAACGTATGTATGTATTGCTTAGGCTGCTTTTCCCTATTTGTTCGTGTTACCTGCGATTTAACTCCCTCTGCATCTGAACTCGTCTCAATTCGCTGTTCATAGGAACTTGGGAACAGAGACATACAGAATTTGGCCACAGGGCTGTAAAATGGCATTAAGGGAATGCTTACCTCTCGCCGCATTTTAATTTAGAAGTGGATGGGCTGGGATTTGTTACATTAGTTTTGCTTAGTTGAACATAAGTGTAATTCATGCACTGATAAATAAGTTCTCTGAAATAACCTATTAAGACTGGTAAACACCAATCATTAATTATTAAGTATATCATAAGTAACTCTTTCTCTTATCAGATCCATGTTAGTGTCCATCTTTATGTGTGGCCTTTGAAACGCACATTGCGTTTCTGTGTAGGTGACTGTGTACGATGCAGACAGTCAGGCCTTTTTTTTCATCCATATTGTGCATTTAGCTGCAAATCTGAAGGCAGAACTGTACACCACACGTTTGCTGCGTGGCCTGAACTGGATGGTTGAAACAGGCCAGACCTTTCTTTAGCTGCCTCTGCTGGGCAGCCAGCGCATTCTGCAATCTTTAGGATGGCTGGCTAGTATCTCTGCCTTTTTCCTTCCCACTTTTGTGTGGCTATGTTAAGAAAACCACAGTCTCTGCACTTGATTCTGACAAGCGTCAGGAGCTCTGGAAGATGGAGGTTCTTGTCTCTCATGCCCTTTTTTTGATGCTGAGTACAATCAGTTCTGGGACAAGATCGACTAGAATGCAAACAAGATAAGGAAAAATTACCTTTTTGTCCTTTACTTTTATCTGTTGGAGAGAAGGTCGTATGGGTAGTGGGTAATAGTGTTAAGTGTAAAGCTTTTTGTAATGTGTATAAATGATGTATTGGCATTTTGACAAATAACAGACTTCTGAGTGCTCTAATAATATTCCTATGACACTTACAAATCAATTTACTAATATTTTAAAATGAAATATTCTTTCTCATTTAAAATAAATAAAAAGCCATATTTCCCTTCATATACGAGGTAAAATAATTTCCATTGCTGTTTGCTGTTGTCTCATTTTCCATAGTGTTCTATGTTTGCTTTCTTTTTTCATATATTTTTCCCCCTTTTGTTTCATATATACCTAAAAGAAATTACTTGAAGTCCATCTCTCTATATATGGTAGTACAGATCATTGTTTAATTTTAGACTCCTTATCTTCTATATTAAAAAGAGTGAAAGCCTTCACTAGCTTAGTGGGGACAAAGAAATTTTTTTTCCTAATACAAATTTCTTCAAAGACCAAACCTTTTGAATACAGCAAGAGAGAAAAATTTCGACTCCCATAAATTTATTTCTTTGTGGTGTATTGCGTGGTTCCTATCATAAAGTTTCGTTTTTAGTTTCACCTGTAAGCTCATCATACCAAAGACAGGATTTAGAATAAAAACATGACATCTTTGCTTTATTGATGGCACCGATCTGGACAAAAAATGACAATGAACAGAAATCTGCTGGAAAATTGTGGCTAAACCTAAATTTGAAGTGTTAAGGAGGACTTACTTTTCATAGATGTAATTACTTCTAATTGTTACGGTTACAAAGAATTGAAAATATGCATTCATATATATGTATTCAAATATGTACTTGCTGATATAACGTGCCAACAACTGTGTTACTACATAATAAAATGTATACGCTCAATTTTTTAAAGTTGCATGATAGTAAAAGGACTGAATATATAATACAGGTTTGCATTTTACATATTTGGTTTATAATGTGAATCTAGTTGTGGCTTACGATTAATTTATATGTAAATTTTTCTTTCTGTACGGGAATAGATACTGCAGGGAAGGACGCAAGTTTTCTTTAAAAGTATTATTTTTTAGCTGTGCAAAGGGACTGCGGGTAAGATGAATTGAAAGTGCCTGTGGTATAGAGCACAGGAGTAGGACCTGTGAAACCTGACTTCTCTTCCAGTTTCACCATTAGTCTACCAGGTAACAGGGAGGAAGTTGCATCATAATTCTGCACCTCAACTTTCCTACTTTAGGTTGGAGATAATCATACTGCCCTTATAAAACACTTCACAACTGAACAGTTCTAAGTAAGAAGTTACAATTATTATTTTCTGTTTAAGAGACTTGCTACTACATAGTATATACAGCCTAGATTAAGTGATGAAGCTGTTATCTATGCGGTATATTGCAGACTACAGGATACATTTCATTTAACGTGCACTTTTATTATACATCATACACTCAGCAGTATTTTTTTGTTCTTCCTCTATGGAGAAGTGATAGGGAACATAAGAATACAGGAATGGTCTGTAGAGATAAGTGTATTGCAATTTATTCTTGTGTTGCTGGCACTGAATACTGGAGCAGATTTACAAGTGGAATTTGCAGGGAGAAAAAGTTATTATTGTCGCCATCTGTAAGGAAAACTGGTCCAGTGATTTGAACTGTACAACATAATTTAAATTTAGTTTCCTGTTCCATTGCAGGTTTCCTGTATTTCCTTAAGCAAGTCACTTTTCTGCGCAATGCAATTCTCCATCTGTAAAATAGGAATAATAGTACCTTCCAAAGTGCAACAGTTGTAAACCTGGGCACAGAAGCTGGTAGGGCACTCTGATACTAGAGCTTCAGGGCCACAGAAGTATGGTGTGTAGGTTCACGAGGCTTTGGAAAGACAAAAGAGACTTCCAGAAATACGTAAATGAGCTAAGAGTTTAGACCATCTGTGCCTGGGGTTGGAAATGTTGGAGAAAAACAAATGGGGTGCGGGAGACTTTTAGACAAAGTATGCATTTTTTTCTTTTCATTCAAAAATCTCTGACAAACTGTCTTGTGCACAATTTTCATGGACACTGCCCTGATACATGAAGTTACATGTACAAAAACTATTTCTAAGAAAAAATTAAGGTACAATTGGTAAAAAGGTAAAAATGCTAAGGTACATCACGTGTTTTTTGAGGAAGAATGAAGTGTAGATGTTATATTTACGGAAAAAGCATACGGAGAAAAATAAAACTCATTTGGTGGAATCAAATGCTAAGCGTTTCCTCAGAAAATCCTTTTTAATTTACACATTTAACTGGAGAAATACTTTACCAGAGAACACCACCTCTGTTTCACAATAGTCAGGATGAACAAATTCTATACTAAGTATCAGTGAAGTGTTACTTGAAAGAGCTGATATATGGTATATTAAATAAGAAAGATGCTGACACAGCCTGAACTGTAATAGTTCTAATTATTGCGCTATGCCATGTTATATTATATCACATGGCATAATTTAGTGTATATTTCCTTGTCAATGTATTACTCATCATTTTACGAATTTACCTTTTATAGGAAGGTAATTCATACTTGGACATAGCGCTAAAATGATGGAGGGATTTCCTTTTTTCTCAATCATTGATCTTTCAGACTTTTTCATTTAGCCATATTAATCATGTTTATTAGCTAAGTTTTGTCATAAAGAATGGAATTTTTCTGTTACTTTCATATTCAACTAAAACGTTTTTTTGATTGCTGCCTCTGTCTGCTGCATCACAGTAGTCTGTTTACTTATTCTAACTCAAATTCTTGTTCATAAATTCAAAACAAAGTCAATACTGCAGTTGCACATTTTCATAACAATCTATAATCTAATTGAAAATGTGGGGCGTACCTAAGAAGAGAGAATACTTAAAATACCTTTTTACTCTAGAGATGTTCAGTCTAACTTTTTAAGTTGTTTTGGTTTTTGGAACAGATGTATTTCAGAATTCACTGACATGGTCTACTTAGCTGCTGTTTAAAGGAACTTGTTGTTATTCAAGTATGTAACTGTAATACTGAAGAAAACTACAATCTATAAAATTGCTGCAGAACACCCTCTCTTCAGAAGACCAGATATTCTAGACCAAACACGAGTGCTTAGCTTGCTATACTGTGTTTTTGTTGTAGACAGTAATTACTGTGCATAATAGATACCTGCACTCTTTAAATTTAAATTCCTGTATACTGATGATTTCCAAGCCCAACCTAATGCCTGGCTTGTTTAACCTAGCAAAGTGAAGTGTTTCACTTAGGACATCCCCAGGATCAAACCCAGCAGTGGAGGAAAAGCTGTTTAAGTTCAAAGATAACATCGCAGCAGGAAAAACTGTGATAACCTGTTCAGGGGTGAATTTAAGCTGGAATGCTAGTGAGCGTTGGAGGGAGTGGATACTGGAGCAACTCTCCAGTAAGATTAACAGTGGTGAAAGACTTGAGGAGCCTGAGGATGGACACCTGTTAGTCTCTGGTAGGGACTGGGTGGCCTGATTCCCTGTGATAGCAGCAGATTGTGATTCAGTGTCTCAGATGTTCCCTTTATGCCTTATTTACTTAATTGTTACTGATGTTTACTTGGATGATTTTATCCTTAAACATTTAGCTTTTTCTGTTTCCTGAAACTAGTGTTAGGAAGGTAGGGGATGCTGAAAGTTTCTGATCATATTTTTTGCATGATGCATATTTATTAATTTATTTTAAAAAAAAAAGGGGTGTAGAATTCAAGTGCTGTGTTTGTCCTAGGTGCTTAGCTATGGTAAAGAGTATTAGGTCATTGCTATCCAAGCAAAATGTCTTTTAAAGAAAAGCATATGCCATTTATTGTCTGTTTGTACCCTGTTTTGCAGGTGGGAGCGAATCCTCCTGGGATAAAGACAAGCTTCAGTCTCCCATTACAACGGGATCACAGCACAGCATTGGTCATCCCACACTGTCAGGGCAGTCAAGCCTTGGAAGTGCACACCCACTCAGTCCTCTGCAGCAGAATCATCTGCTCACCAACAGTACGTACTGTGCTCTAAAAAAAAAAGTACATGGAACTCTGCTTGGAGGCTGGACTTGCACTCCTTCCCTTCCTTCTTGGGGTGGGGGGAATGGATAGGGAGACACATAAAGGACAGGAGGGTCAGCCCTCCCATTGTCTGCTGCCCTTGTGTATAGTGTCCAAGCCACCCACTGGGTTACGGCTACCCTCTGTATCACCCACTGCTGGGTTAGGGACTGTCCTTAATTGACATTTCCATAACCTGGGCTGAAGGGAAAAATAACCATAAAGTTGCTTAAAATTTTAGCTATATGAGAAGATTCTTTTCCAGGTGAAAAAGCTCACCACAAAATAAAAATAAGAAAGCCAGAAATACCTGCAAAATATCTAGTGAAAAGCAAGCAGAAGCAATCCCTCTGTCTTGTTTTGTACTGTACCTGCCAGGTGTGGGCAGGGTCATCCATTGAACCCAGCTATCCAAAGCAACTGGAATAAAATGACACAGATAAATTTTGGATTTGGAATTTAAAGCTCCCTTCAAACCTGTACCTTTTCCTTCCCTTAGGAAGGGGGCAGGTGGGAAGCCAGCAGTTCCCCTTCTTCTTTACACCCAGAGAGGGAAGGAAGGGAAGGGAAAGTTACTCCAAGAAAGACGTTCAAGATTAATATTGTAAAGATTAGTGAGGAGTAAAGTTAATTCTAACAGATGATGAAGGATGAAGAATGACAATCTCACTATTTCTGAATTCTTGCTATTTGTTTAAGCTCTTCATCCTCAAAGTTTTGAAAGTTGATTTTTTTTTGTGTTAGTTTTAATGGATGAATGACATTTCTGGCAATTTTAGGAGCAGATCGTTCCTTGCTACCTACATAGGGCCCCAGACTTGAACAAATCAAAGCTATTGAAATGACTCCTACAATATGGGTCTGCTTTGTTAATGGGAATGCGTGGACCTGAGCATTTTGGGTTAAGTGTCAGTAGTTAAGAATCACCAGATCATAGGACTCAAATTCACTGTAGTTTATCCTTTCATTTTATATTCTTACATAATTCACAGAATTATAATATGTATAAAATATATGATTATATATAATATATAATTCAATACCTGTATGTATTTTACATACAGGGATATTGTGTTCTTTGCTGTTAAAGAAAACTATTTTCCAGATATTTTCCAGTAGATTTTGAAGTAGGCAAATGTCTATAGGAGTTTATTATTAAATTTATTTTAATAGTTTAGTTTATTATTAAAGGGTTTATTGAATGTCAGACATTATGTCCAGTGATTTGCAAGTGTATGATATATTTTCT
This sequence comes from Ibidorhyncha struthersii, assembly GCA_013398815.1. Lineage (NCBI taxonomy): Eukaryota > Metazoa > Chordata > Aves > Charadriiformes > Charadriidae > Ibidorhyncha > Ibidorhyncha struthersii. Next base: position 822,432 of record VZSZ01008383.1, on the reverse strand, counting down.
TCATAGTCCTCTGAAATGTTTGACGGATTGTGTCTTAAAACTGGTGATGTGCTGTTAAATTCTGTTTGTAGTTTGCATTTAGTTTGCATGTCAATTGGACTTTAAGTAGACATACAACTCAATGTGGCCAGATGGTGTCTGGGAGTTTTGGAACTCTATAGAGTATGAGGAAAGATTATTGGGCTGTTAAGGGAGATATGCAGGAGAACAAAGGCTTATGGATGTAAGCACTGAAGGGGATTGTCAGTATGGTTTACAGTGAAGTGAGATGTATGTGTGCTTTGCTTGTTACCTATCATAATTAATATTGGCATGAATCATCATATAAAACATATAGTGAATCATAAGATATCGCAGTTGTTGATCATGATATACTCAAGCTAAAGAGAAATAAAGTGGGAGCTCAGAATATATACAGTTCTGCCTTTTATAACAATATAGTCAAATTGTATTGGAACAACATAAGCTATATCAGTCAGTGATATTTTTTATTGTGGGTTCTGTCACACACCAAAATGGTGACTGGCCTTCTCATTTAAAATAGTTAAGATAGAGCCAAAAGTTAAAAAACTTCCAGAAATAATTAATGTGAATAGCATATGATTATGACTAGCTATAAGATTATGTTATTTACTACTTGTACCTGATTTTTCTAATGAGAATTTCTAATCTAAATTTCATTTAGAAAAGTGATTTTGTCTAGTAGAATGAGTCCCTTTTTTTCTGAAAAAAATAGATTTGGATGCCCAAAGGTAGAGATAACTTCAAGTGGTCTCACTAAAGAATTCTTAAATGCAAAATAACCTGAAACAATTTTTTCAATGAATTGGTGTCTTGTTCTTGCTTTCCATTGTACTCATTACTAAATACAACAAGTAATACGCATGCTGGAATAGATATTAATGAAACATGAGAATCTAATTTTTGTAGCAGTAACGTCACCTTTTTGGCAATGTCAAGATCTGCAAGTTGGTCCATATGAATTTTATACCTTCTTAAATTGTTTTATATCCATAGCAGAAGACAATTTAAAGTGACTTCTTGGAAATTAAAACCTCTGGCAACATTTTTAATCTCTCATTACATGTTCCAGTTCACAGACCTTCTGTACGGTAATTCAGTAGTGTCTATAGTCCAACCCACAGCTTCCTGTATTCAAGAAATAGTCCTAATATATAAATCTAGTCTCAGATTGCTGTGTATGTGAACTAATAATAGTAAGAGGACTTGACAGGAGTATATTGTCAGATAAAATTATTAATAAATACTCATCTGATGTATTGGAAAAACATGCAAATGTCTGCGCGTTTTGTTTTTTTTCTTTATTGCTTTTTATAGAGATCACTGAACTTAATGCACTGTTATAGATTCATTTTGCTCATATTGAGTTACTTTACAGCTATATGCTTCTTTCCCTAATACAAACCATACAGTCTTTTCTGAAATACAGACAATTATTCCCTATGTAACATCAAAATTATTAACACGTAATAATATTGAGTTTGTCTAGTCAATGTTCCAGTAGAATATAGACTCTAAAAATTAAGGTGTTGGGTTATAAAATGAGGGACTGACACATATAACCTGCCCATGCTCTCTTTTAGGGATAGACCTGCCGTTTATGATGATGCCTCACCCTCTGCTTCCTGTCAGCCTACCTCCTGCTTCGGTTGCAATGGCAATGAATCAGATGAACCACCTCAATACAATAGCTAACATGGCTGCAGCAGCCCAAATGCACAGTCCTCTTTCCAGGGCAGGGGCCTCTGTTATAAAGGTAAGAGTCATCTGTGAGACTTAATAAAAATAGCTTTTTGTGGCTAACAAAAACATTTATAGTGAGTTTCTTAAGGAAAATAACTGAGAGGCAATGAGCTTATACTGCCGACAGCACACCTGGTCTGCTGTTCCTGATAGTGCTTCAGTCTGAGGAAATACCCGCGAGTACAGTCAAGAAGTTAAGATGCTCTGCTCTACGAATCTATAATGTAATTAAAAACAGATACTAACACTCACTAGAGGCTAGGGGAATAACCAGTGCTGCATCTGTTAAAGCTCAAAAGCTATTCTAAAATGGTTGTTTAAAATCAAACTTAATGTTATACTTGAAAGAAAATGCTATAGAACATAAAAACTCTGGTGTGGTGCAATTCTAGAACAGGTTAATAGCAGAGAAAATCATGAGAAGTGCCTTACTGTGTATAGTCTCTGGTAGCCACACCTAAATTTCCTCTGGCTGGATAAAAACTATTTCTGCTTTTGAAAGGCTTCTAATACTCTCTTCCCAGTAGGTTGTTAAGAAAACTTCACGCCTCTATTGGGAGTCCTGCCACACACACACAAGTATGTTGAGACAAGAAAATTTCAAAGTAGAGTGCTATAGGATCAGTACATGTGAAGGATTCATTCTATGGGATTCTTTAAAACACAGGGTGTCCTCTTTTTATTGAGCAAAAATGAAAGGCTTTATCAATCTAACTTTTGTGTTTATTTGCATGCACATGCTTGTTTCTTGTTGACAAAACAAAATTTTGTCAACTTTTAAAGGTAGTTATTTTAATCTGTTTTTCTTTGTTTTTAAATATATGAGTCTATAGAACTATCTGTTCTGGAAAATACATGTCTTTTTATTTTGATATTTATGCTCATTTGCATTCATGTATCCCCATCATTCTGGAATCCCAAAGTTCTGAGTTGCTTTATTCTAGAAACTTTCACTGATTTGGTGAACTTAATCTCTCGTGTCTTTATTGTAAAACATCTTTAATTATGAAATATTGGTATTTTATCATTGGGAAAGTTACTGTTGCCAATATTACAGGCCAGTTGTGAGAATAAGTTAGTTAGGATTGTGTTGTGCTTTCTACTGTCACAGCATGCCACTGCAGGAAATTTTGTTTCTACATCCAGCAGGCAAAAAAAAATTGTAGTACACAACCACATGTTTAATTTTCATACTTGTATTTACTGATATCAACATACTTCCAAGGAAGAACATAAATCTATTTTGTCACATTACAGTAGCACAAAATACTACGTGTCTCTGTCCTTGAGGTTCTAGAGGTCTTCATTTTTCTTCTGATCATCTTCATGGCCTTGAGCATCTCCAAAATTGCCTCAGGTTGTTTTTCTTCTTTACTGAGAGTCCACTTCCAAATTAGGGCAGATGTTTTCTTAATACTTTGATTTTGTTTACATTTTGTTTTCTTGGATTTTGGGAGGCAGGTAAAATTCGGGGTGGGGGGCATTCCCCGGTTAGAGACCGTTTAGGATTAAGATCTATAAAAACTTCTCCTTATCATCAGTGTATCTGCAACAGTTGTTGACTGGGCGGGGGCAACATGATATCTCTGATGTCCAACTGTCCGCTAATTAATGGAAGTCACTGAATTGTTAGAAGTTAATTGAGGTTTCACTCAGTAACCTTTTCTTTAACTGTTCAGAGACCTCTTGAGAAAACCATAACTTAAATACAGTAGTGGAATATTTGTAGCAGCAAGTAAACTGCATAAGCTTTGATTATATTTTAAATGCTATCAGTATGACAAAATGAAGATTAAATATGTATTTGTAAACAATGCAAGTTCTTTGTAATATAAACTGCAGTTTTTGCAAGCAGCTAGGTTTAAGGCTGCTCTTTAGCAGGCCCGTGCTGATGCTACTTACTCATTTACAGCTGTTTTTTCTCCAACACCTGCACTGGAGGATACACAGTATCTCCACAGCAACAGTAGGTCTCACCAGCACTCTGGTGGTAATTATTTTCTCTACACGATGTAGAAGAAAATACACCAGTAGGTAATGCGACAGAGGTAAAGTGTGCATCCATTGCTGTGCTACTCTCACTTGTCAAGTGATGCTGCATCTTTCTCTCATTTGTTCTGAATGCTGACTGTAGATGACATCTAGAACTAAATGATGGTGACAATAGGGTTGTTTATGGGTAAGAATCAGGGGGATGGCCAGCAAGGCAGATATCATGGTGTAAGTCTGTTACAGACTGCACAACCAGGATGAAGAGGCAGATGAAATATTCTATAAACAGCCGGGAGAAGTCTCAAGATCACTAGCCCTTGTCCTTGCGGGGGACTTCAACTTACCAGATATCTTCTGGGAATCCAATACAGCAGAGAGGGAACAGTCTATGAGGTTCTTGGGAGTGTGTTGAGGATAACTTCCTGTTGCAGCTGGTGAGAGAGCCAACTAGGGAAGGTGCGTGCTGGACCTGTTGTTTGTAAATAGAAGGACTTGTGGGGGATGTGACAGTTGGGGGCTGTCTTGGGCATAGTGATCATGCAATGACAGGGTTTTTGTTTCTTGGAGAAGCAAGGAGCGGGGTGAGCAGAACTGCCACCTTGGAATTCCAGAAGGCAGACTTTGGTCTTTTCAGGAGCCTGGTTGACAAGAGTCCCTTGGGAGGCAGTCCTGAAGGGCGAAGGTGTCCAGGAAGGATGGACGTTTTTCAAGAAGGAAGTCTTAAAGGCGCAGGAGCAGGCTGTCACCATCTGCCAAAAAAGGAGCCGTCAGGGAAAAAGACTGGACTGAGTTGCTATGGTTGCAACTTGGGGGAAAAAAGGAGAATTTATGGCCTTTGGAAGAAGGGGCAGGCCCACTCATGAGGACTACAAAGATGTTGTGAGGCTACGTAGGGAGAAAATTAGAAGGGCCAAAGACCAACTAGAACTTAACCTGGCTTCTGATGTTAAGGACAATAAAAAAAGTTTCTATAAATGCATTAGCAATAAAAGGAGGATGAAGGATAATCTCCATCCTTTAGTAGATGGGGGCGGAAACGTAGTGACAAAGGAGGAGGAAAAGGCTGGGGTACTTAATGCCTTCTTTGCCTCAGTCTTTAGTAGCAGGACCAGTTGTTCCCTGAGTACCCAGCCCCCTGAGCTAGTAGATAGGGGCAAGGAACAGAATGAAGCCCCCATAATCCAAGGGGAAATGGTGAGGGACCTGCTACAGCACTTAGACATAGACAAGTCTGTGGGGCTGGATGGGATCCACCTGAGAGTACTGAGGCAGCTGGTAGAAGTGCTCACCAAGCCACTTTCCATCAGCAGTCCTGGCTAACTGGGGAGGTTAGCAAAGGTGATGCCCATCCACAAGAAGGACCGGAAGGAGGATCCAGGGAACTACAGGCCTGTCAGTCTGACCTCGGTGCCAGGGAAGGTTATGGAGCAGATCATCCTGACTGCCATTACATGGCACATGCAGGACAACTTGGTGATAAGGCCCAGTCAGCACGGGTTCATGAAAGGCAGGTCCATGCTTGACAAACCTAATCTCCTTCTATCCTCCGTCTCCCTACAGATGAGGGAAAGGCTGTGGATGTTGTTTACCTGGACTTTAGTAAAGCCTTCAACACCGTTTCCCACAGCATTCTCCTGGAGAAACTCGCTGCTCATGGCTTGGATGGGTGTACTCTTCGCTGGGTAAAAAGCTGGCTGGAAGGCTGGGCCAAAAGAGTGGTGGTGAATGGAGTTAAATCCAGATGACGGCCAGTCACAAGTGGTGTTCCCCAGGGTTCAGTATTGGGGCCGGTTGTCTTTAATCAATGACCTGGACAAGGGGATCGAGTGCACCCTCAGTAAGTTTGCAGATGACACCAAGTTAGGGGGAGGAGNTGGAGGAGGAGCTGGGGGTGTTGGTTGACAGCCGGCTGAATATGAGCCAGCAGTGTGCCCAGGTGGCCAAGAAGGCCAACAGCATCCTGGCCTGTGTCAGAAACAGTGTGGTGAGCAGGACTAGGGAAGGGATCATTCCCCTGTACTCGGCAGTGGTGAGACCCCACCTCGAGTACTGTGTTCAGTTCTGGGCGCCTCACTACAAGAAAGACACTGAGATTCTGGAGCATGTCCAGAGGATAGCAACAAAGCTGGTGAGGAGTTCAGAGAATGAGTCTTCTGAGGAGCAGCTGGGGGAACTGGGGTTGTTTAGCCTGGAGGAAAGGAGGCTCAGGGGAGAACTTATCGTTCTCTACAGCTACCTGAAAGGAGGTTGTAATGAGGTGGGGGGTCAGTCTCTTCTCCCAAGTAACAAGCAATAGGACAAGAGGAAACGGCCTCAAGTTACACCAGGGAAGGTTTAGATTGGATATTAGGAAAAAATTCTTAACAGAAAGGGTTGTCAGGCATTGGAACAGGCTACCCGGGGGAGTGGTTGTGTCACCATCCCTGGAAGTATTTAAAAGACATGTAGATGTGGTGCTGAGGGATGTGGTTTAGTGGTGGTTTTGGCAGTGTTAGGTTGATGATTGGACTTGATGATCTTAAAGGTCCCTTCCAACCTAAGACGATTCTATGAATTTTATTACATAGAGTGCGAGACTCCTTTTGTGCTTTCTTTCCCTTATGTACAGTAATCTAGCTCTGAATGACAATCAACTAAGATTAAAACCTTGTACAAAATGAAACATGTAAAATGAAAGCATTACTGCTGTTATTTGTCACCAGTATTACTTTTATTATATGGCATTATTTAAGTGCATTTAATAAGTACAAAAAATGACTAGATAGACTGCAATTCCAGCATCATGACATTACTTAAAATGGGAGAAATGTATTGAATATATCGAATGTGTATCTATTTCCGTACTCTGATGACTAAAATACTACTTGGCCTGTTTTCTATAGGTGTGAGAATCAGCTGCTTTATAAAGGTTTTGAATGAAGTCATTATGCTTTTTATATCACGTTTGCCATTTAGAAATAAGCTGTTCTAGCAAGATATGCATGATCAGCAAAGTTAACATTTAGTGCTCCAGAAAGAAATGTCATAACTATGAAACTTGATTTCTTCCTGACAGGAACACTATAAATTAGGCAGGCACAATGGCCAGGCTCACAAAACCTTCTTAGCCATCTATAATATGATCTGATGTGATTATAGCAGCACTCGCTAGCAGTGCTATAGCTACGGTTCTGACAGTATCCCTGTAATAAATCCAGGGATTTTCTGCCCATCTGAAAGAGCTTGATCTGTTTGAAACTTGGCTCGAATGGTTCTGAAGAGTCTATAACTGAGGGTCTCATATGGCAAAACCAAAATTTGAGAGCAACACCGACTTCATCAACCTTGCTATTCTCCCTCTTGCGTCTACTCTCCTGTTCTTTTTTTCCAGAGCTGTTCTTCGGCTGGATGAACTCTGCAATCCAGTTACTGGGCGAGCTGTAACATGCTTTGCCAGCCTGTTCTTGAGGACCAGTCTGGGGTGGAACCTAGCTGAAATACACTTGAATCATGGTTTAGGCTAGAAACAGTAGTGAATAAATGTGAATAAATATGGTAGTTTACTGTCATCCAATAATTTTGTTCCTGAAACTCAGAAAAATCAGTAGTGATATTATCAGGTCTTAAGAAGCGAAGTTCGGATGGGCCCTTGGGAAAGGATTTTTCAATGAAGTTTATAGAACAACTCAGCTCCAGAGAGCAGTAACTAACATTAAGATTTTTATTTTACAGAGGGCCTATAATGAATATGACTAATTATGTAACAAATAAATATGATTATTAATATGCATTCACAGCATGTCATACAGTTTATGATAAAGGAGCTGTTAAGATGTATGCTCAGAACACAAATTGAATAAAATGCTGAAAGCCCGCCTAAGTCTTAATAGATCATTTAAATTCATTTGGGTCCAAAGGAGTTGAGGCCTCACAGCACATAAGATGGACAACAAATACACAAAGAGGTGTCAGCAAAAATGGGACTAGCTCTTCTGTTCATTGACAGTGCTTTTGAACCTTGGAATCAGAGCATGCCCCTACAGCAACATAATGGAATGAGGCCTCAAGCTATGCACAGTAAAGGCATCGGGAGTGTTAGGGTAGTGTCATCAAGCCTAAACTCTCAATTTATGCAGATTAAGCCAGAAGGGGCTTACATGACTAAAAAACATACTAGCTTACACAATTTCAGCCAAAAGGCAGGGAGGGGGCAGGGGGAGGTCTGGAGTTAGGAAAGTATAAGGAGGGCTGGCAAAAGCCAAGTTTCTGGAGTTATGACTATGCAAATCTTTGTATGTTCACTGAAAGGCCACTTTCCCAGATGTCCTTTGAAACAGGTTGGTGGGAGATAATGTGGTTAGGATGGGCTTGAAATTGTGGGAACCAAATCCAAATCAGGAGCCTTAAGCTGCTCCCTTTTGTGTTAGATATCAAAAGGGATGAGAGTAGAGTAATGAAGCAAAATCTTATCCCAGAGATTTGAGAGGCTCTTTCACCCTTTTCTGCCAGTTTTTCCTTTCTTCTTGTGGTATTCACCGGACATATTTTGCACTTTCATTGCTCCTCTTGCTCATGCCTCAACCTTCCTCCCCCATCTCTCCTCCTTCTAATCGTTCTCTCTCCCTTTCCTTCTGGCTCTCTAACAACCTCTTCTGAGCCACTGAGAGATGTGCTTCTCCTGAGTAGGAGTATTTCTGCAAATTGGTTTCCTGCTGTCCATTTTTCTTCTGTTGTCATTCCCTCATGCTTGCTGTATTCCTACTTTTCCTCATATTTTTGCTCTTATCCAGGTCCATGTTAGGAATAAATGGCACATTTGTTGAATGCAGCTAGAAAACTCAGAGAAAAAAAGTTAAAATGTAATTGAAATGCTTTGTTTCCAAAAAACCCTCATAATAAAGCATTTTTATTTTTGTATTTGAAACAATATCTTTCAGAATTTCACCCCAATGTACTTTAGTAACATATCGAAACCCACCTGCAACCACCCCTTGCCTGCCTTCCCCCCGCCCCCAGACATTTTAGGTGAAATGCTGTGTTTTGTTTTGGTAGGGGGACTAAAATCTTGTACTTCACATCAACCCCACACAATTTCCATCTGAATATTTTCGTCTACTGATGAACAGAACAAAGCATTAGTTGCACAGTGTGATCTAGACATGCAGTAGAGATTTTTGAGTCTCCTTTTCTTTGCCTGCTGTTCTTCTCATGATTTTGGGGGATTGTTAAAGCATTTGTAAAGGATGTATATGACATGATTTTAAATTCCCTAAAGAGAATACAGATGGGCTGTGTAATTATTGCTGAGAGGTGCTATTTTCTGTGCTGTACAACTCACGTTCATAATATTTACCTGACAGCCAGAAAAATGTGGCCATCTCAGAATACTCTGAAACAATTTTTCTCAGTATAATAAAATTTCTTGTTACGGAATTTATAACATACTTAATTTCATATAACTCTGTGTATTCAATTCATTCTGAATTGCTTTCAGAGTATTACAACATTTATAAAATAAAATTTCCCTAAAATTTGTTATTTTTCTCATTATTAGATTTATTCTGTCCCATTTCATAGCACATGTTCATCGCTGGTAGTTTATTGCTGGAATGGGTACTAGAATATGTTAGGGGAGTAACATTTGAGACAGAGTTGTTTAAGCTTCCTTCTTATAATGCTGATTTTTGTGGCTGTATCTGTAGCAAAGGAGAAATGAGAGCGCAGGTTTGTATCTTTTTACTCACTGATACAGAGGAAGTACTATGTTGGGATATGTTCAGGTCCCTACAAAATGCATTAAATACCCTTCTCATCTCACCTCCTTTGAAGGGAGGCATATCCCTCTCCCTGCAACGCCGAGAATGCCGTGCTTGTTAACACTGAGACACCAGGTTGCCAGGTTAAAGAATAAGCAGTGATTACTTACTTTAAACTTGCAAGTGGAAAAAAGTACAATAAGATGCAAGTACATCTCTTTTTTTGCAAAGCTTGCAAGGGAATATTGTTAGGCCAAGCACATACTAGCTTTTAGTTCTGGCTCAGATCTTTTTAGTATTGGCTTAGTCATTTGCATTTGTACTTAATAACTAATGTAGCTATAATGTAGATTAGATATAGCATTACCATCATTAGTCCTGGGAGTGCCTTTCTTTCATTTGGTAGCAGCACTGGGTGAAACAATTCATAGGAGGGGCACAAGTAGAAAGTTTCCACTGCAAGATCCTTTCCAATTTTAGTCACTATTATACTTTCAGATTCAAAGTAAAATGTAAAGGTAAAATCTTAATATATGAATGAAGGTTGCCATAGTTTTCACAGTGACTGCTAATTTAAGAAATGGTAAAGAAGGAAGCTTTTGTTTGGCTGTTTACCAATACTATCTGATTAGCTGCGGTTTTCTGTTTGGCTGAGCAGCTGGCAATTAATGAATTGATAGGAAGTAGTCACAAGGTAATGGAATTAGCATGTGAACATCTGGTATTAAAAATCAGTAAGCGTAGAAGAGTTTTTATGATTTCTTAAATTTGGTCAGAAAATAATTGCCAGTTGACTACAACTGAAACAAGGATATGTACACAGTGAAAAACATTGCATTTTAACTGGGAAAGTACATATTTTAAGTGAATGACTTCCCCATACACTGCAAAAGATGAATGGGATCCAGCTGGCTTTCAGACATGCAGATCCTATCTTAGTTTTTAGACCAGCTGTTTACCTTGTTCATCTCCAGTTCTTACAGCAATTGGAGATATTTTAAGTAGCTCAGAAGACCAACAAGTCATCCGTACTCTCTGTGCGTGCCCATTCCCAAACTGAGATGGTTCAAAATATAAAAACCTATCGAGTGTTCTCTTGCCCGGAAACAGTAACTTTAACCGTCGTATTTCTTAAAAGCCACTGTCCAGCATCATTTCAGATTTAACACAGCTCCTGCTTACTGTGTGAGGATTATTCTTTTTCTATGAAAAGCCTAAAGGCCAATTATGTATTGCTTTTCTCAGTAATGCATTAGAATAAGAACTGTAAACTTTAGAACACTATTAAAAATGTACTTGTTATTAGAATTTAAATAGTATTAGTATCAACTAAGGTCAGTTGGAAAGAAATATGCCTTAGTGTTAACTAAAAAACTAAACATGTTAGCAATTCAGTTTCTTGCTAACTGAAATTGTGTTAACTTTTCTTATTTTTCACTCTTGTTGATGATGGAATTCAGCCAGGGAGATAGGAGCAGCGATATCACAGGCATGAAATTGTGGTAGTTTTGGATAGGAGGGGAGGTCTGCAGCCAGTCTACTGGCTAACTGCTTCTGGCTTCAGAGACCCCTCCAGAGAAATAAGGCTCTGGTTTCTAGATGTTTTTTAATTGTGTAATCCATTTTGAGAATCTGAATGGTGATTTGGCAAGCACTGGGAGATTGAGGAGTGGCACAGTAAGCAATCTGGTGGGGAACTAGTGTGCAACTTAACGTTGGAAAATTTATTCTGCCGTAGCCAATGAACTCTTTTTTTCCAGCGTGGTCATCAGCTCTGAATCTTTCCTACGACAGTTGAAAACTCTAGTCTAGACCTAAAGATAGCAGAATCCCTATTTTTCCTTCTTCTTCATTTCATTAGCGAGGTCTGATGAATTCTAGGTCTCCTGCCACCGCAGAGCCCTGTAGAGTATAGAAGCAGTACCTCAATTAAATATGAAATATCAAGATAAATGTCTGAATAAAATATCCAGGACTCAGACAAACTTCCAAAACCTGCTTGTCAGCAGTGAAATGCCATTAAATCCGCTAGGAACTCATTAATAGATTAACATTTGGAAGAGTAATTACAGCTAGATTAGAACTAAGAATAAAGAAAAATAAAGGAAAATCCAGCAGCATCATTTCTCTAAACTCTTGACACAAAATGAAGATCAATACTATAAAAAAATCAGAGGTAAGGAATTAAGGTCAAGATGATTATGTCAAAAATAGGTAAGCTGTTCATATATATTTCAAATAAAACTAGTGTGGATTCAACTGTTATGTAGTGTTTCATATTATTTGTGTGGAATACTACCTCACAGGGGATAGAAAAGGGATATTAAGATGAAATCAAGGATGTATCTGGAAATTGGATGAGTTGGTGACTTCAGTGCCCTTAACCTAAATCACAAGTAAAATTAACAATGTCAAGCTTTGTAGCTACATTTTCTGAGCCAAAGCAAGACACTGATCTGTAGTGAGACAGAAATATATTACCCTTCAAAAGGATTAAATACTGCAAAAGTATTTTTTGAGAATTTATGTTACAGCTCTCTAAAGGGAAGAGAAAAGATAAAGTAGGTACTATAGTTAGATAAATAGGTGAGATTTTGAAAAATGTTTTCATTTTTCATAAAATTCTCACAATCTGTAAATTTTATATATATAATGAATTATATTATAACCTGTAATATGAATCTTTCAAATTTATGAAATAGGAAGAAATACAAACGGAGAAAATATGACTTTATTTAGAAATGCTTCTCTGTTACTGTGAGTGTATCTCCTATAGAACCAGGCTGCACAGCAGTGTGCTGGTGGGAACTGAGCTATTTTCAAGAGGAAAAAAAATAAAATACATGAAAAGTAACAAGGTTGTAAAACACATAGATGACAAATAAAATTAAGTCATCAATGTGTAAAAAAATGTTAAGGTTTTAGATTTGCAATTTTCCTATTTAAATGCCCTCATTGATTTGTTACAAATACTGTTAACCCTGTGTTTGGAAAATGGTGAGGACATTATCACTTGTGTTCTCATTTGTAATAAAATAGATTAACTTGCTGTGAAATTTTAACTAGGCTGAGACACAACAGTAGCTACCTAATGAACCAGAGCACATCGCTGTTAAGTAGCTAAATAGATGCATACTGATTACAGGACTGAAAAATGGATCTGTTTACTTGCAAAAAAAGAGTCTGTTCATAGTGTTATTCATTATAGTAGGGGAACTTCAGCATTACATTTCCACACAAACATTTAGAAACAGACAATTTCTTGATCCATATGCAGTCTTACTTGATGATACTCTATCCTCACTTTTAGTACATGTGATGCAAAGAAAATTTCAGCTCCTTTGTTACTTATAGGGAAAAGTGTATTTTCCCTGTATATGTAAATTTTTCTAACGGTAAGATGTTAGATGACATAATCAACTAATTCTCTTACAAAGTGATTCACCGTGTGATTAAGAATGACATTATTATTTGACACTTTTATTTCTGCCTGAACATTTCAAACCAAGACCCTGAGTTTGAAGGCAAATTACTTGAAGCAGAGATTATTTTATAGCAAGAGACAATGGGAAATGCCAGGAGGAGCTCGAATGCTTTGCTTTTCCAAATCATCAGCTTTTGAATTACTCAAATAACTCCCTTTTAAGATGACATATATGGCTGTTTGTGTGATATCTAAGTGTTAATTCATAGTCATATTTGTTCATAGGTTTTTTTGCAGAACAGTTGGTGTGTCCTCTCCTTGGCTATTCATTTTCATGGTTGCAATAGACAATGAAATTTACTTAAACTATGTACTCTTCTGTAAAAGTAATCATTTCAAAATATTATCTTAATTTTAAATTGAGTATTCTTTGTGGTAAAAAGAGAGAAAATAGTGCCAAAGAGGATTGTTAAAAGTGAAATCCAGGCCAATAAAATTACAGTTAGGGTTGTAGCCTGTTACCAGTAACCTATTTGAAAGTTACTATTTACACAAGACAGACACATAGTATATGTAAGCTCAGGATTGCATGTATATGATTCATCATTTATTTAGGAGAATACTTCTTGGGGTAAGAATGTGACTTCTAAAAGTACCTTAATAAGCAACCTATCCACGGAGTAAGTCGTAACTCTCTTACCCTTCCTCTCATCTCAGCAACCTCTGAAACCATTTTTTTGGAGATGGAGAAGAAGAAAACACAGGAGACCAAGATCAGTGACTTTGGCTTTTTCCCCCAGACTTTGAAAATTTGTTTGTTTAAAACCATTCAGTTTTCAAAATTTTAACAACTTGTGACTCAACATAATAGATTCATATCTGTTAACATTTAATAAACATTTTTAATTAGCATTCAAACATACTGCAATTAAAAGTCTCCCTTTAAGATTTATTAGTTATTGTATGTTCATTAAATAACAGATAATTAGTGAAAACAGATCCATTGAGGATTAACAGCTATGTAATAGATACACATCTGTTACAGTTGTTATTTAGTGTACAATAACTATCCTATTAAAAACACACTCAATGCTACATTTTTAGCTGGTGTGATTGGAATAGGCAAATGCCACCCCTTGCTATTACGAGGATCCAACTTCACATTCCCTTTGCGTCATTCTCAAAAGTATCTGTGAACATGAAGATGAAAGTGGTTCAGAGAGATGGTTTTAGGGGATAACAGAATATTCTTAAAATGTCAGTCTTATTGCCAGTGTTGTTAATGAATTGCCTCAATAGGTTATGAACAGAAGCTATTATGCTAGCTATTTATAATGGAAAAACTATTAGAAACTACCATTCTCTTCCTAGAGCTATATTATTGATTGAGGATACTGTCTAGCAAGAACTGCATAAAAAGTTCAGATGCTATTGAGTTTATTTTCCAAAAGCACATGTTAAATTGCCACCAAGTAGCCAGATTGCATACTCCTAATGAAAAATCTTTGAGAATAGGTTAGAAAGGCAGAAAAATTGCGAACTTCCCTTGAGACAACTTCCCCAGATTACACTGTAATTGTGATTTTTAATGAGGTGGAGGCAAGAAGGTCTCCCTTTTTTAAAAAAACAAGTAATATTTTAGTTCTGAGTGTCCACAGGGAACAGCTGATTGCCAGAGATGAGGGCAACTCCAAAGATGCAGTTTCTGGAATTCTGTATATTCAAGCATCTCCTTGTTAGTGTCTCTCCATTGGAACCACACTTTCAAGAATTTGTAACAGAGGACTTAAAACATAGAAGGGTTTTTAAGATAAGAATATCTAGAGTATCTCAGGGCACGATCTGTCCCTTTTAGAAGGTACTAATTTCTTGTTGGTCCTGGAAACAGGAATGAAGGGTACTGGAATTGTGAATTATTTCAGAAAAATTATACACGTGGAATCACTGGGTTGGAAGAGATCTTAAGTGTTCATGTAATCTCCAGCCTTCCTCAAGACAGGATGAATTATTACTTACGCCACGCTTGTCTAACCCATTCCTAAAGATTTTTACTGATGAAAACTCCATGGCATCTTCAGGCGATCTGCAGAATTTCATTTTGCTAATTTTTTTATAATTTCGTATCCTTTTTTTTCTCCTTGCCTAAAGTACTGTGTATATTTGAATTAGAGGTTAATATCAAAGTGCAAATGTACACATAAGAATTTGCAAGCACGCTCTTTTTTTTGTTAGCCAGTGGTGCTTTTCATGCAACAGTGAAGTTCTTACCAGTGCAACGCTTTTAAAATTTCTCTGGGCATTACCCTGAGAAGATATTGCTGCAAATTATTCGGGTGCAAATTCTAGGGAGTTTACAAATTTGACTGCGTTTAGTGACTGCTTAGTCCAAATCTGAAATGTTTATTTGAAATGTGACTCATATATGCCAATTTTACTACCTGTAGATTAAAAGTAGTTTGTGAAAACAGCATGAAAGACCGTTCTCTATGTTCCCATGTGTGAAAATGGTAGAAAATAAAAAGTTACCAAGAAAAAAAAGAGGCGGCAAATGCTATGTCATGACACAAAGGATGAAAAGCTATTCCCAGATACATTGCATGTAGAAGGCTACACTCTTTTTGGCTATAGAAGACTACACTGCTCTTTCAGTGTGAATTGTGTTCATTGTTTATCTCAGAAAGACCAGTTGTTATTGCTGTTTTAGCCAACTTCATTTTTTCATTGAACTTCAGTTCATCACAGACCTTGTTTTATTTCTGTTTCAAGGAAAGGATTCAAGACAGCCCTTCTCCATCTCCATCTCTAGAAGACAGTCAGCGGCCTGGGAGCCACGCTTCCTCCCATCAGAGCAGCAGCGTGTCCAGCTCGCCATCCCAGTTGGACAACACACCAGACAGAATTGGTTAGTGCTCTTCAGCCTCACACCCCTTCACAGTTACTGACCTCAAGAATTTTAGAAGTTTGTTGAGACAAATATTTCTTTGCTGGGAAACACAGGGAAGTGCTCACTGGTGGGGAAAAAAACCCAACCAACCAAACAACCAGAAAGTTCAGCAGTATAGTTTGTTTTATTAGTTTCATCACTATGCCCAGGCCCTCAGACTCATTCTATGTCAGTATCCATCCATGCACAGAAGATATCACCCCTTCTCTGTTACGACCAATTTCTCTTGCATGCTGGAGTAAGAAAGTGCCTCTGAAGGCACCTGGAATTGAAAAATAGTAAGATATCTTTTTCTTTTTAGGTATGTCAGAAAAGTCACAGATTATATGATGGCTTTTCCATCCCCAAAACTTCCTCATGCCCACACATTCCCGCATCAGCACGAGGCTGAGGGCTTTTTTATGTTTTGGGGCTCTCCACCACAGTTTTCACAGTCTGTGCATTATCGATCTTGTGTTTAAAATGCTAATTCAGTCTAGAGAAAGTTTAGATCCTATTTTGGTGCTTCCAAGAGGGATCTAGGGCAAGTCAATTAACATCTCTTCCCATCAGTGTATGTCAACACTGTTATCTTCACAGTGACTGGAGCCTATGCAGGCATTGCTGAGCTAGTTTTAAACTACAAAACCAGTGCAGTCCATGTAAGTCGGCACAGACTTCACTCCCATCATATAACTACTCAGCTGCTTGCTGGGATCTTGCAGTGTGGGCTCCGGTCCATGCTGCAGCGCCATGGCACTACACAGCACGGTTGGCTGTACACAAGCTATTCAGTGGAACTTGAACTACTTTGCCTCAGCATATGCACACACAGGGCAGAGACTAGAAAGTAGATTCCCCTCAGCTTTTTCATATGTAAAATAGGGCTAGAAGTATACAGGAGAAGAAATGCAACTTCCTATAGCAACAGTGAAAAAGGGAATTTTGTTCTCACTGTAGCTTTTGAAAGCTACTGTAACTTATTTTATTAATAATAGTAATACACACTGCAAGCCTCTGCGCTCCAGAAATGGTGCTGAAGGCTTTTTACAGGAAACTAGGTTTTATTTATTTTGAATCAAACGTTTCTCTGTGTTGAAGTCTATTGCTTACCATTGTAAAGATATAGATATACTTTGTATCTATATAAATATTTTTACTTCAGCATTTCTTTTTTTAAAAAAAAGCTTTCCCTAAAATATGGCAATGACGTTTTTAATAAGTGTCCTCACTGGAATAACTTTAAATTCTGTAATTGGTTAATTGCAGAAAAGGAAATGTTTTCATTGAATAAGAGCAAAGAAAATAGGCATCCTGAAATCATAAACTTAACACCTCTCACTGATCTTGCAGGTGTTAAGTAAAGAATTTATTTCAACACTACAGTATTGTTTTTCTGCTGTTGTCTATGAATTTGGGTTACTATCTATCTGTATTTTTTATTAAGCTTGCTGCTTTATAGATAATTACTAATACTTAAATTCTTAATTTTTTCCCCCCCTAAAATGATTTCTGTGAAGTACTTTTTTAATTATTTAATTTGAACATTTCGTTAAGAAATCACATTCATCTCAGTAGTAATTTGGGTTCTATCTTGGTATCTTTGTTTAATCAACTTAGGAAAATTTGCCTTTGCTGCATATTTTACTTGGCTCTAAGTGCTGAACTGGGACAGTGAAATGGTTGATTATGGGCAATAAAAATGGTCAATTGCTTTAGAACTTACATAGTATAAATAAATGTTAAAATACCAACATATTGACAAAGAAGAAATATAATTTAGTATTTTCCTCTCTTCTGACTTTTTTTTTTTTTTTTAACTTGACAGTGTTATATAGCTGTGCATTCTGATTTTTTTAGCTATGCTGACCAACAGCAGGGAAGGAGAACTCATTGATCAAGAAACCGGGACCAGCCTAAAAAAAATACAAAAGGATAAAGGTAGAATTACAGACTGTTTTCCATCTCAGGCATTTAATTACACTTATTATGAGTTTTATTCCTTTTTCTGTTATTCTGCATATGCAATTGCGTAATATATATTTAAGAGAGCTAAGTGCCTAATTGCAATGAATAATGTATCCAGTGAATTTACATGGCGTTGGTCTTAGGAAGTGTAAACAATCAGATCTTTGCTTCTCTGTGTTTATATAGTATGTGGCTAATATTTTGCAGGTCTTTTGACTCAATTATTTATGAAGTTCCTAGCAGATACTTGATTAGTCACATGGTACTGTTTCTTTACCTCCAGGGTGTGTGTGTGCAGACTACTCTAATGCTGGTATGTAGGTGCGGGAAGTAAGATATTTTTTGTGTCTAATAACACTGCATTACCTCATAAGTGAGAGGCAGCAAGGGAAGAAGTGATGTTTGGCCTGTAGTGATTGTCCTGTAGGCAGGGAAGAGCCGCCTCTGCTTGGTTCTCCCTGCAGTGATTGCTGAGTACTGGAGAAAGTGAATACATTGGTGCATGCAGGTAGGCCCTGGGGAAGAGGTGTAGTGACAGAGAACATGTGGCGTCTGTGGCTGCACATCGTGGAAGAATCAGCCATTTTGTTTCCTTGCAAATACAACAAAAAAATAAATCATATTAATAGGTGGGAGGTTTATTCTGACAGTACGCCCAGAAAGCCCCATACAAAATGAGTGCCTGCAAAAAAAGAAGACGAGATATAGTTAAAGAAATAAAAGAAAGCTGAAGGTACATGAATACTGGAAAAATACTGCAAAGGCATATACTGAGGGAGATATTACGGTTTCAGAGTGAAAAAGATGTGAAGGAAAAGAAAGAGAAGCAAGTGACCAAAAGAGGAGACAACATAAGCTAAATGTACTTATAAGTCTACTGTAAATACGAACATTTCATCATAAATGAAAACACAAACTGATTTATATTTTGATTGGGGTGATTTTAGGTTATCTGTAAAAATCAAACTCATGCACCTTAGGCCTGAGTAAATGATTGCATTCTCTGTATTTAATGTATTTTCTGAGAAAACTAAAAAGGCAGGTGTAGACAATTTTATGAGCTACTCAAGAGAATTTGGAGGCTCCATGTGCCCTGTGGTTCCAGAGTTATATAAAATCATTTAAGCAGATTCATGACTTTTTATGATCAGCTCTATTCCTTAGACATCTGTGACTGATCCAGTTATGAGGAGGAAGAGCCTGAAACTTCCTTTCTGTATTTTATGTTTTCGTACTCAACTCTCTCTCCTCCTGAAAGCAGAAGCTGTTTTCTATTCACTTGTTTCTCTAGGCATTTAAGCACTTTCCTCGTGAACCCCAAAAGAGCCCTTTTGTGCAATTCTGAGATAATTTTCTGTCTGGATCATCATGCTTAAATCCTTCCCTCTTGACTCCTGTTGGCATTTATGGACCAACACCAGAGGCCAAACAGTTATCAACCATACCTTCATTCCTAAGACTTAAAAATTACATTTCTGTAGTAATTGCATGGTTGAGTATTCAATCCAAATCTGAAAGTGTAGTTGATTTTAATTTTGTTGAACTGTGTACGGTTTCTTGCCACATGTTTAGTCATTTTTCAGAGAAACAATTAAATATCCTATGGGGTTCAAAGATGCAAATCATGTAGTTATTGGTAGTAGCAGTCCTGTCACTCAGGACAGATGAAGGAAGGTACAGTTTAAGTATCAGAAAAGACAATTCGGAAATCCCAAAAAGCGTGAAAGTAATTTAAACCCCACCACCTGTGAACCCAATACCCAGGCTCCTGTGATCACTGAACTTTCCTTGTCACATGTACAAAACCACAAAGATCTCATGCTAACATTTTGTGTACCATAACTGACCTTAAGATTAAGGTTGTATAGGTTTATTCATTTCCTGGTCTACATTTTTGCACAGTATTATCTTTCTTCGATGGATTATATACTGGGAAATATGTCTTTATAGATGTGTTACTTCTGCATGCGCCTACAGATTTTTTTAGGATGGAGTTAGTGTTCAGAGTTTGATCTACATCAGAAAAAAGTGCTTTGAAATCATGGGACATTTTAAATTATCATTTTGAAGACAGAATAATGTTTTTGGTTTTCTGCTTGGTCTGCACAGGTCAAGTTTTTCTCTGAAAATACAAAAATGAGAAATTATTTCTTTTTGTCAAGTAAAAATGTAGTTTTCAAGTAATCCCACAGCTCCAGAACTGAAACCTTTTGACGACACTACAATGGGACAAATGCTGACACTTTAAAGGCACCAACAACATTGTATACCTGACAGTTCCAAGCTGATTTTGCATTTGGCAGCGTGATGGGCCTGTATTACAGTTCCTGTAGGAATCTCTATTTTATAGGATACAAGCACCCTATAATTGATGGACTGCGCCAGTAGAGTCAATACTCTGCTTCTGAAAATCCCCAGCCTGTGTGTGCAGGGCCTTTCTGTCACCCTATACAAGCATTGTTATTCCTCAATGATTTGTCTCACTCCCATATAGATTCTTTGTTCCTAATAGTAGTATTATTCACCTATGTATAATTATTTTGGGCTGTGGTGCACCTCAAGTATGTTGACTGTTTTTCATAGTCAGATGTGGACAGTCAGTGAAGAATGTGATCTGTGCTGGGTTGCTCAGCAAAAAATATAGTTGTAATGTGTATACTGAACAAGCTTTGGTTTTTCAAAACCTGCCACTACTTTTACTAAGGCAAAATATATTTACCATGGAAAAGATTTTCAAAGTTATTAAGAAGGAATGTAGTTAAAATAAAAGTATCAACATTTATTAAGTATGACAAGTAAGCGGTTTATACAACCGTGGCAAACATATGTTTTCACATCTGTTTTGAGTAATATCATCATGATTTTAAAAATGATTTATAGCTCTGCAGGCCATAAAATGCCAGCTTTGCTGTAAGTTGGAAGTTTTCAAACAACAAAGAAATTATTGAAGGCATATATTGAACATGTTTTTGTGCTATACACCGTGATATAACTTTACAAATCTGAGTGCTCTGTAACAATTTAGATTGCAATAAATGAAAATTAAGTAACTAAAATTTAGCACTAGTACAACTTTTGTGATATCTTAGCACAAAACCCAGTAAAAGTTATTGTAATTATTATAGGCAAATACTGTGATATCCCTCAGGTTACATAGTTTTTCTCTTCCGTATCCCATTTTAAGTGATCTCAGAACCAGACAAAAATGTGCTACCTTGTTCTCATCAAGGTAATTAAGGGCTGAAGAGAATATAGCTTAACAGTTTTTCTTTAAAGAACAATTAATATGAGGTTGTTGAATTCTGTTGAGCTGTTTGCATATGTTGGTGGGGGCAGAATTTACAGAATTAGCGGCTGTCTCAGCGCAAAGTTGTTAGAGCCCAGTTACAGAACATACCTTTAAGCTTTTTGAAGGAGAAATGCTATTAGATCTCAGTTACTCCACACCCTTCATGATCTTTTTAGGAAGTGTGGTCAGGATTAACATTACAGGACAACATGTCAAACATCTTTATAGGTCTGCAGTTTTATTTTTTTTTTCATACAAAATACACTATTAAATTTTTGTCAAACACCTTTAACCATTATGGCACACAAGCATTTTGCCTGTGCATCCATGTCAGGGTGTGAGCGAAAACCCTATGAAGTGTAATTGGTACTTTATTTTGAAATCACTATTTTGAAATCCTTTCTGTGAAAGGAAACAGAACGTAGCCCCAAACATTTACAGGAACTTAAACACAAATTCTTCCTGATTGTGCTTGCTTGCTATGTCTGGTTTTAAGCAGTTACATTTTACCTGAAACTAAATTTTAAATTCATCTGCTTCAGTATATATCCTGGAAATAATCTCTATGGTATGGGAAAGGATTGTGTTTGACACAGCCCTTTATAGGCTCTATAGAAACCTCCATATGAATTCTGGCATTAGGAAGGTTAAATGAGCCAGAAAAGAATTTGGCCATGCCTTCCAATTGGATTTAAATGCCGGTACAATTATTCTGTTTGACTGCATGACAAGAAATATTTCAAACTCCTCATGTAGGTTGGAGTAATAAAAGGCGCTGGCCTACCTCTTGCCACAGTAATCAATAGGAATGTTTGTGATATCTTCAGTAGGAACAAAGTTTGGCCAAAGCCTGGTATTTTGGAAGATTGTTCCCCCACCTAATACTACTGGTTATTGTTCCAGACAGGGATGGTACACGCTCACAGGCTGCGCAAGTGCAGTACCTCCTGGATCAGTGGCATGCCCTGAGCCCTGGTGAGAGCTGGGCACGCACCAGCCCTGCCCCTCTGCAGGAGGCAAGGAGGGCACGAGAGCCCCGGGAGACCACGGCATGCTTTGACCGGGTGTTTGGGGCGCTGGAGCTGCACTCCACCCTAAGTGAACCAGAGTCAGTTTTCGTGGGAAAACTTCATAAATGACGAGTATCTTTGGACTTAACCGTTGGTCAAGCAGTCTCTGAGTAGAAGTAAAGCTTGTGTTTGTTGAGAAAGTGATTTGCTCTGAATTTCCTAGAGCTGTTCAGTAGTGATACTACCTTCCTCTAGCCTAGTTGTCTGCATCTTCAGAGCGGAATTCTGGATTCAAGGGCTGTGTCTCGTGTTTCCAGTAGACGGTAGTCTCCAAAACTGCATCTGGCAGCTATCCCTTTTTGTTTTATTAAAGAACACCTTTCCCTTTATTACTTCAAGGAAATGGGAATTTTGCGTCATTTCTGTCAGCTGAGTGAAATATTTTCAGATGACCAGAGACTACAGTAATGAAAGAATAACTATATTTATTTATTGTATTTCCTTGGTGGAAAAGAGGTTTTATGCTGCTTAAATTAGTCATTGCCAAAGGACTGGGTTACTCATGATGTGAGGGGAGGAGAACAAGCAGGTGCAGAACACCTGAAACAGCAACAGGCTGTGGTGGTGGGGGGATGTCCTCCAGAGAGAGGACTTTTCCAACAATTAATCTGAAAGCATCCAGATGGAGAGTGCAAGGAATAAGAGAACTAAGAGTATGAAGCTGTACCACGCAGCACGTGTACAAAGTGTATGATAGGTGCCAACACTTCACATGTTCACCATGCTGTTTCCTTGCTGTATCAATACTTGCGTGTTAAAGATATGAGAAAAAAGCAATTTTCTTCACCAATGTGCTCGTGAATCTCTTCTTGAGATACATGAAAAACTCACCGAATTAGAAGTGAAGTCATGTTCCTCTTGGTATCTACGTGTGTTTATTAGAGACCCAGGCATCATTTCATAAGCAGTGTATGCAATAATACATGGATTTATAGATTGCAAGGGTTTCTTTTTCCAAAAACCTTGTGACATGCACAGTGCAAATGTTCACTGGAAAATTCAGAGATATTTTTACATTTTCTGTACTCTGAGAATACTGAAACCTAAGGAGCACAGGGCTCTATTCTGGGTGAAGGCTTTTTCCACAAGTTTTTTTGTTGTTAAATTTAACCTGCAAGTGAACTGACAACTGTTAAAATGGTGGCCTAAGCATAGATGTGATCTTCCATCAATCAATCAAAAAAAACCCAAAACAAACCAAACCCAAAACCAACCCAAACCCATGAAATCAAGGCAAACTCTTATTCACATTTAGCTTCATAATATATATAAATAGAAAGTAATGTTTGAGCTGTAATTTTTAAAATGTCTAGACTCATATGATTGTGTGTTTAACTATTGCTCAAATATTTATAAATACAAGGGTAGTTATGCAGGAGATATTAATGTGGTATTCCAAGGTCACATCTTTTACATTAAGTTTATATTAGTTCTTTATTTGCAGAATCATTTTTACGAATCCTTTTTTTTTTGAAGAGTAGAATACCCACTTCATAATTATCTTTGCAGATGGACCAAGACAGCTTTTTACATTGATATATAATTTATTAGTATGTTTTATTTATTAGATTTCAGTGAGTTTAATGTATTTCTGTCTAAACACTACAAATTATGGGTCTGTATAAACATGCTGAAATAATGAAATTTTCTTTACTCAAAAGCCCAAATTTTCTGGTAAGGTATTCGTATAAGTCCATAGAATAAAATGGGCAAATAAGAACAAAATAGAATGGAAATAAGGTAGCTGCTCTCCAAAGTCAGGTTGTCTCCTCCGAGTTTACCACTTCCACTTTTCCTCCAATATTGTGAATTGAGTTTTGGGTAGGTCCATCTTACAGAACTGTATCATATTTAAAAGGCATAAGAAGGGGAGAAAAATTGCTGATTGGTACCCAGTGACCTGAGAAAGCTTTTGGATTAGGCCCAGGAATCTTTTCCTTAGAGTTAGCAGTTGTATTAAAACTGACCCTTTCAGTTCTCTGATTTGTAATACCTCTGATGCAAAGTCATTAACCTGAAAACTGTAGTTGGTGACATTCATAATGTCTGTGAGTTATTAAATACGTTTGCCTTCAGTCCTCATTATGAGCAGTGAGATCTGAAAAATATGCATCCTGAAACGTTGCTGAATGGTTTTCTCATGTTACAGAAATCCTTGAGATCTCTGGGAACGCGCTGACCAGGGTTCAGCCTCCCCCTGCCTATGCTGAGCCAGTCGTAAGCACCAAACCTGCTCCTGAGAAATTGTGTTTCTGTGTTTGTGTGCAACCGTGCATGCATGTAGGGAAGGAACAGGTTCTTCTCTGTTTGAACTCATCTAGTAAGTCTTAGACTGTCACTGCTTGAAATTTTTGTTTGCACAGACTGTATATGTTACTGAAAATAAAATATCATTCCTAGCAAGGACAACAAAGATTACCATCAAACACTTCTTCACCAGGAAACTACTTAGAAGCCAGAAATTTCTGCTTTTGGTAGAGGTGTCTGTTATCAGAAAAGACATTTTTGGTGTATTTCATGCATTCAATTTCAGCCAAAGTAAGTGGATGGATAAAAATTTAAATTAATAACAAAAATTATTAATTGGTGATTTCGGAAGTTTTGCAATATTTGTGTCCGAGGAAGACCTTCAAGAAATTCATAGAAGCTGCACTTCGCAAGATATGGGTTTCTTTTCTAAGGGTTACTGATAGTGAGCTGGGCTTTAGAGTTTGTCATGTTCCCCGTAGATAGATGTTATGTATCAGTGAAATATTACTGAGTGACAGTCACATCTGTGGCCCTAGCTCCAGAACCTTTGTTTCAGTCAAGAAAAGAGAGGACCAAAAATGCTTTCAATTGTGACAGCAATGCACCAAAAATTTTACTCTTGATTGGACTGTGAAGGAGCAAATCCAGCCTTTACAGCATCAGTGGACTTTGCTTTATATAATCTAATTTACAAAGAACAGGACAACTCAGGAGGGCTGCAGGTGCTTGCAGGGGAATGCTCTGCATGCTGTGGTCCTGAGCCAGCGGCCTTATGAAAGTTATGGGGAAGCCTTGGAGCATACCTTAGCACAGGTGGATGGTATTTTGTATAGCGTTTTTATGTACTTAAGACTTTTTTCTAATTTGATCTTTTGAATATCTTAAGATCCGTGGAGTGTGTCTGCCTTCTGTGAAAAATTCACATTAAGATGGCAATTAAGAGCTATCTTTTCATTATAGAAGAAGACTTGGTGCCCAGAGGTTCCTGGTGGCAGGAAGGCTGAGAACAAAGCCATACATTTTTTGTGCGTCTCCAAAGTGTTTGTGTATATGATGCATTAGAACAAATATTCCTGATAATAAAAAAGTAATAGATCCTTAGTGGACATAGAAGGCAGTGAACTAACCTCATATTGGAAGTGGAAAAAGATTATCCTCTTGAAATAGATAGGTAGTCATGAAACCGGAATAAGCGTGTTCTTCACTATATTTCAGACATTGTACTGAATTACATTGATAAAGTTACAGCTTGTAAAGCTTGTTAGCACAGCAGGTATCACCTGTATACGGAACTCAGAAGCCACTGGGGCTGCAGAACATAAGGAGGTCTGGACCACAGGCAGCTCAGGCTGTAATTTCAAGGAAATCAGATTTTATGTTTGATTGTTTGGGCAGAGGGCACTGCTATTTACTCTGTTAGGTATTTGTTTATTATAGCTGTATTTATTTCTGAGGTTGGCCAGTTCTATTAGTAACTTTTTCATATTATCAGCTGTGCTTTGGAAATTAAGCATAATACCTGAAAGAGTGGGAGGCCACAATAGTAAGCAATCAATATAATTTCAACTATTTTAAACCAAGCAATTTATTTTGAAGAAAAATGGCCCATTTTGAATGCTTTCCATGAAACTCCTTGCACTTTTGAATAAATTCAATATTAATGTTGTGATGTTCTTTTAATTATTATTATTAATACAGTAGCAAGTAGATGCATGGGTGAGATAGCATAAGAATCAGCAAGTAAATGAAACGCATATTCTGTGTTACCCAAAACCTTACTGTCCTCACACAGAAAACCACATATACATAGAAATATGTCTGGAAACTTTTTTTTTAACTTTTTTTGTTCTTGACTGTATTCAAGTTTTTTTCATATTGATGATGTTGTTCTATATATTCTCCATAAATTAATTATGTGGGGGGGAAAAGCGTGCAGAATAATCAAGGAGTTGTCATGCAGGTGGAGGGAGGTGATTCTGCCCCTCTACTCTGCTGTGGTGAGACCCTACCTGGAGTACTGCATCCAGCTCTGGAGCCCCCAGCATAAGAAGGCCATGGACATGTTGGAGCGAGTCCAGAGGAGGCCACGAAGATGGTCAGGGGGCTGCAGCGCCTCTCCTGTCAAGACAGGCTGAGAGAGTTGGGGTTGTTCAGCCTGGAGAAGAGAAGGCTCTGGGGAGACCTTGTAGCCCCATCCAGTACTTAAAGGGGGCTACAGGAAAGATTATACAACCCAGTGAGTTATGAAATCACAGAATGAGAATAACAAGGAGGACATAATAATTCTTATACTAACAGTAACGTTTTACCAGTACCTATCAGCAAGCTGGCCAGTGCTGGGACGTGCCCACAAGTGGGGCTTCCTGGGTCACGGTGAGAGGCCAGTGCCTGCTGCAAGATGGGAGGCAAGTGCTTAAATTTGCTGAAGATTTCCAGCTGTGAATATTCTTCTTGTAGCTGGTGCTTAGGATTGATAAAAAGGTGGAAGGAGGGACACCTGTGCCTTGCTGTATTTGGGATACCCCAGTACTCTGTGAGAAGTAAACATCCTTCTCAAAACTGCTCAGTTTGTAGCAGGAGACTGAATCTCCTCTCCTAAGCGAAGCCTCTTTCAGGCTTCTGTGTCTCTGCATTACATCTATGTCACTATCTCCAGTTAAAGCTGTTCCACGTCATCTGAGTGATTAAATATTCATAAGAGCAGGCTCCTTAACTAGGTCCCTTGGCCTGCTGTATTATCAGTTATACTGTTGAGCTGTTCTGTGTCATTTCTCCCCTCCCCAAACCCCTTTACTAAGTAATCCCGAACCAGTAGTCTGATGGTTTGAAAACAGGGCTCTTGTCTCTCAAGCAGCCACTCCATTTGGGGCTTTCTCCCATCAGCCAGGGAGTACTGTCATCCCTGGACTTACGGTCTATCTCAGATCCTCCAAATAGGACCCAAGTTAAGCTTCACAGCCAAAATACATGTGGCAAGAGGGACCTTGGGCATAAATTTAGAGAGCTAAAGGCAGCTGTGAGACTGACTGTTGGTATGTCAATGCCTCATCAACATATCTGTGCCTAACATTAGGACACCAAGTGCCTTTGTAGCTTTAGATTGAAGGATCAGACTTCTGAGAGTTTCTGAGGCATCACTCCTATTTCCATAACTGTAGTTTGCATGAATACCAGTGAAAATCAGCCCCGAAGTAATTAAGCCACTTTTGAAAGCAGTAGTTGGACTCCTAAGTCATTTTGAAATGTTGTTCATTTGTGATGTATTTGTAATACTTAATAATGTTCTTGAGAACTGTTAATAATGTATAATTTTCCCCAAAGGTTGTTTTGCACATACACAGGCTCACTTGCACTTTAACCTTTTTAGCCATTAGAAGTCTGAAATTCAAGGCAAATGAGTACAAAGCTAGCGAAACAGTGATTATTCCAATATAAAATTCCCGAGGCATGGTGCTTCGGTCATGCTTTGCTGTTGCATGTTGCTCTTGAAATACCAACTGATTTATTTTCTTCTTTTATTTTGTAGTCAGTGTGACAGTAGTTTCCAAAGCAGATTTTTCTTCTAGTTGACAGAATATGACAGGCTATAACAAGTAGTTTAATAAATAAAATTCTGCTTCCAGGTGTATTTTGAGATGTTATAATCTATAAAACATCGTATAGTTTTGAATCTGTCTATTTTATCCATCACCTGGACTGCTGTGTAGTATTTTGATAGCTAGACTTGGCTTGTGTGAATGTGCTGAAATATCCCATGGCTTATTTGTGTGAGTGTTGTCAGTGAGGGGTTACATAACTGTAAAATTTTTGATGGCAGTTCAGTGGAGTGCCTCTTCTGGTGTGGTAGAAGATGCTTTTTTGATGTAGAATATGTTGGAGGATGAAGCATTTCTGGTAGATGGCTGAGCTGGAGCAGAAAATGGAATATGTGTGTGTACACGTGTCTATTTACAGAGGTCAGAAAATATGAATTGCTGGGAAAATAACATTATTTATACATCTGTAACCTTTGGAAACATTTTAGATGCTGTCAATTAGGAGATTGGCATGTATTTATTATTGTTGCCTTGTTTTTTGTTAGTTTTAAAATCTAGGAAGTGATTGTAATGAAGGCGCCCTCCAGGCAAAAGTGTGAAGAAATTCACATATTAAAGGTGGAGTCACCAGAGTTGCTGTTGGACTTTTGACATTATTGTCACATAGCCTACGGCATTACAGGCAGAAGAGATTTAGATGGAAAGGAGAGCTTACTCTATTAAAAGTGTATATTTATGTATATTGAATTTTCTTTTAACCGGTGTATTTTAAGGAAAGCATAATACTTTTGTAAAATTAAAATAATAACAACAGTAATAACAATAATAATTCCATCGTGCCATAGTTCCTTTGTTTCTTTGTACAAAGCTTTTGATATTTAAAAAAAAAACAACAAACCCACCAATATTCAAAAGCTATTCAATGAGTTCCTGAGAGACAGTTTTATTGTTTCAAGAACATTCATTACTAATCTCTCTCTATACCCACATGTTGAAATCTCAGCAGAAGATAATTTGGGCACTTCTAGATTATAGTCTTATTCATAATAAGAATTCTTTCTAATGCACAGGATAATTTTTCAGCACCCTATTTTAGGATTAGTGTTTTGTAAACATCACTGCTGGTATAGCATATATTAAATATCGTATAAATCAGGCTGGAGTTTTAATTTTACTCAACTAGCGGCTCATATATCATCAATCACATAAAATGCTCAAGCTAAATGGTCCCAAGTATCTAAAAAGCATGATTATCATTCTGCAATAGTTGTAGCTAAATGACAGAATTTTTGTGGTAGTTTTTTTCAGCCATGAGAGTTAACCTACAAAGATATGTGGGCTAATAAATTTTAATCATAGATAATTGAAGTCTCAAAGTTTGAAATTTGTACTTTTCCTAGTCTCTATCTCAAAGGCAGTGCATGGTATCTCGTGCTGTAGGAAGCAGCAAAGTAGCTGGGTTGGGGCCTCCCCTCTTATATTCTGATTGTCGTCAGTAAAATTGTGTTCTGATGTTCAAACGTGTAAGTGGAAGCTGTTGAGGAAGTGGTTTCTCTTCTTCTATGACAAAACAGGCAAAAACGTCTGTTCCCATTTCCTCTTAAGAAACTTTACAGTCTCCAGGACTCTCATTTCTTCCCATATCTTTCTTATCTGAAAGGAAAATATCGTCTCTCTATACACAAAACTGTCTATCCATCAAAATCCCATTTTAGTATACAGGGGGTTTACCCCAGAAAAAAGGAACCCAGAAGCAGTTAGTTTCAAATACAGAATAGATAATTTACTTTCTTAATAAAGATTACATGTGGAAATGAAGATACAGACAAATATAGAAACAAAGAGATTGTCAGGTTCAGAGCAGCCGCTTCAGCCTCTTGCATGGGCTATTCCAGCTCCCCCTTAAAAATCTAATAAAGGAAAATAAAAACTGAGCTGTTTTTTTCAAAGATTTGACTCATCCCTTCACAATTCTGCAATGAGTAGAATAAGAAAAGGCAATCTGGCCAGTTCACATCTCAGCCTTCAGAGAAGCGGGTTCATTGGTTGTACCTGCAGTGCAGCACGTACCCTAAAGAAATGACCGCTAGCAAAGGAACTGCAGTGGTGCAGCCCGGTTGTGTGGTGCTGCAGTGCCCTCCTGGAGGAATTAGAACATCGGAAATGGAATATGCCTCAGTGGGAGCCGGATTGCTAGTATGGCTAAACTGCTTGTAGCATGCAACTATTTCAGATAGTATTATATGGCACTGCGCTGTGTAATACAGACACATCCTGGCGGATAAGTAGCTGTAGCATAGATTTAGAATGTTTGCATCACTAAAATGAGACTGTTTATCTAAAAATAAAGATTGTAACAGAAGAAATCCAGAAGGAAAAATAATACATGTTAAACCTTGTTTTCCAGGCTGGTGAATCAATTTATAGTAGTATGTGAGTGAGCAGGAAGGCAACAGCATCTGGTAGCAATAAATGTTTCCTTTCCTGATTTACCAAATTAGCTATGGGAAGGTGATTAGAAATAAAATATAATGATTTCTGATAGAAATAGGTAACACTGCATGGGCTTTGAGATAAGAACTTGACAAATGTGTAAAATAAATGCAAAACTGGTTTTGAAAAGGGGGGAGATTACCATTTTCTATGTTGTGTGCCAAGATGTGTGCATTTCAAATGTTAGCAGTTGGCTTCTTTTCAAAACTGATAAATAATGATGTTTGTTGCGGAAACAATTATCCTAAAAATAATTTAAAAGGATTGTATCCCCTTTTTGTTTGCCTATAAAGACCATATTCAATTTATATATAGACAGAAAGAGCTCCACTTGCATCTATAAAACAGTTCTTAAATCATTCTAAATTATTGATGTGCACAAAGAACTCTTTCCGCTTTTGTTTGAAGTTTTATTTCTGCGGCGTTGTGCTTTCTAATTGTACTTTCAACTACTATGACATCTGTTATAGTTGTTTCAAAAACTTTCAATACTTTTCTTTTTTAATGATAGACAATCTTTTCAAAGACAAACTGTCTTCATTTTGAGCAAGAAAAATAATTAGTTGAAAAAAGATCACTGATTTGGCCGGGGAACTCACCATTTTACATTTTTTTCTGCAAGTTGCTGTTTTATATGATTCCAGCACCTACTCAACAGAAAGCTGGCCAAAAAGAATTCATCTCTGCAGCAACTCAGAAACCACAGAGCATCAGCATATGTCCTTTGCTTCCCCGAGGAAATCCAGGACTTTATACTACCAAAAAGAGTACCAAAAAAGTACTTCACAAACTGATAGTTTCTATATGTCTAACAGATGGAAAAGTAAGCTGCTATTCCAAGCTGCTATGCCCAACAATATAGGAAAAAAGCTCAGCAATTGGAGATGAGATTAATCCTTAAAAGTCTGCTTAGAAATCCTTTTTAATGTAACCAGTGATATGAATATGTGGTGTAGTAGTAAACTTAGTTCTAGTGATCTATGACATAATTGCAATCTTATCTCTGGCATAAAAATACATTCAAAGTATCCCAGATTAGGAAAGCACAATGTAAAAACATTTCCTTGTCTTTTTTTCAAGAGAGACCATTTTTCCCCTTAAGGTAGAATAGACTTTCAGCTTTGAAAAAATTTAAGTCCAGGACTCTGGTCCAGTTGCAGTACACCATAACTAACCTTTAAATTAGAAGTTGCCTAGAATTCATATAATAATTAATCCAATGCTAGGGGATTTAATTGACCACAAGATTAAACTATTAAGGAAAAAATTTCATCCTAATTGAGAATTGAACCCCTACCCTTTATTCACTGAGTGTCTGCTCTGCCACTTGAGTCGTGAATTGGGGGTTAATTGACTGTCTAGAATCTCCCAAGGAGCAATTATTTCATATAATGGTGCTAACACATACTGTAGTAAGGCAGTTTTTAATGGCATCCTTTTTTTTCCCTGGATTTAGAGAGATTTTGTGAGGACAGCAAGAAAAGATGCTGGATGTGAGGAAGGGAAGACATATGTAAACAGAAAAGGACTTGGGGTTTCCTTTCAACTGCCAAGTGATAAAGATCAGTAAACAGAAAAGGTGTTGATGTGGGTTCACAGTTAGAATAAGACCTCACCGATTTTTGGTTAAGAGACCCTCTAATCTCTCTGTCCTGTGGGTCACCCTCAAATGCCAGCATGCTTGTACATTCCTGTTAAGATTCAATAGTACTGACCCTACAGTAAGATTTCACATCATTCTGACTGCATTTGAGGGTTTTGAACTCCACTGAATGCATGTCAGTTTTTCTGGACAGATGACTAATTAGTTCTAGTCTATGAACTATGTTTTTACTCTCCGGCTTAAGTATTTATGACTACTCTCTGTGACAGTGTTACACTCCATGGGACAGAAGGTAGCATAAAGAGGCAGGGAGTTCCCCAGTGGCACAAAATCACCTATAGCTCTCAACCATTTTCATCTCAGTAGCTGTGACACTGGAGACATTAGAGAACAAGAGGTGTGTCTGCAATGACTTGGCTTGGGCAGTCCTGGACCAAAAGAGAGACTGCTTTGAGGGTCATCGGTTGCTTAAGGCAACGTTGAATACTGCTTGAGCTGGACCAGCATTCATCTGCTGCAGCATGGCGGAGGCTGTGAAAAAATAGTGTAATGCTGACCCTTCCTGCTACCACTGCTGAACTTCAGGATTGGCACTGTAGTTTATTTCTCCTATGCAATTAACATATCCTTATTGAAAGAATATTGCTTCTAAGCCTGTGCATCAGGACTGAGTGATTATCTTAAATCTTACCTTGGTGTAAGTGGTGGCAATAATGTATGGTGTGAATTCTCGTAGTATTTTTTTTCTTTCTGTTTCATTGTATCTACTTTTTATTCTCCTTGTTCTCTATTTTATTTTTTTCAGTATGTAATTTTGCTGCATATTTAAATGGCTTCTCTTTTTCAGTGTTTGTGGAGTATAAATTAATTGATAAAAGTTCAAACTTGTGGCAAAATTGCAATTCCCAGCTCAAGTTTTTATAAAGAATAGGAATAACCTCTAAGTAATTTTACATAAACTACTATAAAAATCATAAAAAGAAGGGGCTAGGCTTACTTATATTTTTAACATTTTTGTATTTATTTGCTTACATGGTAATTAATAAAATTCAGTACTTCATAGTAGATTTTTCTGCTTCATTAGTGCAAATTTGCAGAACTTCTCTAATTACTATTCTCCTTTGAAGAATAAATAATAGAGATAATATCAAAACTTTTTACCAAAATGAAGACTTAGTTATGGATACAGTTACACATTTTTAAATATTTTTATAAAGCTGCCGCCTTTACAAATACTTGAAGAAACTGTCAGAATTTAGGAGACACTATTTTTGTGTGGAATTATCAAAGATAAAAGGAAATGCAGAAAAGTTTCGCTTCTTCAACTTTCATTTTGAAAACTGATTTTAAATCCTATGGGCAAGAAGGACTGACTGTGTAGGTAATTCATGCTTACAAATATGTAAAGTCACTGTATGTTTAGCAAAGTCTGACAAGAGGTATGAAAGGGAATAGCACCCCATAGCATGAAGGGTTCTCAGAAGCAGTTTAAATACGTTTTATGAATGGATACTTTTAATGTAGTGCTATTTAACCACCTTAACATCTAAGGTGGGCTTTTGCAATGTTACCGGTAGTTCACTGTGTATCTAGTAGGCAACAAATCTTAGCTATACGTTGCTCTGCTCTAGGATACGGAGAAAGATAGCGCATTGCAAGTGTGGTGTGTAGGAGTCCCCACAGAACAGAGATCACCCCAACTCATCCAGTACCCCCTTGTGCATGCATGCGAGGTTGCAGAGATGTGACAAGTGGGGCAGCTAAGGTGGACAGGACTCGCTTCTGCCATAGCTCCTTGTTGTAGGGTGATGCATTGCATTCACAGCTTAACTTCTGTTTCACATAAAACATATGTGCTCTTATGCCTTCTGCTTACATATGCATTCTGGTGAAATCGGGACCACCAGCCATGGTATGATCACAGATCCATAGGTTTCTGCTAGATAGTGTGAAGCAGTGCAGTCAGTCGCACAGAAAGGCAAGAAGACAAGCATGAAAGCAATGTTAGAAAGTCCAGGTGACTACCTTACACGTGCACTGAAGAGTTGTTATTTTAAAGGTGACTTGTAGATACACACACACACTTTGTAACCTGATTTATCTGCAAAGGAGATTTGAAAGATACTCTTGTGCTTATTTGGTATTACAGAAATACCAGTAGCGTAATGCGTTAGACTTTCTGTTTTTGCTGGAGGTGTTTTAGAAAGCTGAAAGTGTGGAGAGCGGGCATGGCACAGACTGTCTTCAGCTGGAGAAACAGTGTTTGAGACTGAAACAAAATTATTTCCTCTTGCTTATAAACATTAAAGGTGAACAGGTGAAATAGATGTAACAAATACAAAAGAAAGAAGGTTTTACAGTGCCATTCAGATTTGAGTTGGGTTTTATAGTCACTCATTTTCACCTGGTCAGTAAAATCCTGGAGTAAAGACAGAGGAAACACTATCTGATATTTCTAACATGAAAAATAAGCATAGTGTTTTCTGCAGTGTGAGAAAATAGTTGTCCCAGGTCCCATAATAACAGTCTAGGCTACCAAAAGCTGCCACCATCTAAGGAGGATGATGCTCTGGTGAAGAAATAGAATAAGAACGAACAGCATTTCCCATTGCGTCTTCCTCAGGAAGAAAAAACCTGGATGTGTTCACCATATGAACTATGACAAAAGGAATATTTTCCACTCTTGAGTGTGATTCCTTTGCTGTTCTCACCTAGTTTTAACTTCTCTTTAAATATAATTCCGTTCTGCAGTTTTCTCCACCTGCTGTTTTCTAAAACTCGCACATGTCCCCAGTCCACACACACCATCATTCTTCAGCTGCACTCTATCCACATTTTACCCTGCCAATTCAAGCTCTGTGCAGCACCTAGCTTGCATGCCTGCCTGCCTTCATTTTTTTCCTCTGTATGTCTTTTTTCTTTAAGAAATAAATAAATATGCTGACACAGAAACCTGTTTGGTTTTGGTGTTTTTTTAAATTTATTTATTCCTTTTAAATACCACACCCCAACAAAAATGTTAAAACTGTCAATGACTTCTAAGTAAGTTAGGTAAGTGCAATTGACCTTCTGTAATATTGCTGTCCGCAGTTGGTTCAGATCAACCAAAAATCCAAAAGGCATCACGTAGATTGGCTATGTCAGAAATAGAAACTGCTGCTCTCAGAAATTGTGGTTTTTTTCCAATACCAGACCCGCAGTTCCCAAGTCTGCTGTACAACTGTTTGTTTACATGCCTTGGCTCGATATTTGTTGGCAATTTTTCATGCTGCATGTGCAAGTCTGGTATGTAACCAAAGTTGGTGCGTCGTCACTGCTCTCGTAGGAGTTAGTCCTGGCCTTACAAGCCAGGTGAGACACATCTGTGCCATCCCTCCCTTTCTCAAGTATTTTATTTGTAATTTATTTGTAATTGCATTGCAAAATCACATCCTGTACAAAGCCCCTTGGGAAAGGCCAGTTAGCTCTTAAGAGCAATCATTTGGATGGACTTGACCCTGAACCAAGGTTTCTTATGTCACGGTAGAAACCGTGGATCAAATTTTCTTGTCATGTAAATTTGAAGTAACTGCTTGCAGTAAGTGGAAGCCCTATGTGTTGTTTCCTAGTAAGATCAGAAGCTATACATTGAAGGTATTCAGCATTGCTCAACGAGTACTTTAGATTATGTTGTAATTATGGTCAATTGATTTCCCTTTGGAAGCTTGCCTTTAGATGGGCATGGTCTGGCAAGCTTCTCGGGCAGTTAACAAGCAAATAAAATCCTCAACAACCCCCTGCCCGTGCTGCCAAAACGAGGTCTATTCTGGAAGTTATGTGGAGCTGTGGAAGGCAATCATTCTGCTTCGAGCGTGCCCTGGCGTGCAGCATTAGCCATCACCTTTCTTTCACTGTTACTGGAGGAAGTAACTGATAGTGATCAACATGATTTCCTGGGCATAGTACATTCAGATTTTTATTATGATATTACCAAGACATATGTTTGTGGAAAGAAGATATAGATATATATATATGTTTAGCCTCAGAATATAAACTGTGTAGAAATAGTATATTAGCTGCATGAAACTGAAAATATGGGTGACATAGTGTGCAGGAATTGGGCCCAGCTTTGCTTACAAATCAGCTTGATGATGAGGCTGCAAAAGTTACATTTTCACTGCTTTCAGATGCTGAATTTATTAGCTTCTTGAAATTGATTTTGGATGCCTTTCATTTGCCATTGGGCTGAATTCAAAAGCCCAATGATGATATACCCCATTTTGCTCACTCATCTTTTTATTGCTCAACTATTGTTATTGAGTAAAAGACATTCAGTGTGTCTCCCAAAGGAGACAGAAAGCACATTTCATTTTCTTTTTAATTGACAGAAGTTTAACTGAATGCAAGTCCTGCGATCCTCAACTTCAATATCAAGGTGGTGGTTATAAAGGGGTAGAGAGGATGGGGACTGGGATTCAGTTTAGATCGGGGCTGAGAGCAGAAGCCAGAAGGGCTGTCAAACTTTGTCCTGTTTTATTTGCTTAGAAGGAATTGTGCAAAGTTAATATCGATGCAGCGCTATGAAAGTGTTCAAGTAGTTATCTCTGGGAAGGTAATGTGAACTCAGCAGTATCATTGCTTTGATCTTTGGTTAAAGTCTTACAAAACTAGATTGCTGTTTGACTGACAACCTTGTCAGAGAGTGAATGAAGACTGACACTCTAATATTGAAAACGCAGCGTTTACAAAACTTAAAGCCCTAGTTTTCTCATGACACTGCTTCTTTTGTGGAAGACTGAATTTCACATTTATTTTTAAATAAGTGTATACCTTGCTGTGTGCAGCTAAAACTTACGATTTTAAACTGCTGGCTCACAAATACTTCTTACCCTAATATTTGATGCAGATGTGTTTATAGCAACAGTACTGTCATAATGTATTTGAAGAAGTAGGAGTTATTGTTTGAAGGCTCGAACGTGGTGGTATTTATCACAACTCAGTACCAAATAATGATTGATCTGATGTGTGGGTGATCGACGCAGAGGTGGCAGGCTGCAGCTCGATTTGGGTAGCGAATCTGGCAGTTTCTGAGTGGGATCCAATACAAGGGTTAAAGGGTTTGAACCATATAGTCCTATCTTGAGGGACTGTATTCAGCTATTGTTTATTCCTTGAACTGTCCCCTTAATACCCTCAAATGAACAGAGGCTACTAAAGGCAGGGTTAATTTGTGGAGTAAACGTCTCCTTTCATGCCAGTTATCTGTTTAATTGCCAGCCCTCTTCCAGTCATACCTTATTTCTTTCTGACCAGTTTTAAATATCCTGAGTTTTATCTCCAGGCAGACCTGGGCAGCCAGCTGTCGGTGATGCTGCTTGAGCAGGGTGTTGGACAAGATGACCTCCAGAGGTCCCTTCCAACCTCAACCATTCTGTGGTTCCGGTCATCTCTCAAATGGTGTTCTGGACTCTGGACATAGCTTTGATGCAGTCAATTCCCATCAAACTTGCCTTTCTGCGTTCTTAAGTTTCTGTCTTGGCTGCTTCCAGCCCCTGTGTCCAGCCTGCCAGTTAGCATCAGGGCAGGCTGTTCACTAACTGTCACCAGGGTGAAGCCTTGAGATGTCACCAACCTATACTCTATGAAAGGCTGCACTCTAAAGTGTACTTTTCCACGCTTTCCTCAATTTCTTCTCTAAATTGGACAAGATCATGTATTTTGTTCGGCTAGCAAAAAAAAGGGCCTTAAACAACTCCCACTCCTATTTTTATGATGAATGACATTAACTGCCATGATTTAAGTAATGTGTAAGAATGAACCAGATTGTGTCTATATCCACATCAAAATACCTTAAGCAAGGAAATGTCTCCCCAAAATAACAATCCTATGTCATCCAGAAGTGTTAGTGAAGAGACTCTATTTACTTGATGCAGTTTAAAAATAGGCATCCAAAGATTTTCACAGAAGGGGCTGATGAGCTGTACTATAGGGTGTGGGAACTACTTAAACTGGCTTTACTGTCAAAGCCAGTGTTTTCTGAGACTACATCATCAATTTTTCCTGACCTTCTGATTCTCAGTTTACTTCAGTATTGCTAAATTCTGAATGCAGTTCTTTCCTTACCTCTTAGGTCATATATGTCTTATATGAATATATGTGTGTGTAGCATTAAATATCTACAGAAGTATGCATAAATACTTGCAAACTGATATGTATGCAATACAATATCATATCTTTATCTGCTAAAGTATCCTTTATGAAAAACTATTAATTAAAAGCCAAGATTAAAGTCACTTTCATCAGCAATGCAGCTTTGCTGAATAAACCTTACATTTGGCCGTATTTTCAAAGTGGACATGTATAAGTCACAAGAATAATTACCATTTCATCATTTGAAGTCTGTGAATGAGCGATTTCAGAATTAAAAGCATATGTAGCTATGCTGATTATGCAGAATAAATTATTTTCAAACCCCACATTTATATCACTACATTTTTTTACTGTGCGGAAAATGCATGTCCACAAAAAATAACGATCACCTAAATTTTGCTGTAAACATTTTTGAAATATATATCTGAAATTCCTTTTGGAATTGTCTACAATCTGCTTCCATATTGCAACACATATGGTAAGAAAATCTTGCTTGCAAGCCAGTGACTGTTTTTAAACAGTTTTCAAAATTGCACTGAATAATAGCTCATGTACAAAAATCAGTATGTTTTGTATTTTATAACAAGCAGCTTAACATTTTCTAAGCTGTGACAAATTTATCCCAAGATAATTTTTAGTGCAATAATAGGATTAGTTTAGCTGTCCCTCGTTTTTTTTTATGTATACAGGCACTGGTGATATATTAGGAATTCTTCTGAGTCATTCTAGTTCTGTATTACACCTTGCTTTAGTCTTTAGAGGCCTCCGTGGACATAAAGGTTATCGCTGTTGAAGGCTTTGTTCTGTTCTGTCCTTTTTTTTTTTACTTCCTCTCACTGCATGTACATGCGTGTACCTGTCACGTAACATAGATATTTAGGAACCAATGCTGTTGCTATGATTTTGATAAAGCACTTCTGGAACTTGTTGTATTTTGATTAAAGATTTACACCTCCCCTTTTGCCTCAAACCTCACTTTTAAAGGCCAGAAGAGAAACGAAACCCCAAACCATAAACATGTTAAGTAAAATATCCGTAATACCTTCAGTTAATGGTATTTCCTTAAAGCAGATAAGTTACTAAGCCCTCTTTTAAAACAAGAGTGTTAATTTACTGTTTCCTTTCATCTGTTGAAATAATTATTTTTCTTTTTTGCCTTCAACAGTTTGTTCTGGTCGTTAACATTTCTGTAAAATCAAGTTTGAAAGGTGCTTTTAATGTTCAGATAGACTGCAGTGCACATTTGACTGTTAAAATCAACCTACTTAAGGCAGAACTAATGTTTAACACTCGCAGCTATTTGAAGTAGTTCACTGCCCGGTTTAATGGTGCTGCCGAGGGCAATGGTCACATTACTTGCTATTATATTTTGGGGTTTTGTTATGCTGGCAATAAAGACAATCCATGATATTTCTAAAAACATTGGCTTAGATCTTAAAGACGTCATTTTTCTACTAACAAGCTATAAACTGTAATTTCTTGGGGAGCAGTGGGCAAGAAACGCTAACCCCTGCTCTTGGACGCATACTCCGTTTAGGAGCTGTAGTTGCATGCTACGATGTTAAAGTGTCGCATGACTTTTCCCGCAAGCTCTGTTGAAAAAGACATAATCAAACTGTACAAAAGCCACGGTGATGTCAACTGCACTGGGAAAAGTGGTCTGATATAATGGGAATTGGGTTTTTCATTTTGTATGGTATCGAGACAGTTTTAAGACATCTGCACTGGTAGGTGAAGAGCGACCCTCGGTAGCTCAGCCTGGCCTGATGGAAACTTGGTGCAGGAGGTGGGAGAGGCACGCTGTGGAGACAGCTTGGCTGCTGCGTTGTGAACCATCTCAGCTGTGGTCATAGCCTGACTGGTAGCTTCTGTTTCATCACATTTGTTGTGAATTTTGCTGGTTTAGTTGCTACAAACGTGGACGTCTCTGTCTTGCACCGTTTGCAGTATGAAAATGCTCCTCCAATGTTGCATTGAGAATAGACCTTCTAAATGGCTGAATTCACTTTAAGCCATTCTCCTACTAGCACTTACTCAATCTGAGGATTTCAGAATGTAGGTCAAATAAGATTATTTATGGGAATCTTCAGGCAAATATTACAGAAGAAAATATAACTAGTTTTTTCTGTAGTGGAGTTGATGGAAACTTTGCTGAAGTCTTCAACAAGTCCAATGGGAAATGCACAGTGTAGGACTGCCCCAAGTAACCCACAACTGAATGAGTGAATAGACCATATACATCATAACTATTCCTGTGTAAGGTCATGAATTTATAACAAAATGACTGCTTTTTCTTCTTTGATAAGCAGGAGCAGACAGAGAATTTAAAGATTAAACAACATGTCTTCTCATCCAGAAAAAAAATTATATATATTTACTAAATAGTGAGTAAAATTTTCCCCTTGGCTAGTCTAGTGCAATTTTACAGCTTCAGCAATGCTGAATGGATGTTATTGAGAAGTGAATTTGGCTCATTCTTTTTATGCTTTTAATAAATACTCAAGGGAAAGGCAGTTGTTCAAGGAAAATGAAATACAAATAAACATAGAATTTATTCTCAGTAGGCATTCTGGGGAACTTGGAACATGAGTTTTATGCCATTTTTTTTTCCTGGTACTTGCAAGCAAAACTAAAATATTCATATAAGCTGTCAGTTCTCTAAAGTGAATTCATCCTTTTTAAAAAATAAAACTAAATATAGATTCAGTGGGTAGCACGGAAACAATGTGAAACATAACAAATGACATTTCTGCTCCAAAATACATCATTGGAATGGACCATATTATTCTGGACTGTGGATACAAATGATTTTTTTTTCACAGCATCCTGTAACAATTCTTGAGACAGTCATGCACAAAACATCATTTGTAATTATAGCCGTTGCCATTTTCATCTGCTCCACACTTATTTCTCATTTGATTGATAATCCATGTATTTCAAGATAATGAAGGCTTTTCATGCTGCCACTTAATAGAAGTTACCAGTTTTTACAACCTAAATTTCAAGACAACATTGGCATTTTTGTTTGCTTCACAGTGCATTTTTTCACATAGTTTCCTAGGGTGCCACAGAGAAATACAGTCAGTGGAGAATGTTTATTGGTATAAAGAAGAATTTAGACTATGGATTTGTCCTGTTTTGAGTCCCAAACCACGACAGGATTTCATTTCAGATTAATCATTGCCCAAACTTTCAAATAGTCCTTCAAAAAAATCTGTGATTCCCCAAGTAGTGTCCTGTGGAGGGTCAGAGACGCCTTTTTTTGATCCATGATTATTTTGATTTACCAATTACTTAACTTTCTATATTATTATTATTTCTGACATTCTGATTTTGGAAAAAAAAATTAGTTGCATGGTCTAATAGTTGCTGGTTTAAACAAATCATATAAAGAGACTTCTTATGGTTCTAGACTGCATATCCAACTTAGATACCTTTGTCAGAAATAATGCAGATAGATTGGGTTTGACTCAGTATTTACTACTAGAGAATACAAATCCAGACATTATACATCATAAAACCAAGAACATATTTTACTCTTTGAGAACCACTGAGTTGCAAAGGTTCCACAGAACCTGAACAGAGGTGGGCTTTTGAA
Source organism: Ibidorhyncha struthersii (assembly GCA_013398815.1). NCBI lineage: Eukaryota > Metazoa > Chordata > Aves > Charadriiformes > Charadriidae > Ibidorhyncha > Ibidorhyncha struthersii. The sequence continues at coordinate 780,658 of VZSZ01008383.1, read as the reverse complement.
AAACATGTATTTTATTTCATTTCTTGGAGGATATGTGGTAAAATACCTTTCCAGGTAAGTTTCATTAATATTTTGATCCACTGCTTCTTTTCCATCAGCTGCAGACTTGCATGTTTGCATAAACCACCCATAAATACCTTTGTCGCTAGCTTCATCACCTTGGGTTGCAGTAACCTTTGTGAAAACTTTAGAGCTCGAATGGCAGTGTGTACAGCATCAGTACCTTTCAGAATTTTACAAAACTAGCTGATTAAGTCTGATTTTAAATACTACTTTCAGCCTAGAATCCTGCCTTTTTAATAATCAATTAAAACATTGTTTCATTGTGTTTATTCAGCACGTATAAAGCACTGCTTGACATGTATTAGACCTTACATAGCAGTACACAGCTGTAGCCCATCCAGCATTTTCCAAATGAGTTTGCACAAGGAATAAAAAGATTGCCATCTGAGCAACACTGGAGGGAGACAAGAGCAGACAAAAGGCAGTTAAGTGCTACGAAAAAAGAAAAGACCCTGTTGAGAGAGAAATTTCTGAGCAAATGCCTCAATTTCACAGGGAGATACTGTAGCAGGCAATGTACATTGATTTTAGCACATGAAGTACGTTGCATTTGGGATTCATTAAGCTTCATTTTGTGCACTATCATGAATGAGTATGTCAGCTACTCTCTCAAGTAATGCACAGTTTCAAAGCAAGGAGGTAGAATAAACCAAAGTGAAAATAAAATGTGCCCCACAAAGAGAGTAAGCCAGTTTTAAAAGGAAAACGCTTTGGTTGCTAAAAGCCGTAAGTCACAGTAGCAATAATCAAAACCTGAACATTTTTAAAGGATTTTGTGCTTACAGAGTTTTTAATATGACTTACAAACATCAGTAAGTTCGTGTTCCTAGCTGACCTGGTGGAAATCTCACTTGAAGGACCAGTGCACTAATGGAGTGTAGAGCCTTATTTCTGTCATTTGGACAAAAATACGCAGACAACTGTTTGATACTTTTTTACTGAATATGGACAAGGTATTTTTGGTTTTGGTCACGGTTGTTTTTTCCACTACTGTATTTGCAGCGGGAGGGTGCTTAAGATGGTGCTGTTTTCTCTCCCCTCTGTTTGTCCTTAGTAGCCAGTGGCAGAGCTCGCTGTGGCACTTCACTGCCCAGCCAGACATCGGCTGCTAAATCTAGAAGCCACAGAAAGTGGCAGGTCTGTGAAGCTGGATTTTTCAGCCATCCAACCAAATCCAAGGCTGGTTTGAAATCTGTTTGTGAATGCGTGAGAGGTCTGGAGTACTGGGTTTCTGCGTAATTTCTTTGTATTTTGGTTTAGTTTGTATTTTGTTTTTCATTGAGAAGTATGTAACTCCAAGAGATTTCTCAAAAAATCTGTTTAGATTTTATTTAGTAATGATGCCAGTGGCATTGTTTGTCTTAAAGTCTACTAGAAATTCTAGTGATTTAGAGGCAAAAGGTTCATGAAGAGTCTCAGAACATTTCTATACTGATTGGTTTGCAATCCCAAATCAATAAAAAAATGGGATTGTACATACACATGGCTGTGAGAAGTAAAGAAAAAAATCTTTGTTTGCTCAGTTCTCCAGCTTTTGTGCTTTGATGCCAGCAGAGATTAGGCTGTTATTAATGAAATTAGCCTAAGCAACAGGGCTTTACTGCCAAACTTCGCTGTATGCTGCATTCTCTAGCAGAGCGTAACTTCATGCATCTTGCTGTTTCGGGTTGATGGCACGGGTGCTTGAAGTCTTGGGCAGAAAGAAGAGTGGATCAGTTGCTAGGAATTGTGCTCCTGCACTGTACTAGTAACCTGTTAGAGGAAAACAGGTCCCTGGAATTAGCCTCTTCAGGTTTATAATACTTCATTTAACACTTCTTTTACAAGCAAGGTTTTGTCTCCAATATGTATTGGGAGTCCCTGGTAAGGAGGTGGTCACTGAAGAGGTGCTACGCCTGTAAGGTGGGAGCCTTGGAGCGTGCACCTGCACAGCTCCCTGCCTCCCTGGCGGCCGAACACAGCGCTCAGGCTGATCTGAAGGAAGAATACAGTAGATTAATGTCAACATAGTGGCTGCTTTCTGCAGAAAGTTTTCCTCTTTCTTTCCTTTCCCCAGATCTTTTAAAAGAGCTCGGGATAAGTGACAGCAGTAGACTTAACATTTATTAGGTTGCATAGTAGTGAATGTAGACTACTTGGTGGTTAGCTTATATTTATACTCTGATCGCAGCTGCCATTTGGGTCAGAAAGAGTTTTCCCTTTTGATAGATCAGTTGTGTGCTAGGAAAACTTGTCTTTCCCCAGAGCATCGTGTAATTATTTGGTGGCAAAGAGTCCTGCGACATTGCTATGGACATGTGGCTCTCCACACTGAGAGCTGCTGTAATGCTGATATATGTGAGTCTAATCATTCTGTCACTAAGATGTAATATCGACATGCCAGGACAACATTTCTATCAGGCGGCCTATTACTTGCCCTTTTCGTCGAAGCAGGGAGGAGGACTGGGATAAGCCAAATTCTGGCCGTTTCTTAGCCCAAGAGAGGCTCAGTTGCATTAGGGTTCAGTTCTGTAACCTTTAATATCTGCAGGAGATACTGGCGTTATCTAAACGGCAGCACTTAGGAGTGCTGCTGTGCACCGCAGGCTGGCTAAGCCCCAGGGTGGGAGATGGGTGGGCGTCTTGTTTTGTGCAGGACCCTGGTTGCTGTGGCAAGAGCCGGGCGGGCAGGTAGGCAGGAGGCAGGGGGAATGCCGCAGCCCTGTGCTCTCTGCCTGTGCTGCGGGACTGCAGGACGGGCTGCGTGCAGCGAGGGAGGGCTGAGGAGCTAGTGCGAGGTTAAAGTTTTCTGTGGAAGTCTACAGCAGGGCTGTGTCAGGAATCGTACTGGTTACAGCACAGAACTGCTATTTTCCTGTAGAATTAAAACAGAAGGTAAATTTAAAAGGAACAAATTTGTCATGTTTCTTGTTAATCAGGGTTTATAAAATCAACGTGTAACTGAACTGAATTCAAACACTGGGTTATATAAGCGGAGTACTTCTTTGTTGACATCTGAAGAATTCATAATTCATTCAGAAAGAAACTTTTAAGGTGATCATCTTTCTGGGTATAATTCCCTGTCAAGGCAATCACATTTCTCCTAGCGATCAGTTTTGAAAGTTGTCTCATTTCTACAGTGCAAAAATCCTGCTGGTGAACATCCCCCAATTGCACTCATAATTATTTCTGATTAAAAGTGCCCTAACCTGACAGCACGAGGGAAATTAATAGGAGAAGCTTTCTACAAGTTTTAGAAGGTGAGCAAAGACATACTCCCTCTTAAAATTATTTAAGCAGGTGCTGTGGGAAGCCATTGCTTTTATAAGGCTCTTCAGATGTTTACAGCAAAACATTTTTTCCCAGTGATTGAATTTTTCGAAGTACTAAAATACCACGGAGAAATATGTTTCCCACCAGTTTTATGGCTCCCTGGATGCATTCTATACAAACCTTGTATCTGCCTGGACACAAACACTCTATTGCAAAAAGATATCTTGCCATTTTAACAAGCTATACTGCTTTGAAAGGATACACTGCATCACCGGTGGGAATGTCAGTACCTTAAGAGTAATACTTCTTTAAGGGTACTATTTTATTAAAGCAGACCTCAGTAATTTGTTCCTGACTGTTATACACCCTTATTTTATTAAAGGTATTTTACATCTGTGGAGGAGACTACTACCACTCCTATTTTCTCCACTGCTTGGCTTTAATGGATGGTGTGGAATATAATATTTATTAAGCTTAAGCAGGGGAGGACATAATAGCAGAATTTTCCTTTATAACCTATTTTACACAGTTGTAAAATAAACCTTAATAAAGCAGCAATAATTATCCAGGAATATCCAGGAAATTGAGTACTCTGCCTGCTTCAAATATTTGGAAGACTTAACTGCTGGTTATATGTGTACTTTAAGAAATTGAATTTAACGGTAATAATACTGATATTGGTTTGATACTATTTTAAAACATATTGAGATGAATTCTCTTGTGTGTCATAATTACTATGTTAGCATAAATCACATAATACATAACTGTAATCTCTCTGTGGTGTTAACTGTGTATAATCCTACAGAAGACAAACACATTACAAAAATATTTATGCTCACTATCTTTGAGGTTTAGGGTTCATTTACCTTATTCTGATGGCACCCAGAGCACTGCAGCTGGCTCACTGGCTACCAGTCAGTTCTGCTGGTGATCGCTAAGCTTCGATGTCAGGGAATAACATCATTCCTTATTGCTCAATTCTGCATGCCTTTAGATTTGCTTATGGCCAGAGAGGACTTGTGTTTACTGCCTGGGCCCCAGAAGGCAAGGAGCGTCTTGATTCCAGCTTGGGTTTGCCCAAGATTAGGAACACGGACTTTGGGAAAGGGAATAATGCCATTTTGAGCATGGAGTATATGCTTTGCACGCACCTAGCATACGCACAGTTGACATTTGAATAGTTCCCTGGACCAGGAAGGCAACTTCAAAAAAGCCTTTCCTGGTGGCATGTTTGCAGCCTTAGCAGGCAGGTGGAGTTTTCGGGTGCAAAATGGGCTCACAAGCATATGTGCCATACTGGCAAAAATTTGGTCCCACTGATCACAGCTATCTGGAAGCATTTATATAGTTGTGTGAGTTTTGTGAATAGGAAAAATGGAATCTTTCTAATGAGATCTGTTTCAAATTATTGGTTATACTACCAAATACTGCAATGAAGGGAGTAGATGATGAAAATGATTTAAAAGCACGTTCTGTATTTTTATTACGATGAGTGGGACATGAAAGAGATTGCCTAACTGTGGAGGCACAGAGGTCTTTTTTGGGGTACGTGGCTTTGCTTGTCAGTTTTTGAATACTGCATTTACAGACATACATGGCATCAACAGAGCTTGCCCGTGACAGTGCGCCTCACTCTTCAGGCAGACGGGGGCAAGTGGCTTTTGCAGGCAGCTGCCAGCTTGTGCTGCCCATTCTGCAAGTTATGCCAACTGGGAGCCACCTCCTGTCCAGAAGCCATGTAGCTGCAGTTAGCATGGTGCTGGGATTCAGTTATTAGNTAAAGCACAGTTTATTAATCTGAACGTGGTGCTTGGCTGTGAGCTCACTTGCATGTGCTGCCTGGGGACGTGGCAGAGCAGGCGCAATTCTGCCTGTGAGTGGATCTCACCGTCTGCGTGGTGGGGACCGATACTTTCCAGCCAGCTCTGGCTGCCTGTGCTGGTAGGCTGAGAGTTCAGTTAACAGGTATTTCTTCAGCTTGAACACCATCAACCTGTTCCTATTTATCCTCATCACACCCAGGCCATGTTTCTTCACCTTTCTAATGCAATAATTTTACTGGGTTTTATGCTGCTTCTTGGATAGCTTTGTTTTACTGTTTCTTGTATCATTTCTCCTCTTGGTGGCAGTCACTGGAATCCGTCTCGAAGGAAAAATGGGAAAGATGTGTTATTAAGGACCTACTGCAGCTTTGCAAGAAACTGATTCCTGATCAGATATTCCAGAAGGACTGGGAAAGCAATTCCTATCTTTCCCCCTTGCTTCCTGATTTCTTCCTCCTGTTGTCCTATTTTTTTTTTTATTATTTTTTCATTTATGAAATGGAAAATGATTTGGACTAAAGTTATTACATTAATTATCCAAACTGACATTTTTGCAGTGTGTGAAAGGACAGGGTAGTATGTAAAATAGATGCACTAAGAACACCTACAGTATGACAACAAGTAGCAGGGTAATTGCTGAAAATGAAGTCTTTTCTGCTATCCCTTCCCTTCAACATCTGTTGTTCCATATGGAGTCATAAATATTTGCAACAAAATAGTTGAAGAAATAATCTCAACATTAATAGGGAAAAGCTGAATCCGCCAAGAAAATTGAAGAATCTTTTTTTTTTCTTGGCAAGTTCCTCCTACCCATCCTCATCTGACAGTTTAAAATCTCAGTAGAAGAATAGTCAGACTACAGTGATGCTTAAAAATCGCCATGAAGAAAACCTTTGTGCATATTAATAGGAGAGTTAGCTGAGAAAAAATTTTATAACCTCTTGATAATGGGCATGAGGAAGATTTTGTTTGTTTTGTTTCATTTTCCTCCTTTCTTCTACGCCCCAGTAATTTTATTACTAGCCTTTTATTGAATAGTTCACATTTTCACTTTTCTCTGTTGTCAGTAGAAGTAATGCTGCTTGTCGTTGTGAGGAATGACAAGGTACTGCTACTAACTGAAAGTAACTAGTTACTTTAAATTGCCGTATGGAAAATGCAGATCAGTAGTACTTCAAGCTTCTATGTAAATTAAAAGCAACTTAAAGCACAGAACAACTCTACATGCTTTAGAATCCAGATTACCAAAACCTGCCTGAGGAGCAGCTCATAGGAGAAGGGAGGTATAATAATAACATACACAAACTATAAATTGTAAACAATTGTTGTGAATATAAAATACAGCAATTTTGAAGGCTTTTTATATATTTATTAGTAACTTTAATTGTACTTCTAGTTCTCCTTAATGAATAGAATTTAATCAGGTGGCATCAGTTGTATTTATTTTTCTTAATCTGCACATACTGAAGTTTAGACTGAAGTTAGTTGCAGTGAAACACTTTGGTTCTGATGTCTAGCTAGTGAACTACTGCACTTGATTTAATTTTTTGTTGTTGCAAACCTATAGTATCTCATCTAACTCAGGTCCTTTTTTTTAAGGTTTGAATTAATAAAATATTTTCAGGTGTTTTTACCATCAGTACCGTGTGAACATCGGAGTATATTGTAAATATGTTGAAGTTATAAATAGGTATAATTTTCTCTGCTATTAATGAGAGTACATTGATGAAAATGTCAAAGCTGTATAATTACGCACCTCTTGATAAAGAGCGCACAGATAAAGGCAATTTGTAAACTGTAATTTCAGCCTTTTCTAGTGAAATTTTTCATTTCTCTACTTTTTGTCTCCTTCTCCTATTCAAACACTAAGTGCCTGCTTCATGACATCCTTCAGGAAAACACACCCTCATCATTCCTGAGAACAGATCTATGGAAAGGTGGTGAATGCACGGCTTGCACAGTTTGCTTTCCCTTTTTTTACTACTCCAAATACTCAGTTTTTCTTAAGCTAGCACATTGCTCTAAATGTAACAGACATGGTCTACATTTCCCCCCTCTGTTGAAAACAACAAAAAAGCTTTTATTAAACAGTCTTCAGGACAAAATCAATTGATTTCAGAATGCATAGGTGAGAACCAGCTTGGATGCGGATACTGTGAAGCGGAGCACAGTTGATGTTACTCTTCTGCGATAGTTTCCAAAAGCTTTTAAGGCAGCCTGGAAGTGTATATAATGATTAGATACGATTTTTAAAGTGAAGTTTCTTTAAGGCAAAGCTCAGTAGTGAAAAATGCTTGTGTGCTATCAAGTTGTATCAGTCATTTGGAAATGAAATAAAGTCTGATTTAAAGCTAGTGCGCTGGATTAATCAGCTACTCCCCAGTTGCATTCATTGACCCTGTTCATTCAGGGACTGTAATTAAGAAAAACAGCAGTGACTTCAAATTTGGCACCTGAATCACAAGGTTAAAGCATTGAATTTCTAAATCTGATTGGTGCCAGGTTAGGAGGAGGTATCACTTCTCTCACTGATGAACAGGAGTGCTCAGCTCCTGGCAGAGAAGCAATGAGTGAGGGAGAAAAAGGTAGGCAGAGGTTTATGGACGCTTTTCAGTATTATTAAGACACTGAAGACAGACAGCCCTGTCCTTTCAGACTTCCAGATATAAAATATTTGAAATAAACAATGCTTCAGATTACAGGTTTTTCATACTTACCTTACCGTAAAAGAAAAAGATCTACTAGTTTCTAGTTAAGCAACAGAGAAGTTGTCAAGGTTTAAAATTAGAATAAGTCTCACTTTTTTTGAAAACTGCTTTTTACAGTCAAAAAATTAGGATTTGGGCCCTAATTCTATCAATATACCCATGCCTGGACACTGCTGCCTATCACTGTTGTTGTGAAGTAGATATATAACCGGAAGTCAAGGGACCTCTTGCCACTATAAAGATATATTGGTTTGGATGATTCAGTAAAATCTTTAGACAAATAATGCTATTTCAAATAAAAATGTACCATCTTATTTTCAGAGATGAGTAGCACGTACAACTCAGCTGGTTTTGCAGATCCTCTGGTTTATTTTATTAAAGGTCAAAAAGGTCCATTAGAGTGTCTAGGCTGTTCTTTTGTAACTATGGACCATTAAATGTAATCCCCATCACTCACATATGAAGCTCCAAGAATTATAATTGCGATAAACCATTTTAGTCCTTAGGTTTCTAAATTGTATGCCAGAAGCAGGGAAAAGGAGTGACCCACCTGCCATCTATGTTCAAAACTGTCTTACTAATGCTGACTGAAGGCTTTCTGAGATCAAATGTCTTGGTTACTAACAGATTAATAACTATAAATTTCATATATATTGTCACTCTCTTTTCCATATGCCACATATTTGTTTTATGCATAAGTTATATTTTATAAGCTATTTGAGGTAAGGTTTATGTATAATGCTTATACATCTCCACATAGATAAAGTTTGGAAGCATATGTGAAGAAACAACCAGGTGATTTAACTAGTGTTCGGCAATATGTAAATTGTTGCTTTAATATTTCTACCTTGTTTTGAGAGGCATGTGACATGTCAAGTGTATCAGGTATATGAATGATTGATTTAAAAACATACCTTCTGAAAGAATATAAACCAGCTGGCAAATAAAATCGCCTGTTGGTTTGGGCCATGCACTGTCATGCAGGGAGCAATTCACGTTACTCGTGTTCCCAGTGCTGCGTTTAGTCTGTAGGTTGATGCTTCATTTTCCAATCCCCATTTCTGCAACTTAGGCAGAAGACAGAAGATGAAATACTTCAGTATATTGAATTAAGAACAAGAAACTTTCTAGCAGATTTCCATGTGCTTTCCTGGGATAATATTCCATTCATTGTTAGCATTTACTCTGTATTTCTTTTCTCTGGCAATATAATTCTTGCTTTCATCTATTCATCTGGATGCCAGCTAGAAATTAAAATAAAAAGACTGCACTCTAAATGGATTCCTGATCACTATTATAAAGCATGGCAGGTTTAACAAACAAGCTCGATAAAAGTTCCCACTTTGCTTCAGTCAACAGAAAGGTTGTTTGTGTCCTTGGTTAGATTGTAGTTGTCCTAGCTTTATCTCTTGCTTAGTCTGTTGTACTGTAAGTACGAGTGCAGCTTTTAGCATTTATATTTTTAGTGTTCTTTCAAAATGCTTAAATCAACATCTTTTTTCTATTTAAGAGATGCATTTGATACAATCCACAAAAAATGCTTCCAACGTGCCATTTTTAATTGCTTTACCAATTTTGATTTCTCCAGCGTAGCTAATAAATTTCTGTCTAACTGTGCACTTATTCAGAATACGGGCAAGATGTAGACACCATTCAGATGTGAAGACCTATTACAAGATTGAAATAGATTTCTAATGCATTTATCATTCATCTTTGCAGAGTGTGATTTCAATCAGAAAAAAAAAAAGATGAATGGTTTGACAGTTTCCACCCATATACGCTAAAACATAATACGCTTCTTCTAGTTTTCAGCTATTACGGACTTTAACATGCAATGTGACCTTGGTCTGCAAAGCATGTTTGGTTAGCACAAAAACTTAATCATAAGAAGTCATAAGTAGAATCCTTCTTCTTTACTGCCCTTTTTCTGGGACTTGGAAATTTATTGCTTCTGGGACAGGTAGGATATGAACAATGGGCCAAATAGAGTCCAGGGTTATCTCATCTGTGTGAAAACTGCTGCTGAAAATCGATGTGACCTCTGCTACACTGTCATCCCAATTCCCACCCTCTGTGTCCTATTTGTCTTTTGGTAGAAGCTTAGATCTGTGTGCTGTCTCTATGTGTCTCTCTTGGGCCAGATTATCAAAATGAATCATTGCCTGCATACCTCTTATATTTCTATTTATTTTCCTGGTGTTGACTAGGTCTGATGAAATATGATTCTTTTTGCATTTGATCCTCACTGCAGCAAGCAGCACCTAATTTAGCTGTGTCTATCTCTTTAAAGAAGAGTAATACTATTTTGAAACTTCAATCTGCTGTACAGTAACATTACAAACCACAGACCATGCAACCTGTCTTCACAGTCAATAGTAATTTTCCTTTTGGCCAATTTAATGTTATTACTTTCATCACCAAATAGTAGAGATTTCTAGAGATTTTAAAGCAGCTATAGTTTTGTTATGCATACTTCATGTATTACTTCCTTTATCAACTGCCGCTTCTGGCTAGTCCTTTGTGACTCCATGGCTTAGATATTATTTCTGTGTAGCATCACACACAACCATTAATCAGTTTATTTTAAAACTCTGCCACTGATACTCAAGATATTTAAATATGAGAAATGGTGTATCTGAATCAGCACAAACTCCATGCCCTGAGTATGTCACCAGAGTTGTTTTGGGGTTTTTTTTGGTGGATCATCATTTAAATTACATGAACAGAGCTCTAAAATGATAGCTATGAAGGGTTACTGGCTTTTGTTGTTATTAGTCCTGAACAATCGTTATGAACATGTGCCATTTAACGAACTTAAACAGTGAAAACAAAACATTCCACAGACAGAGATTTCAAAGAATACTTGAAAACTGCTAATGCTTCTGGTTCATTGTCATTAGGTGTGTTTTAGAAACACAGTAAAAGGTGTTTGCTGCTCAATAGATGCTCCTGGAGTTTGTTAAACTAGCTAATAGTACTGCTATAGAGGCACTGGGGTTTAATTTGCTGTTGTCAGATTCTTTCTGAGTTTGGGTTTTTTTGTCTTTTTTTTTTTTTTAATAAGAGGTGGGACAAGGAGGCCTTTTGAATATGGCATGGTCTAATTGTAAATCCTGGCTTTAATATGACCAAGACACTTGACAAATGACACTATCAGGACTGGCTGTGCAGTTGCCCTTAGAAAACATATGCATCATGAACTTATGGTCAATACATTAGTTGAAAGCTTCACTAAAAAGCAATTGCTGAGAAGATATTCGTGATTTCTGCAAGTGCAGGAACACAATATATATAGACTGGATTTTCCTGGAATATGACACAGAAATATTTTGTTAACATTTCAGAGTAGAAGAAGTGTACAGAGATTGGCTTTAAAGACTGCTAGCAGATTTTAATTTTGTGGTTTTCAGCAATTAACTTGATGTTTAAAAATAATATGTGGGGAAGAAGTACTCACAGGGATGTGACAGAGATACGTTTACTATTCTAAAATATGTTTAAAATATCCTATTCAAAAATGTGAGTTCATTGGTGATAGCACTGATTCGTCATAATTTAAAGGATTTTTTAAAAGTAATTACTAATGTTGTTTTTTCTGTGCGGCTAAACATGTCTGTACACAGCTTCATCTATAACATGATCTATTTGAAACAGCGAGTGAAGGGGAAGCTGCCAGGTCCTGATTCTACAATTCGCAAGTGATGCATCAATCTAGTTCTGTGCAGTAAATCGCAGAAGCGAGCCCTGTACCAGAGTGCCCTCTCCTCCCTGGCCGCTCCTGTGACACCCCCCCCCCCCCCAGCTCTCCTTACACCTCCGATAGAGATAACTCAGCAAAGCATTTTTGGCTGCTGCCTGTGACTAGAAAGGCTGACAGTAGCAAGGTACTTGTTAAGAAAACCTGTGCTGACACTTTACTGACAACGTGGAGTTGGTGCTAGCTAAGCAGGAGGGATGACTCAGTGGAGATTATTTACTGCTGAGTATGGGAGGGATAACGTTAAAGGAGTAAAGAGATGTGATACATTTCTTGATTAGAATTTTGTCAAGGTTATAGCAACAAAAAATGCACATCACAGAATGGCAAACATGACAGAATGAAGAAAGGTCATTCAGGTTTAATGATGCACATAATACTGTAGTATAATTCTGTAGAATTCGAGATATAATAGTCTCTGTTACAGCTATGTTACAGTCTTCACATATTTATTATTGTTCTGTACTATTTCGCAAACTTACTTTAGCAACAATCACAGCTGTCCAGTCTGAAACAAGGTTAATTTTACTACTGTGCTTGTATTTTGACTTCCAGGTAAATAGAATGCTAGTTTCTAGAAATTACATTTACCTGTATCTCCGATGCTTTCTGATGTGGCTTTTAAACCTGTCTTTACAGAAGAGGTCCAAATTGCCATTCCAATAATGAAACCAACCTTAGATAAAGTCCAACTGGCTGGACAGGCCTTGCCTCCTGGATTTCCTGCGCCATTTCTTTTTGCTGATGGTCTTTCATCAGTAGAAACACTATTAACCAACATTCAGGTAAATTATTCTCTATAGAGCCACGCTATGTTATGATAGATAAATGTGTTTCTTTTTCAATCTCTTCAAAAAGTTTCAGAAACTATTTTGTATCTGAAATTCTAATTTCTTTTATTTAAATGCTTAGGTTTCCACTGTCTGGCATTATCGATCATGAAGGGGTTTCATACATTGTCTGTTTGACTTAATAGTTGGCAATAATGGTCATATTAAAATTCACCAGTCTCATTATTCCTCCTTTGCTTCTCCCTGCACTTGACCAAGGTCAGCAATGATATGGCACTCCGTTTCTAATAAACCACATCAATGGGATGAATTAGCAAAAGCTATACTGAATGATTCCATGCCACAAAATTGCTCATATATAACATTTAGCTACTTCAAATGCCCAGCTGCATTCCAGGTCTATAGGTTCCTGCTTTTAATTTTTCTGTTTTCCTAGAGGGTGTAAAAGAAACAAATGGATGCATTTTGTCACTGCTTAAACAAAATGGTATTTTCAGTACTTATATTAGTGTGTGTTTTAGGGCCTACTGAAAGTGGCTGTGGACAATGCGCGAGTCCAGGAAAAGCAGATACAGCAGGAAAAGAAGGAGTTAAAGATGGAGCTTTGTAGAGAGAGAGAACTAAGAGAGAGCTTGGAAAGGCAACTCACAGCTGAGCTGCAAAGCAGAGGTGAGTGAATGAAAAATGGAGTTTAGGTATCTATTAAGTGTATAACCCTTTGGCATTTCCAGCTGGAGCTATTGAGGACTCGGAGTTAACTGACATTCATACTTCAGTGTAATGCAGCGGTGGACTAGCACTGGTAATGAAAGATTTAAATTTAATAAAAACAGAATGAAGCACACTTTTCTGTAAGCAGACAGAACAGTGACTGAAGAATTATTTCCTGCAGGGCAACTGGCTGCAGAGAGTTTTGGTTGGTTCTGTGGAGGAAAGCTGATTCAGTTTCATAGCTTTCACATGTATTATTACCACTCTACCTGTGTATTCCCAGTCTGATTTCTTCATTTGACAGCTTTAATTTCTTTTGTTTTCTGCTATTATCCTCCAAGCATTGAGGATTAGTCTTACGAGAAAGATAATATGTCTGTAATTTGGGTATTTGGGTGATTTTTTTTCATTACCTTACTACTTATCTAGCCCACATTTCTGTAGTTTAGGTGCTAGTCAGCTAGTTTTTCTTGTAGATAACTTCAGATAACTATTTGCTTCAGATCTTGCACTTGGGTAGACAGAACTACAAAAACTAGTCTACCCGAGTGCAAGATCTGAAGCAAATAAACCTAGATAATTTTTTTTCCATCAGGAGAGTGAGATACAATAGCAGTCCCCATATGGGGCCTTCTAAGACAAAACCATGACTGTTTAGACCCTTCAGATAATAATAGGCAATTAAATTGGTAAATCTGAATTTTTCGCTGTGATATTGCAAAGGCGGCAGTATTCTTTTTAAAATTCAAATCTGTATCTAACAGAGAGGAGTAGTACTTTATGTGCCAAAAGCTACTTCCAGATTACATCCATGAAATCAGAAAGATAAAACTAGATAAGACCAAAAATGTAGGTGAATTGAAATTAGGTGTGTAGAACAGAGCTGACTGCAGTGCCAGGTCTCTGTAGGAGGCCAGCCCAACCCAGCCCAAACCACAACAACAAAGAAGGGCACTTCTAAGTCAAGTTGTGAAGGGTCAATTACTACTGAAGTTTTTAAATTGCAGTGAGTGCTCGAAAATGTTGCATCACCCCAGTCTAAGTGTGGATGAGACTGGTGTATTTCTATAAAACAAAATTTATCTCCCTGTAGGCAGACAGCACACTGCATTTCCTGAGTCACATTTAAGTCAACAAAAACCTTAACCTATTCGCAAACTTTGTTGGCTTCTGGCTCAGAAGATAATTTCACCAATAATCAATATCCTTAATCAATACCAATATCCTCAGAATTGTTTGTCTTTCAGGTCATCACCACATGCACATCTTTGTTATTATAGAAAGTCAGAGATAGGCTTTTTCACATGGGTTGCTTAATTTTCCAAAGTTACGTTCTACAGATCACATTTTGACATCATGATTTATTAAGTCTCTCAGAGATTTCCCATGTAACGGTATCCTTTTTTTTTCCCCCTCACTGGAGCATTCACAAATCCAGAAAGATCTGTAAAAGTCAATAAGAATTAAGGTGAAAAAGTGGTCACAAAAAGTTACGTAAATACTGTGGATTTTCCCAGAATTTTTCCAAATTTTGTAGTAAACTTTCTAACAATATTTTGTGATTAGAAATTCACAGGTATCTAATATACAGGAGAAGCAAATGAAATAAAAGGGATTGCAAAATACTTCTTGTATAAATTCAACTTTCATTTTAACAATACTTGTGATCAATATTTGCCAGAGTGTACACAATAGCAAACTGACTCTAAAGTAGATGGTGATTTTAAAAGGGCATTTATGTTTAAGCTCATATTCTTTTTAGTCTGATAGTTTTACCTACCTTTTCTAGTGTCGTTGCTTCTCCATTTATTCGATTCGTTGATGAATCCATGGGATTAAGTACTGCTCTGTGGAATTTCCTTGGCAGAGGCAGACATTTTAGATGTAGTTCTGGCCCAAGTAATGGTAACCTGGTGAAAAATAAGGTTAAAGATGGGATTAAGATTGAGGGTTTGAAAAGGAAAAGGCTTAAAAGGTGCATTTTATTGCTTGAATTTATATAGGTGAGGGAATACAATCGTAGCCAATGTCAGCAGTTCACAATGAAGACATAGATCATCTGGCTACAATTAATACTACACAGTTCTCTAGTTATAGTTTTAACTTTATTTATAGTTGGATTTAAGACTGAGAATAGTCAGGAATACTTGTTTTCTGCCGTATCTTATAAGGTTGTACCAATGTACAGGTTAGAGGCTGACCCGCTGGAGAGCAGCTCTGTGGAAAGGGCCCTGGGAGTTCTGGTGGACAACAGGATGACCATGAGCCAGCAATGTGCCCTGGTGGCCAAGAGGGCCAATGGCATCCTGGGGTGCATCAAGTAGAGTGTGGCCAGCAGGTCAAGGGAGATCATCCTTCCCCTCTACTCTGCCTGGTGAGGCCACATCTTGAGTATTGTGTCCAGTTCTGGGCTCCACAGTTCAAGAAGGACAGGGAACTGCTGGAGAGGGTCCATCAGAGGGCTACTGAGATGATTAGGGGATTGGAGCATCTTCCTTAGGAGGAAAGGCTGAGGCACTTGGGTCTTTTTACTCTAGAGAAAAGAAGACTGAGGGGGGATCTTATCAATACTTATAAATACTTAAAGGGAGAGTACCAGGTGGATGGGAACAGTCTTTTTTCAGTGGTGTCCAATGATAGAACAAGAGGTAATGGGCACAAACATAGGAAGTTCCATCTTAATATGAGGAGGAACTTCTTTACTTTGAGGGTGGCAGAGCACTGGCACAGGCTGCCCAGGGAGGTTGTGGAGTCTCCCACACTGGAGACATTCAAAACCCACCTGGACACCATCCTGTGCATCCTGCTCTAGGGGACCCTGCTCTGGCAGGGGGGCTGGACTACATGATCTCCAGAGGTCCCTTCCAACCCTGACGGTTCTGTGATTCTGTAATGGCCTGTGGGTGATCTTTGTCAAGGCACTGTTTCTGCTTTGCGTCTGTGAAGGAGAGAAGATGAGATGACTGTAAAGTGCATTGAGATCTAACACAAAGCTGTACAGGAGCACTCTTACCTGTTTTCAGTCCAAACAGCCAGCTACTATACAGCGTTTTATGGAGTGCTTCAGTAAGAAGGAGAAATTGCTAATGAAGAGAATATACTTGATTTACTTACCAGTGTTATAAGCTTGTTTTCAACATGCTTTCTACCTGGGAAGTTCCATTTTAATTTCTCTCTGAGATTTGCAACATACACCTAATGCTTTTTTGTTTCTCTCCTTTCTTTGGCTTTCCCTCTTTTTTCTCCCACTAGTGATGACATGCAAAAGTACTCATGTTACTCAGCACATACCCCTTCTCTATGCATTTGACCTTTCGTCTGAGTATGTACCCACTTAACCCAGCTTCTCAATAGCCTTACACCTGGCTTCTGTCTTGGGCAGTGGTTCTTTTCATTTCAATTATTCTGCTTCAAAATTCACCCAGCTGCTGCTCCAGTTTTACCAAAAAAATTACCACGTAACTCCATGGAGTTTCACTCTGTATGCCATTGCTACTGACATGTCAGGTTCTCCAACACTGCACACGGACAGTTCACCTGCAGAAATAAATTTCATTTCCTTTTAATGTTAGAAAACATAACTAAAACTGAATCTCTGACACATTCAGAAGACTTCCTCCATCCATGAGGAGTGGTCAGGGCAGACCAGTGTGTTTGGATGATCTTTCTAGATACAGCTAGTGGAGGAGGCATTGAGGAAAAGGTTAGAATGAAGGGTGAGAGATTTATTAATTTTGAGGATGTACATTGCTGCTGTTGCTAGAAATTAGTTTAGCCAATTTTCTGCTCGACCAAACTCCGCAGAACTGTAGCTGGAATTTAGTCCACATTGGTGAATTCTGTGTAACGTGAACCACTGGGCTGGCTCTGAGACTCTTAATATTCTGGTTAGCAGCCTTAAATCCATGGGGCTGTTCCAGAGCAAGACTAAGATTTAAGATCTTTAACAAAATCTAAAGACCTTTCAGATTGTTTGTTGTTTCACTACAGGATATGGCTTGGGTTTTTTTTGTTTTTATATCAGATTCATGCCAGACTTTAATTTTTTTTCTCGAGCTAGAACTGGGCCCTTGAACATTGAATGTAAACTCATTTACTGTCACCATTGTGCTTTAACACCTAAAGCACCACTGTGCTTTAACAGCTATTCTTACAATATATTTACATTTCAGCAACAATTCAGAAACGCTTGAAGAAAGAAAAGAAGGCAAAGAGAAAATTGCAGGAAGCTTTGGAATTTGAGTCAAAGAGAAGAGAACAAGTGGAACAGGCGCTTAAACAGGCTACATCAGGTGACGGTCTCAGGATGTTAAATGGTAATGTCTTAGTTGGCCTTTCACAGTTAGCTTAAAATGATGTTTAATTGAGTGGAAAAAAAGTAAGATGATGCACAAAGCAAATTCCAGAATAAAAAACAACAATCCTTTCCTGAAATAATTAAAAATCTATTTCAGGCCATGTGCTCTGGGTCATGAATTAAAAAAATAAGTAAGTCTGCAACTAGAGAAACAGACAGAGCAGTTTACACAGACTTGACAAGAAATGCTGAATATATTACCAGAGAAATCTGTTACAGTGCCAGCTAAGACAATGTGAAATTTGGTTCCTATAAGGTTCTCTGAACTCTTCTCTCCCAGCAGATTCATTTATAGAACTGCTGAGCTTCATTTTAAAAGCTGTTTGGCTGAAGTTTGCTCAGCCTCAGGACCTATTAAGTTTGTTAAATATGTATCAGCTTTCAGAGCTGACTAGGTTTTGAATACTTCCCAAATACTCTTGTGAAACAAAAGCAAATGAGTTAATCTCCTAAACAGGGTGATTATGTTCTGGATAGTGGGAGGATTTGCCTCTCCTGCTTAATATGGTTCTGACCAAAGTTTAGAGCTTTGTTTTGAATCTTTAAGACTGAATCTAGTTGAGTTTTAATTAATTTCAGTTTTTGTAGCTACGGTTTAGTCTGTGTGTTCCTAGCACGAAGTCTCTGCAGAGGCTGATGAATCAGAGTTATATTCCATCTCTGCTGCATTTGTATATCCTGTAGTCTTTACATTAACTTTGTGCTGCCTACTTTGGGCACTGCTTGCAACTGAGCCATAATAACATAAGCAGACTGCAAAAGCTGCCTGAACTGCTGAGTAAAAATAATGAGTTTAGCTTGTCTTGATTTCTCAGTTGTGAGGGCTACCCAAACTGTTTTTTAAAGTTAGGGCAAGCCTGTCTACGTGAACTGCCATTGCAACACTCTGCAATGGACTGTGAGTTGTGATTTATCTAAAGCACCTAAGAGATATAAACTCCTTAAGTACGAGAGCAACATGTTTCAGAGGCATTCTCATCTGCCGGGTTTTATAGTCCAGCATATCACTGTAACCAGGAGCTGGCTGGCTTTTCTAATGTACTGACAGTGAACGGTGGTGATTCAGGCATGGATATACAGCTTGCAGTTGCACCGTGATAAGGGACAATGACCCAAGGGAGAGCGGATGGGCAGAGCCAGCAGAAACCTTTTCTGCCGCCTCCACGGGGTCAGAAAAATGCCCAGATCAAATCCCACAAATATAGCCAGCACCTTGAGATGAATGTCAGGAAAAAACTAACATCCTGATGTTCTGTAAGGTCATTCACCCAGATTCTTCTGTTGCTGGTAAGCACCTGCCGCTCGCACGACAGTTAGTACTCAGCAGTTCTGGAAGCCACAAATTAAAGGGTACCAACATACCAGCAATGTGATTAACAGATCTTTACATCTGCTATTGTGGGCCTGGCTGCTAACGTTTTGATTTGCAGGCACACTCAGGTAGTCATATATATGTTAGTGCCTGCAAGAAGATGATATTTACATGCTAATCTGATTGCACATGCAAATCAGGTAGCTCATTAGCATCTTAATCCACAATTTAATTGCAGGTACAATTTTATGACAACAAAATGTGAAGGGCTATTCTGAATATTTTTCATTTAACTCTGACGGTCTGTCTCATTTAACAGATGCTGTTACTAGTTACAGATGACTTTGTCATTTTACGTATATACAACATGTACTTTAAAAGGTTTGAAAAGAAAGGACCTTTTTAGATTAATAGATCAGTGCCTTGAACTTTCCTTCAAAACAGGAATCTGAATAAGGGAAGCCCTAATGTAATAGCAGTCACTTGTAATTTTATAAGAAAAAAATTGTATACGTGAAAATATTATTTATTTGCTCATATATATTTATAGGGCTATATACACATACATCCCATATAGTTCATTTACACATGTATTATTAGGATATTACTCATATTACTCTTCTGTGTATGGACTGTACTTTAACGGGTTGCCCTGCTTTGACATAGAGTTTGGTCAGGCTGTAGGGTGACCAGCAAAATGTCATCTTTGTGATAGATGATACTGGCACTCCAACAACTCAAGTGATCTGAGAAAGCAACAGTACAGTTGTTCTCTATTTGACAAAGTCCAGAAGAGGCTTCCACACAGAAAAACCTCCAAACTATATGCGCAGCTCCCTTTCAGGTGTGGATTTTTTCCTGCTGTAATTTCTAAGTGCTGTATTATAAGTGAAGCAGATGTTTCTCCAGGATTCGAGGTGCCATGGATTCAAATCACATACTCTTCATGCTAATCCTTGTTGGCACAAGGTGGATAATGGCATCTGTTATTGTAACACCCTGGGGTGTTCGAGCCCCGCCCCCACCCTGAAGGACTGTGCATACAGAGGTATTATCAATATGAAATTAAGTAGTTCAAAAGTGCATATCATTATGAGACTTTTTCTCAACTTGGGAAAAAGCACAGTCCATTTTGGAAAGCTCTTCTCAGAAATCTGGAAATGTTTCACATATTATCACATATATAATTTTGTTTTGGGTGATAACACATGCTCACAACACCCTGAGCTGAGTCTTTTAAATGCAGTTTTCACAGTCTTTATCTATAACATGCACTCATATAAACTGATACGCGCGCGTGCACACACACATGCTGACTGGCACTGGCTACATAGTATCACAGTTTAATTTCAATTTTTATTTTTCGTATGTCAGATGCTCTTATTCTCCAAGGGAATTTTTCAGACATATTAATATCATGTGTTGGTTTTTATCTGATCGTCAGACAAATGTGAAGCACATTAAAAATAATTCACTGTGAGACCAGTAACGTTTGCACATTTTGGAAATGATTTACTACCGAAAATCCTATGGAGACCAAATGTTTTATGCAAGACCATGTAACTTGGAGATCACCCTAGTTTGCTGTAAATATTTTTCTAAAGATGCATGAGAAAAGGACAAAGGGCAATGCATTAATCTTCAGTGTCACGTCTTTCAGATGCTGGAATCCCAGATATGGAAATAGAACACAACGGAACCCAACATGACAGTGCAGCAATGCAAGGTGCAGTATGTACCCCATCCCATCACAGACACGTTTATCATGAGCCGTACCAAAAATTAAATGAAATGCAGAATAGTTTTTGTCTCCGTTTTCCTGCTTTAAGATAAACGTAAATTACACAACTTCATTTTGGTTTCCCGTTCAATATAGAAAACCTTTGGAAGATCAGTACTTTACAGGAGCGGAAATGAAATTTTTTTAAACAGAGGTGTGGGAAACTCATATTTAGCTCTGAGATATATGTGCTTAGTTCAAAAGTGATTTTCCAAATGATTTATCTTTTTAAAATATTTTACTTCCGATCCTTTCCTGCCTATCAAGATCATAGGTGTTTGCAAAAAATACATAACTGTAGGTGGAAAAGGAAAGTCATGTTCATGCTATGAGCAATTATATATTTTCCTCACTGTTCAGTGACTGTTTGTAAATACAGAACATTCATGTATTATCTGAGTGCTTCCCAAAGAATAATAAATGCATTGTGGCTGTAGGCCTGTGAAATAAGGGAACTGTGTAATCATCTTTTGGGGGAACTAAGATACAGAGACCTTAAGGGTACTTCCATTACCATTGGAAGCCTGTTTGAGACATGCAGAAAATCCATAGTCACCTGTGATAAAATTTGGTCTGAGCAATTTGAACATAGAAATTCTCTGGCTTCAGAGAAAGTCTAGTTTTGTAGTGTTGGTTTTCTATAAAACCAACCTGTCTCTCCCTTCAATCCTGTTCCGTATTCATTACACACCATTCAGTTCTGTGCTGGCTACTGTAGCAGCCTGGAGACAGCTGCCTGTTTCAATATAACTGCTTCTTAGAGCACTTCCACCCTTTCTACTGAATCATGTAATGGTAATGTGTGAAAAATAACGTGAGTTGAAGTAACTAAAGACAGTCCCCTTCTGTGTAGACAGAAGAAGGACTGCCGTACAGTTACAGATACAAACATAACTTCTACCATTTCTCAACTGTTAAAGGCTTGACTTTGCATACCTCTGGTATGCATCTGTCGTCCATCTGTCATCTATACAGGAAAACTTTCAAATATTTTTACTGCTGTCTCTTCTTGTGATGTTAGGTTCATATGCTATGTGTTATAAAGAAGGAGAATCACAGGTTTATTGTAATGCATATATATCCATATAACATATGTGTGTATATATGTACACATATGATTAGAGTTGTGCTCTAAATACTGCAATTGCTCTAAATACTGCAATTGGAAGATCGTTACTGCCAGAAGTAGTTAAAATACTGGATAAGCACTTGGAACACATGTATTTAAATTTGACAAGCAAAATATTGCTGAGGTGTCTGATCTATTTATGATACCTGCTGAGATGAGTGCTCAGTGCTCTTCCAAAAAGAGAGAGAGAGTCAAAGGTGCGTCTGGACAGAATCTAGTAAAAAAAGGAAGTTAATCTCAATTTTCAGTTGAAAAAAGAAAGTTACAGTTGGCTCAAATTGTCTTCCCATTAAAAATTATTGTAAATAACTGTGGGGAAAGTGATGCATAGCCACTTCCAACAACCGTTTACTTACCAGAATGAATTAAGAGAACATTCTTACCCTTCCTGTAGTCTACTGATATACAAGAAAACCTTGTGATTTTATCACTTTTATTTCAGGTTGGGTTTGGTTTTTTTTTTTTATAATCTGATCCCAACTACATTGTTTTTTAGTTTTAACAGTTTTAACAGTTTTTAACAGTATTTTAGTTTTAATCATGAAGTTTTTGTTCAGGTTAAGAGCCTGAAGAAGGGGAGAACTGGATACCCACTACGTTCAGTATCTCTGAGCTTGATGCCCTGCTGCAAAAGCAGACCATGACTTGTGCAGTAGGACTTGTAAACCTGTCCTATACTCCTCAGTGGCAAGGCACCTCCTGTCTTCACCACGTGCGGTGACTTCTGTGACAGTTTTGGTGCAGTAATCCTGTTCAAATGTAAAGTTGTGTTGAGTTTAGTTTTTCACTAAGCACTCCCAGCTGATAAAAAGGTTTCTGAAGAGCTCTGCAGAGCTTGTTTAGATTTCAAAGTGTTTCTGTCCTGCAGCACCGCCTCCTTCATTTTTATTTATGCTGATACTGTAATATCTTTTTATTCTCTTTTCCTTTGATTACAGTTTTTGTGTGTGACAGCTACTATTGCACTGCTCTCTTTAACAATTTGAGCACCCTCTCTCATTGCCCCCTTGATTTGCTGCCTTTGTTTTTTGGGCCCTGGAGGAGGAAGGGTCAAAACACATATATCCCTAATACAAAGCTGTTTCCCAGCTTGCAAAATCTCTGTTGCACAGAAAAAAGCCTTAGCATCAATGCAGACCTTTCTTTTGCTGTTGTCAATAGCTCTGCTGGACAGAAATCTATCATTCACACAGTGCCTCTCCTTTGAAATTCAATTAGTTTCACTGCCAGTATCTCCTTAAGATGGTTTAAAGGAAAATTACAAAAATATTACACAGACACCTTTCACAGTGATTAAGTCATACCATATTTTATGCTGATTTCTTAAAATGATTTTATTAATACAAGCTGTTCATATACTGGGATTCTGATCTGCATTATAAATCTTTTCCATTTAGTTGACTCATTTTCTCTATGCTTTGTATATTAATTGAACGGAAATTTTGTGCAGATGAGCCTGAAAACTTTTTTGAAATTTACAGTCTAATCCATCCTCCATATACCTGATCTTCTGGTGCAGCATAGCTTGATCCGAGAGAAGCTTTTTAGCTGACAAAATAGAAAAGTAATAATTGCTGGAGTCATGAAGCCCCCTGCATAGTTGAGTGGTGCAGGAGAGGGTGATGTGATGCATGCACACAGATACCCTTCTGGTCTTGCTTCCATAACTCACTTGTGGGCCAGCAAGATAGTGCATCAACCATTTTATCAACCAGTCTCCGTTTCACGTAAAATAGACATACTGGGTGTCATTAAGTGCACCTTCAGATCAATGATTTTTGCAAATGACATTCAAGTACCATTCGAGTAGTGCATTTTTGCTGATAAAAGCAAATTAAATTAGCACAACTACAAGTGTGCTGATAAAAACTAAAACCGAACAGCAGCACCATTAGCTAACAAAGTAATATTTTCTCTTTACTGCTTTCTGCCATTTAGTTATTATCCTATTGGAAATCTAATTATAATCCTTTTACTCCCTAGTCAAACTTCACAGTTTTTGCAAGCTTAGCACTGACAAGTGATTTCATTACATTTGATTGCCCGCGCCCAGATTGACTTAACTTCACTCCGAGACCTAAAAGCCCTCTCAGTTTCTCAGATTCCCTGTTTGCACATTACAGCAACAGCTCCTTTAATTAATTAGCATGAACAGCAGTAACATGAACTGCTGAACAGAAAATAACATCATTTTATGATCGCAGGGAGACTTCTCCTTTTGCATGTTTATACCTTAGTTAACTTTTGTATTACTATATTTCATTGTTAGGGGATATTGGAACAATCAGCAAAGCAATGTTATCTTAAAATTTTAAAAAATAGATGTTACCATAATACTTGATGATAACAATTTACAAAAAAATAAAAGACTAAATTTCAAGAAGGCAGCAGTAGCATAGGCAGACTTCCCTGACGTGCAAACAAGGTTCAGAGGAAACGTGGTCCGCTGTACCTGCAACAGGAGGGTGACCCAGGGCTGTTTGTGAAATAATCTGGCAGATTTAGCACAAAAACTCTCAGTAACCATGAATAACTTTTTATTTTTATGTTTGCCAAAGATGAAAGATTGTTGAAGCTTGGAACATATTTTGGGTTTTATTATTTAGAAAACTGGGCTATAGTTTTTTCAATGTTCTGATAAAACCAGTCAGTTTTCAAAGCCAGCCTCTGGTAAAAAGGGTGCAAGGGGGGACTGAAAAGAGAGGGGTAGTGTTTTTAACAACAACTTCATTATGGTGTCAAATTATACCTCCAAACGCTGCTATCTGCTGAAACCAACCACGCTAAGGAATTTCAGAGTAGTCTGCATTTGTCAGAGACAAATTCAACACCTTGGAAATGACAGTGCTATTGTGTTGGTCTTGCTTTCACTGAAAAAAGTGTTCAAGCACCTACAATTCTACGTAAGAAAAGACCAGAACCCTGGGATTAGAAACTCTTGAGATTAAACTAAAGAGAGGCCTGGTATTTTCCTTGTGAGAGGTCTTTGCTATCATCTTCTTCAGTCGAATCTTAGTCCTTTTCTTCCTCCTGTCCGAGCTGTGCTCTGTTCATAGTGCGTGTCCTGCTCTGGATGCTCTGAATTGTTAAACCTCTAGCAGTTAGCTTGTGCTGTGTCGTAGTGCAGTGCTTCTAGAAAAACTCTTTCAAAGTTTGTGTGCAATTACCAGACTGTCATATCTGTGCACATGCTGGCCACACACTGCTGAAAGCCGTCTCATTAGCTGCTAACCAAGGAAAGGACTCTCTTTAGGAACAATTTAGCCATGAGATTACTGTGCTAACTGACTACATGGCTTGCCTGCTGGTGAGACAAATGCAGGGCTTCACAAAATAACAGTATTGCGGATCTTAGTCTCAGTGTTATTTCTACTTCTGGTACGCAGTGTTTTTCTGAATCTCTCTCTCTGTAAGCACATGCACACACACACATATGAGGGAGGAAGCTGAGATTTTTGTGATTTACTGGAAACAGAAGGTGAGGAAAGGTTTCCCCAGGAGACTGTTGAGTGTGAAGGTCCATACCTTTCAATTCTTACAAAGGGCTAAAACATTTGTTCAATAATTCAGTGGCAGTAGGCTTGAGTATTTCCTAAGCAGGAACCACTATGCTACCTCCCTGTTGACTCAAACTGACAACGGCAATCCAGCATCTGCATAGTTTGCATTCAGTGAACATAGTCTTGTCCTTGACTATTGTTACTCATTAGAAATCTTATTTTCTCTACAAGTTCTTAGGTCTATGAACATGGATGTGGAAATACTCAACAGAGTCGACTCAGTAGTCCTAAGCACAAAATCAGTGGGGATGAAACCCCACATGCAGCACTTCCATGAGTGTGCAGCGCTGAAGGGGCAGGTGCCACGGTCCTGCCTGCTGCGGAACGAGGACCCACAGGGAGGAGAGGTCTGGTACCGCTCCCCCAGAGGGAGGCTCATCAGCGCAGCCAGCATCACAGACTGCACATCTGCAGGGGTGGAAAAGAGGCGAATATGAAAGAGTGAGAGATTAAAAGCTAACAAGCCAAACTTCATTAGTACTGCTGCTCTCAGAAGCAGCATTTATTGTTCACAGTCTTCCGTGAGTTGAGAGGAAACCATGCCCTGCTCATGGTGTGTTGTTTTTTCTCTTTCACTGCTGAGTTTGGAAAATATTTACAGATAGAGAAGTGGAAGGGAAAAATTTTGGTGGACAACTAACAAACAGGCAAAGAAGTCAGTTTTACTCACTGTTGTCATTGGGCTGAATGACTAGCCCAAAACCACGAGAGCTGGCTGCAGGCCAGGTCTTGTTTTTTTTATAGTAGTGAAGCGATCCTTTTCTGTGTTTTTCATAATTGTTGTGGTCCTTACCCCACTAGCAGGGGCCTAAGATGCAGCCTCCCTCCAGGCCAGTCAGCGCTCCTGCTTGCTAAGGGGTTTAGGGAAAGAGGATTTTTGAGGGCTTTCATCTGCAGTAGAAGCTAATGCAAACTGTTCTCTGATTTATTTTTTTTCTTTCTGCAAAACAAGAGACTGGTTCAGACTAATTAGCCCCAGCTTTGTAAGTTAGATTTATTGTTACGGCATTGTATTTTCCATGTGTCGCTGCATCCAAAGCTCAGCTTGGCTGTGATCTAACTGACATGGTGACTCTGTTTACGTAGCCTAGGAGGGGTGGAGAGATCAGCTCCTGTCCAGCATACTTGCGGTATCATATAAGACTCTTTGATTCAACCCCTCAAGCAGGAGTTGTGCAAAGCCTCTGAGTGCGCCCAGGTCTGGCACCTGGCTGCCCTTGACCCTCCTGCTGCTCTTCTGTCTGCAGAAACACAGCCACGTCTCAGCTCTACCTATGCTTTGTTTTAGAAGTTCGCCCAACTCTTCCCTCGTCTAAATTGGCAAAGTGGGATTTTCATCTCTGGTACCAATGTTCTCTGCAACATGTAGTGCCGGGGTTTATTTTTTAAATTGTATGAATAATTTACAGTTACTGATACAATAAATTTATCCTTGTTTTCTCATTATGTAGTAGATACCAAATTTCCTTCCTCCAGTGATTTTCTCCTCCAGTTTACAGTGTGGTAAAGTTACCTGAACAATCCCGAACTGTAGCTGCGTTGGTTAATCGCAGCCAGCCGGCTGCGTCGCATTGCTCCCCTTCCTGAACTGGATTTGCACACCAGCATTACTGGGGCACGTTTCTTCATGCAAGTTGTGCGAGTACACGTGGAAATCTTGTTTTAAAGTAGTTGTATGGAAATACAGCTAAATTACTGACTTAAAGATATTACAAACAAAGCCTGACAAAGGATTCAGAAAATTCAGAGCTGCTGAATAGGCTGAAAAAAAAGAAAAAAAAAAAAGAAAAAGAAAAATGTGAATAAATATGCAGATTATAATTATTTAAAGAAAACCTTTAAAGAAAAAGATGAACGATGATATTGTTGCTAAAAGAGAGTGCGAGATGAACACATACCCTGGACTAACAACTTGGGGAAGACACCATCATCCTGAGGGAAAATTACATAGGCTCTGGCTCTCTGAGAAACTGTGAGATCTTTACTTGTCTTATACATTGTGAAGGGGAAAAAAAATCCTTTCTAAATGTCTTGCTTATTAAGCCAGTCATGCATTTCACTGTAGGTTGTAAAGCAGTATAACATGCACAGGGGGCTCATAAGCATATTTTAGTGTTAGGGAATATCATTTATACAGTTTTTATATTGTCAATATTACCCCTAGAGAATGAGATTAGGCTTTAAACTACTGTAAATCTACGCTTTTGCTCACCTTTGTATAATTTCATTTTTTAATAGAATGAAGCCCACATAAATGAATATTTGATTAAGGGATAAACCTAATAAAAGAATACATTTATTGCACGCAGATTTATTCAAATCTTTGTTATATAATACAGTAAAATGCTGTAAAATGGAATGTAGCTTGCAGTCAGCTACACTGAGGGGATGGTGAATATTCTTCAGAAAGATGAATTTGACAACATTGTGTTGTCTTTCATGTATAAGTGGTAGCACAGATGCTCCTAACTCTTTAATTCCTCATAGGTGGTTGCTGTATGGTGTTGTTAATGCCATGGAGTTAAGTTTATTGCACGGCGACAAAAAAAGTATTTTATTTTCTGGAGAATAACTGAGAGCTTTATAAAAAAGGAAATATTTAACTATGCACTTTCTGTTTACTGATCAATAATATCTCCTGGGTGGCTGCACTAATGCTTGAGCTTTGGCATTTACTTTCTCTCTTACAGGTATTCCAAATACCTCCATTGATCTTCCCTTGAGAAATAAAGCGAATAGGAAGGCAAAATTGAAACCTGTTTCAAAGTTTAAATAGTCAGTCCATCAGCCTGCAGTACCTTCAATGACCACCTCTTATCTTAGTTTGAAAAATAATTTTTAAAATACAGTAAAAATATCAAGAATTTAAAAAAATAGTATTAATGATCCAATTTTTGATAAATCAACTCTTCCCTTGAATGCACGACGGGATTCCTCCCCTCCTCTTGCAGAGTCCTCATCACCAAATGCAGCACCGTAAATGTGCGCGCATAGGTGGTCTCTATCTTAGTACAAATATCAAGCATGAAAAATACCAGAGGATGAAGCTGATGCGGAGTGGCCTTTAAATAGCAAGTTATGTATCTCATTTCTGCTGTCTTTCATTGGTATTACATGGACTAATTCACCAAGCACACCTGTAAATCCACTCCCCAACCCCCCGTAGAGGTGGTTGGCCGAGAAGATCCCTTTGCAGCCCTGGCTGCTGAGCCTGGGCCTTCAAAGAGCGTAGGCAGGCGGGCGTTAGGTGCCCAGGACATGTAATGCTTTGGCTGCTTCTGCAGCACGCGGAACTGGTGTGTTACTGGCTCACGAGAAGCACGCTATCGCAGAACTTCAGCCTTCTGGACTGCCTATAAAGAGTATTCATATGATTTTTTGAGGGCAGCCAAACCTGCAGATTCTGCCGGTGGCTACCTTTTTTAGAAGTACAACTTTAATATAGGTTAAATCACCTGCAGCCTGCAATGGGAAGACATCATGTGCAACTTCCTAATAATCAGAAGGAGAAAAAGAAAAAAAAAAAAAAACAAACAAAACAATACCAACCAAAACCCGCAGTGTTCAATATTTGCATTTTTGCTTACCCTGTCCCTGGGCTTTAATATTTGCCCTGCTAAGTTTAAGACAATTTTAATCAGCCAAAGGCCTGAAACTAATTTTAGTCACTTCTTTGGAGGTTCCCATGCTCCCAAATGTTCCTCCAGAGATGTTATGTCTCTGGGTCTTCCGATCTTTATGCTTGTTTACATCCAAAATACATATTAAATCATCCCTGTTTGGAGAGTCTGAGCCTCCTTAAAACCATGAAACATTCAATTACTAATTAGCTGTTTCCTGTTCCTAATGAAGTGAACATGTCGGATTTGGATTAAAATTCAGCTACTGCTCTCCTCTGTTTATGGTTCCAGATGTTTTTGTTTTATCTAGGAGGTTACTTTGACAGCTACTGCTAAATGATAAATCACTCATATTATAGCTGAAATGCATTTTGAAATTGAAATGTGGCAAACTTTGAGATTGCTCCAAGGATCAGTGTCAGTTAGCAGGTCAATACTTGTTCTTTCCTTATGAGTGTTCAGTATTGGCATATGTAAAACAGTAATGGGATAGATGTCAACATTATACAAAATGCTTCTCAATATTATCATTTTGCTATCATCTTCAAGATCAGTACTTGCGGGTTTAGCTGGGTGGATTCATGATTCATTGTATAATGACCAAGAATATGGATTCTTGTTAGCTTTAGCTTCTGTGGGCATTTTAATATTTTTTTTTCTCTGGGCTTAATGTGAAAAATCACAGTTGATAGGTACTATAGCAAAGAATATTTTTATGAAGGAAATAAGTGGCTTTCTACTTGTTTTCCTAAATAAAGAAAAGTAATTTTAACAGAAAAGTGGCAGTTTCTGAATGAAAGAACCGTTTTCCAAAGGACAGATACCGATCTACTTCTATCACATTTTTTAATGCAATGCAGTTTTAACACACTGTTCCCTAGAAGGTTTTGTGCACGTAATAGCATGATGCTGCGTTACTTGGTCTATCTTACAGAGGCATGCAATACAACACAGGCTGCCTTCTGAAAAAAAAGAAGGAAAATGAGTGTTCAATTAAAAAGCAAATGTCATAAAGGCAGAAAATTCAAATAAAAATATTTATAGTCTCTCCTCAGCAGGTGCTGGCTGGCAAGCACCATTGGAAACAAGGCTGGTGTTTTTTTAGCCCAGCTGAGTGCCCACACCTGTCCCACCGGGTTCGAAGGGGGTCACTGCATTTCTCTGCATAACAGCCTCCTCTCCAGGGCTTTGCAGGGCTTTGTCATCACGGGACTCCTTTTTCCAATGTAAAGTGTATTCATGCGATGGATAGTTTATGTCACACATAGATCTGATAATTACGTTTGAGAAAAATAGTCCACAAACAAATAAGGAAACCCACCTGTTTCATTTAATTATAAGATGTGTAATTGACCTTTTTTCTTCTTTCTTTTTTTTCCTCCAGAAAACAGAACATACATCAAACCTACTATTATGTACTGAAGGAAACACCTATTGCTGAAAAATGTATAATGATCACTATTTGAAGACTACATAGTTCATGAAAAACATCCCTTCCAACCTTTGATGCCTTCAGTACTGTGTGAAGAACAGGATTTGTAGCATGAAACTTGAAGGACAATTTCAAGCAATTTACTGTTGCTGCATCGAAAACTGCCGTATTGTCATTAAGAAATATTGAGACTTTTTACAAGCTTACCATACCAAACCAAGCCTGTTGCAACAGATCATTTTTAGGTCCCCGGAGACAGAAAGGAGTTTTAGTATTTTTAAGCACATACAGGAATTATTTCCTCTTCCCCCCCAAAAAGAACTTTTTTTTTTTTTCTAAGGCGGTAGCTATTACTGTATAGCAATGGCACAATGATTTTAAGCCACAAAGGTCCTCACTGGCTGTACATCATACAAGTCCAGTTTATCACTGAAACTGTTCAACATGGAGCTGTTTCGATTGTGTTTATAAATTAAGCTTTGTTTACTGAAGCAGATACTCGATATATATTACGTTTTAAAAAGAAATGTGTGTACATTTTTTAAAAGAATGATGTAAAAATTGTCCTTTCATTAGATGACCAATTCAAAAGTGTGAGCTAAACCCTAACAGCTGACGTAATATGAGGATTATAATTGATGCTTTTTTTTTATGCTCAGTTCAGCTTGGCTTTTGGTCTTTTAAGATGAAAAAAATGAATATGCAGTAGAGTGTTAGAAAATGGAAACTTTTAAGTATGGTTTCTCTGTTGTACCATATTAAGTTAAAGTACACATTCTTTGTTAAAAATGTTCTTGCTAAAAATACAGTATTAAAATTTTTTTTGTTTGACTTTGGAAATCTTTTAACATTTTTTTTGACTGTGAATTCCCATAGTTACTGTACTAATGCAAAACAATATTTTGCACTATTAAAAATACTTGAAGAAATTACATAATAAAGAGGGTGGGTTGGTATTAAACATTTTCTTAATTATTGTATGTTCCAAATTCTAAACTTTGCAGCTGAAACATTCCTTTCTCAAAAAAAGAGGTGACTGAAAGCTGGTTTGAGTCAAATGGAATTAAGTAATCACCTGCTCACTCTCTCCTTCCATTCATGGGTCATAGGCACAATGCTTATTTCCTTACAAACTCATGTTTGTATACACATACTTATGTTTACACACACATGCCCTGTATTAAATCACTGTCACTTAAAAACAAAAAAAGACCTTTAAATAGATCTATGGGGAATATATTTCCTATGATTATGTATATTGCTATCTATATCTGTATGTCTAGTGTCCAAAATTTCATTTATTTTTATCGCTAGGTTTTTTTTTCTGGTTAACGGACTTCTGCTAATGTTCAAAGTGTAGCTTCAAACTATACTATGTAATACAGCAGCAAAGAATCATCTGATTCTTCATTTCTAAAAGAAAACTTTTAGCTTAACCATGTGTCAGTTCAAGAAAACATGCTGGCTTCTGTT
This sequence comes from Ibidorhyncha struthersii, assembly GCA_013398815.1. Lineage (NCBI taxonomy): Eukaryota > Metazoa > Chordata > Aves > Charadriiformes > Charadriidae > Ibidorhyncha > Ibidorhyncha struthersii. The sequence continues at coordinate 748,890 of VZSZ01008383.1, read as the reverse complement.
TTACAGGTGATCAAACTAGTTATCAGAATAGTCTTTCAAAGTACAAACATGGTTTTATTCCATATTATTTTTATTGCAAACATTCTAATAACTGTATTAAGCACACTGGCATTGATTAAACAATAAAAATTGAATGATAGGAAGAAACAGGAGCATGAGGAATTGTGAGTGCTCCCACACTCTTAATGAAAGCTCACGTGTGAGTAAAACACTGCAGCACCTGAAATTAAATTCTACCTTTGACTATTTAATTGTAGTTGCTATTACATCAGGATTTTCTGAAATGAGGGTTGGACCTTATTTCTAAATCTTATTTTTGAAAAGGACTTGAAACAGTCCTTCAGGTACTGCAGCATTTCTGACTGACTGAGTGAACTCTGGTATTGCCCCTGTGAATTGCAGATTTTGAAGAGCGCTCTTTGATGCCTTTTAGAAAGACTTAGTAACTAAATATTTCAGTCTTTGAAGTGGAAGCATTTTTGCATTTTTCTGCAGTCACCATAAAGGCAATTTTAGGTTTGGTTTTTTTTTTTCATCAATGGCTGAGCTTAGGGCTGCATTGATACTGGGTTGATGAGCACGTCATTGATTTCTAATTTGCCCTTCCCAGAATAGTTTTAAATGTCAAAGTACTGGCAAATGAGATTTAGGAAAGTGATAAACTTCAGACACTAAATCTGTTGTTAAGTCCTTACTGAGTAGCTCCTGATAAATATTGACAAACCAAGACACTGAGCTTTTTATGTGTTAGCTCAACCTAACGAGCACACTTGTAACTAACACTTTGTTGGAGAAACCTATTAAAGCCAGAAAAAGCAATGGGTTTGGCCAGTTATGATTGAATAGTTCATACAAAAGTGCAGATTTCAATTTTGTTTTTAATTTCATTCTACCTCCTATCATCTCCTCAGGAATATTCCAAATTACACCCTCCTGCATAGGGGGTCTGACCCCAGAACTGTTACGTAGTTGTTTCTGACTGCTGCAGTACAGGACGTGGGACAGTGATCGTAGAGCCGAGGAGCCATTTCCCACCAGGGACTCAGAGCAGGCAACAGTCACACACTGCAGCACTGTGGGTCAGGGTAAAGCCGTTGCCCACTCCACACACTGACATTCAGGGATTAGGTCTGACATGGCATGTGACTTTTTCTTTTCCTCCGTGCAGTGTACAAAGCCTCAGAGTAGACTTCATCTAGCTCCAGGCACCGCAACTGAGCACAAAAGGCAAGAAAATGAGGAAATTGCTTTCATGTCATATCTTCTAGGTCTTCGCTGATCATGTCATTCAGAGGCAGAGGGAAATGGGATTGTTTATTCAGACAAGACAAGACTAAGGGAAGAATTAATTGTCTTTCATATCTAAAACTAAGCTATAGAGAGCAGGAAAGTAACCTTCCTTGTCTTCTGCGGTTCCACGTCCTGTACAGGTCAGCACGTGCTGCTTTCAGAAAGCTGCACAGGCCCATGATCTCATTCCTGCCTGGTGGTACAGCCCAGCAAACACTGGCAATGTTAAGCTTTTTTTTTTTAATTTCTCATGGACGCAATTTCGCATTCAGCTACAGTTCTCACCCTCCTTGTTCATCTTGTCTTTTAAACAGTGGAACAATCTCAGGAGGAGAGTATTCAGCCTTCACCATGCTCCTCATGTGAGGCAGTGAGCTGAGCAGCCCCAGCTGGCTACAGTGCTGGTAGCCCAAGAGGGACACCACCTCTTTGGGGTGTTGGCTTTTGCATTTTTTTTTTCAAATGAGAATTCCTGAGAGGAGCAGGACTTCTGCAGCACCTGTGTCCTCAGCACCTCCTGAAAGTGGTGGAGCGGAGGGACACTGAAAACACATTTTAATGCAGTGTATGTGCTGCAGGAAGCTCAGCTGGGTGTTCGCAGGCTGGACGGGGGCACTGCCGAGGTTGGGGTGCGGCACCCACAGCCCCACTGCAGCTGCCTCTGGGGCAGCTCCAGTTTCCTACAAAGCATCTCCTTGTTTATAAATTGCCTTTGAAATGGCATTATGCCAATAAAGTTGGTGTTAGCTGGACACAAGGTGATCTTGGCTAAACACAGGCAGGTTAATGGACGATGTATTTCAGCAATTTTATGAATCCTGTGTAATGCAGACTGCTATCGTAATAAACTTTAACAGAATCAATAGTGACCAATCTCAATTTAAAATCTGGATCTATAGTAATACACAGCGAGAACACTCCTCTTTAGAAATGCATGCCTGTGCATTAAAAGCTGAATGCTGGTTTAAGTAATTGCTATCTACAAGTAAGTGGTCCATTAATATATTTATTTACAGAATATATTTGGTAACATGACAAAATGTGGGCTAACCCAAATTGTTATGAATTTCCTTCATGGCCTCAGCTGCTGTCCACAACTGCTCCGGTGTGCAGGGGTGTGTGCACGTGCACAGACTTAGCCCTAAACTACAAGCACGATAATTCACGCCTCGCCGGCCCTGGGCTGAGGATCTGCTACCTTTGGCAGCAATACTGAGACAGAGACTTCCCGCTTCCTCCTGCTGTGGTACCGCAGCATCCTGCCTGTGCTGCTGGTCCTTGCTGGGGTGAAGAGGGAGGGAGACAGAAAGGAATTTACAGAGGCTTGTTTAAAGCCAGGTCATGTGCTGTCATCATTTGTCATACATACCACAAATGTTTAGGCACTTGTAAAATCACTATTAATAAAAATTTTTACTTTAGTTCTGTCTGCACAAAAGGGCCTTTGATGATTTGAAGATGGGATGGAAGGGGAGAAGAAACAAGTATTTTTTAAATGATGAATTTGTAGATTAATTAGAATCCCTACAGTTTTATGTTTGTATATCAAAGAAATCAATTGAAACAGGCCAGTTCAGTGTCAGCACAGCACAACTGCTGCAGCTTGCTCACTTTCCATTAGCCCATCATCCATTTCTGCTTCTGTTGGCCAGCTAACGCTGGCATCTCAATAGATCCTCCTTTGCACGAACTTTGGCGTGTGGTTATCTAAGGTACTGGCAAATATTATTTTTGGAACTTATTTTTGAAAATAAATAAGAACACCCATTATTCTGAGTTCTAGTTATAAATACAGTAAAATTTTACTATGTCTTCATTATGTGATTCTGTTGACATAATCCAAAATTACAAAAGTAAATGGAGCACCATATATTAAAATGCTCTTATGAAAACTGATACTTAACAAATTAGATCTTTTATAATATTTAAACTTTTCAAAAAGACGTTTTGCATGTTTGAAAATGTATGCACTGCTTTTTTTCAAAAAATGACATTGAAATGTGTATTCACTTAGTAGATCCCTTTCACTTTCTATCAGTTCTCTGCTTTTGCTGTCTACAAGAGGGGTTAGTTGTGGGAAAAGGAGAAGTTTTTGCTGTCCCTAAAATGTAATTGCTCACCTTCCTGCTCCCTCAAAGCCACAATGGCTGCCGTAGTTTCCCAGTTTGTTTTCTGTGGCTACTGTATCTGCCTAACTGCAGTCTTACCGCTAAGAGCAATCCAGCGCTGTGCCAGCACAACTGGGACAGCCCGGTGTAATGTTTAAGGTCATTATTTTTAAAACCAACAATCTATCTCAGACACGTTAGGCCATACCTATACCTGCTGCTCCTGGTAACAGAGCAAGTGCCCAGTATTCTGGAATAAATTTTGATCAGTCAGAGGAATGGTGGAGATGAAACAGCCAGAGAACTGGCAATTTCATACTGAACTATAGAGAATTAGCTCTGCTCTAATTAATCATTGTGTGCTTCAGTCAGCCAACAGTGAGACAGATGTATTTATTTTTCACAAGAAAGTCTAAAACAAGATAATGGATAGAAACTTGGTCATTTTGAAATGTTAAGTGAAGACATGGTTTCATCATAGTAAAGTTTGTATCATAGTTCCTTCATAATAAGCCTTGCAATACTATACATCTTATATTAAGGTTATTAAGAGTGCTTTTGAAGTACACAGCCTTATGTAAACATGCATTAAGCAGTTGAGTGTCACAGTATCACATGTAAGTACGCACAGCACCAGGGTGCGGACGCCTTTTGGACTGTGCCAGCAGCTTCCTGCTGGAGAGGCAAAGAAGTGGTTGGGGTCATAGTACATTGACCCCTACCTTTGGAGGGCTGAATACAGGCATGGGGTGCCTACACTGTTCGTGTTTTAGGATCTGGGCTTTGCCTAAAGCTTTAATCTTATTACCAAAAGGCCACATGCCTAAACTGAACTGTTGTTTCCCCACCGCCCCCAAAGTGGCCAAACAGAAAGGAAAAAAACATTGGCATTAAATGAAACAAGATGAATTAGTTAAAAAGAGAAGAAAGAATAAACAGGAATGAAAAATAAACTTTAATTCACTCCAGTGCCAGTAGGATTTGGAATTTAACTTTAATCATATGTGTCACTCTGTATCAGGAAGAAATACCTGGTTTGTGTTTCCCCTGATGATTCCTGCCATTAGCTGAAAGTCTGTTTATTCCCAGAGCTGTGCTGCCATCAGTTGATGATGCTGGGGCACTTACAGAGATGTTTTGGCAGGAAAAATGCTTTATCATTCGTAATATGATTATGAAACATATTTTTCTTTGTAGACCAGTCCAAAGCAATTCCATATAAATTGTTGCATTCTCTCCCTTGGTGTCAATTGGGGGGTGGAGGGGAAGAGGAACCACATCCCAGAAAGTAAGAAAACAGACAAAAAAGCCTAGTAACTTAATTAACAAGGAATAAACTCCCTATTGGACTTCGGGGTTTTTTAGCAGTTCGATAAAACTGGTGAGGACAGAAACGGTACTCAGAGATTTTTGGTGTCAGGTCAGTGCTTTGCATTTTACATAATCATTTACACCTATGCAAAGTAAGCATCTGATAGCATTTGACAGCTGATTTATTAGCATTTGACACCTATATTAAGCATGTTGAAATGACTCTACAATGTGCAAAGCAGTGGAAAAACCACTGTTTCCTTTCATGGCTTTTCCCTGGTAGTTTAATACTGAGATTCCATTGCAAAGGAAAAAATGAATTCCTCACACCCTGACTGTAATTCTTCATTTCATCTAATATTTATTATGTTCAGCGCCTACTAACTTGGAAAAAAGAAAATAAAAGGAAAAAGAGAAAAGCAGTTGTGTTTAATTCACAGACCTGATTCACAGATGCTGGCTCTGAAACCAAATCAAAACCAGGCCAGGCTCATAATACTGCAAGGAGTTACAGAAAACTGAGGTCTGCTATTGTGATGAGAAACACTGCAGGACTAAGACTCTTGATTTATAACAGAGCTGGTAAGTAAATTGCATATTTTTGATAGTTAATGGTTTTTCAAATAAACAGAAATTTCACCAAAGGAAAGTTTTGTTTTCCCTGAAATTATTTTTGGCTTCTTCAAAGCAAACCCTCAAGAAACTCCAAAGCCACGGTATTTCTTTTTCACCGTTTTGAAAACAGGCAGTAACAGACTTTGTTCAGACTCCATGTAAGAAAGAAGGGGTGGATCACTTTAATACTTTCTGGAATGTGGTGAACTTCTCAGTTTTAGAATTACTGAACTAGTTGCACCCAGTGGAAAAAAAAAAAAATCATTGTCACCTACGTGCATAAAAACTTACTGGAGTTCTGAGTTTATAAAAAGTATAAAAGCCCCTTCCCCACCCCAGGAAATCAAGCCCAATAAGAAGGATCATGAACACAGCAATGAGATAGTCTAAATTACGCTATACAATTTGTCAAGCACACGGTTATTTGAAATGCAATTGCCAATGTTATGTGTTGACAGGATGTGATATCTTAATGAAAATAATAATACTGTTTGCTCATCTGGTACCAGCCCAATTTCAAAAAGAAAAGCCTCTCAGATTTCACACATCACAGTAGCTTTTCCAGCTAAAATAATGCGGTAGCTAGTGTAGCATGAATAAGTTAAGTATCTGTGAAGTTCATGGACTGGTGAAGAGGGAGGACCAATTTGCCAAGCTCTAAATTACTGACAGACTGAATGACCCATGTCTAGTCTTGTCACGTTACTTTACACTACACATTGTAACGCAATTCAGCAGAACATAACCTGGAAAAAAAATTACTTCAGCACTAGATTGCAAGACTTTCAAGGTTACAAGTGTTTGATTGTCACGGGGCCCACATTTGCTACATCAATTATAGTGGCCTTTCACTGGCACCCATTGATAAGGTGCAGAAAGCAGCTGTTAGCTTTACCATCACTTGGAATTAAGCTTTCCCATATTTACCACTGTATGTCTTTGGTCTACACAACTTACAAAAAAATCAAAGCCTCTAATGCCCATTGCAAGTCCCCTTTTCTGCGTTCATGACACTGGTTTTATTTTCAGTTCCTTGCTTGCAGCAGTGTACCGAGCCAATTCTCATGAAAGCAGAGTCTTTCCTAAGTCTTTGCTTTCCTTCCTAAACATGTCAAAAGACAACAAAATTATTTATTCTGAAACAAGAAAATAAAGCAGGTAATTTTACTTCCTCAGCATGACAGCTATATCTGAGGGGCAGAGAAAGAAACAAACCCAAACATTTATGTATCTTGTACCCAATAAGGGTAGAAAGTGGAAATAATTAAAGGTATCATTTGCTCAGTCTCAGAGAATGATTGATTTCCAATGATAGTGGCTCCAGTATAGTGCACCCCAGTAGAGAAGATTTTACTTATTTTACAGCTGTGATTTAGAAAGAGACAACTGGCCCAGCTTTACAATTGACGAGATCTATCTGCTTAGGCATTTTCATAATTGAAGACTGAAAGAAAACAAAGATAACATCAGCTGCTGCAAATGGGCTCTGGTTATTTTTGACTTAAGTTTTATTAGGAATTTGAATGTGACATCCCTTCCCGATGAACGCATCCTCAGCCCATTAATGTCAATGAGAGTTATGCTTGTATGGCAGAGAGAGAAGATCTTTTAGTTGTGTATGTCCAGAGTCTGACACACAGCCTCGAGTTCTGTGGCTTACTCAAACAATGACAAGTTAATGAGGTTTTACTTTGCATGCTATATTCCTATAAAAGTAATTTTTTTAATAGTATAATGGATTAATATTTACTTGACAGCCTTTGCATCATTTATTCCCTGGTTTCTGTCTTAGAGTCTTTTAAGATAGAAAGATAGAAATACTCTTTATGCATGCAGTTTATTCTATCTAGAACTATAACCAGCTCTGTTCATTGTGTTGCCTTTCAGCTAGATACTCTAAAGAAAGGAAATTATTGTTAAACTTAGGTATGGGATAAAAAGAAAAAAAAAATGTTAGTGCTGACTCCTGTCCCCATTTTACTACAAGCGGCCCTCCCGCCCCTGTCTCCTCTGCCAATGTGTGTGTGGGGGTGTATGTGTATACGTGCATGTAAAAATAAGATTACCTCAAGCTCATTACTGTCCACTGACAGGGTCCTGCTGTAAAAACTTTTGATGAATAGTCAGCATCTAATTCCTGAGTAATAAAAAAACCCTAAGTTGCTTGCAATCATTATTCCAAATGGAAAAATTAATTGTAAATAACTGGAAGTCAATTAAGGCTGGGTTCTGCCGGGTAATGCAAATCTTTTATAGTTTTGTTTCAGTTAACTGCCTCATTAATGATTTATAGATGTGTATACAGCTGTGGGAACCATAGCATTATCTAATGCACTCAGAGAATAATTACATATGAAAAGAACTACGCAGCTCAAGGGAAAAACTCAGAAATTACTCTCTGCCTTAACTTCAACCATATTAAGACGCAAAGTATTTAGAAACCAACTGTGATGTTTTATCATATTCTTGAGGATTTATAGTCTTTTTAAAAAGGGAAAAATAATTATTTCTAAAAAATATGTATACTTCAGTATAACACAGTACGCAAAAATCAAAACATCTCAAACTGAGAATGTAAGCCATATATTTATTATTTAAAAGCCTAAGTTATAAAACATTCCCATTCCTTCTGTGCATTTTCTATACAGGAAAAAAAAAGACATTTCTACAGTTGAACAATTCATGGCTATAAGTAATTTTGGAAAGACTTCAGGAGTCATATTCCTGGATATAGAAATATATTGGTATTTGTTCTTTGATGACACCATTGTTTGAAGATTGAGGGTTTTTTTTTGTAAAATATTCTTTTCACTCCTGAAACTTATTTAACTTCTAATAGTGTGGTAAACCTAAAGTTTGCACAATTTGCTAGTTATTTCTTATAAACTCCAATCTAGTGATAAACTGCTGTTAGCCATTTGGAAGCACCATGGAGGATCCTTTGTGTTTAAGCCTGCTTCTCTTACTTACAGCTGAGGAGGTCCAGGTCTTTCTTACCAAAATCAGGCATTTGACACCCAGAACCTTCCCTGAAATTTGGAATACAGTTGACTCTGTAGTACTGCGGATCCTCAGTCCAAAGCTTCTAGCATCACCATGAGCAAATTCTCTGTTGCATGTTTGTGTGAACAGGCCAGAAAAGGAGAGTGATCTCACCCTCCATGCTCTGCCTCCCAAAAGCAATTTCATCTTCAGGCCTGAATGAAATCACCACCCCATGCTTTTGTCCATAAAGTGACTCCAGGAAAATAAGTGTGATTGTGGTCAGCTGCTGTTGGTTTGATCTGTTTCTGGCTCCCACTTTGTTTACTACGTGGTTGGTTTTGTGTTCCTTTGAGTTTCCCAGCTCCATATCTGGTCTGCCTTTCACCACCTGTCCCTCACTGTGTCTGGCTTTTCATGGGTATTTCTCCCTGTGGTGTTGGCAATCAAGTTTCCTCTTTCCTTGCTACCACTCTTTTTCCACCTTCCGCCCAGCCAAAGACTGGTGAATTAAAACATCCTCACAGCCACCTCTTTCCCAATTACTGACACAGCACAGGTCCCAGAAGTTTCTTCTTCTTCTTGCTCCTCCTTCACCATATTCTTCAGGACTCTGCTCCCAACTCTCTCCTCTAGCCCAGTGCTCTCAATTTGTTTGCTCCATCAGTTGTGATGTGATCTGTCAGTGCTCCTTCTTACATGTTGTGTGATTTAGGGCAAGTACCTTTTTTGGTGTGATAATTTAGTAATATTAAAATCCTGGACCAGTTATCTATTTGAACTATGCATGGCTAGAGGGATACAAATAACATTATTTTCATTTTGTCTACAGATGCTTAGGCTTTTACATAAAACTTACAACTAACCTGTATCACTCACTTGTTTCACAAATAATGTCAGCACATTTCACCAGCTAGGAAAAAAAGAAATCAGCCTGACATCCTTTTGGGGAGAGGTCAGGTGGGTAAAGGACACCAGAAACTCATTCCATGGTTTCACGGCAGCACTAAAGCACAAACGCTGCTTGGCCACTGGACTGCCACTGCTAGCCAACTGGGCTGTAGGATTAAACGGAGCACAGAAACGTTCAGTATCCCGCTTGCTGTGTCAGAGAGCTTGTTCCCTATAAGAGGGATGCTAAGATGAAAATTCACAAGTTTTGTCTTTGCAGAAAATCTGTGGTATCTTCCTCATGCCTTTTAAAGAACAGGTTTACGTGTTTATAATTATGCTTATATGTTTCTGCTATCACTGAAGAAAACTACTTATTAGAGATTTTATCAACTCCTAGAATAAAGCAGGTTGACGAGGTCTCAGGAGATCATCTATTCCTACCTCCTGCTCAAATACTTATGCATCTACATCAGTGACCATGTGTGACATGAAAATGTAATCAAAGGCATGGGAATAATTTATTTGGAGATTTTATTACCAGAGAATAAAATAAAAATAGATAATTGAAATTGTCATAAAATATTTGTAACTCTGCAGTTGTGTCTTACTTGCTAATAAAACATTACGTTAATCTACAAGAACAAATTAATGACTGCAAATCAAGTATCATTTAGCATTAGAAAAACATACTTTTAATTCTAAGCTTTTGAAGTTGCACTGAATAATCTGCATAAGGAACAGCTAAATAAATCAAGACTCTGCAATCTGGAAAAGAAATTGTGACGAATTCATGAGACAGAGGTCCGTATAATCATTAATGACACAAAGAAAATGACAAGAGAATGACCATTCAGCATTGAATACAATAAATCAGGGCTACCAAATTAAAGTACCAGGTATCAGGGTAAAGCAACAGAAAGAAGGAGTCCTGTGGGACCTCAGCTGGAGGGCTGTTGCTGGGGCATTAGCTTACATCTGGCCAAAGAATGATTCCACAAATTCAGGCAAGAAAACAAAAACAAAATCCCAACAGCAGTTTAGGATGATGAAACACACAGATACAGCCTTTGGCTTAAGACATCCTCATGGATGTACTGGTGGATTTCTAGACACAGAAATGTATAGCCTTGATGCATTCTTGATCCTGCTCTTCCCTTGGCATATTCCTGGGGAGAGCATGGGCTCAGCACCCTTTGATTTGATGCAGTATGGCCATTCTTACCTTCTGCCATCTCTATTTGTACATATTATCTCAGTGCAACTATCACAGCTCTTTCCATTAAGTCTTCCTCAACAGTACCCAGTAATCTTTATGGCCATTTCTTAATTGCTCTTGGAAAATAAAGTAAGGGAAAAAAAAAAGAGGTAACATATTTGGCAAACCATCTTCTAATTAGCAAAATTGTTTAGCAGTTGCTCTTGTTTAACTATAGTTTATTACACATTGCACTGTGAATTGAAAAGAGTTGAAGAAATTCTTAATTCTGGTTTTAATATACTTTATAATCAAAAGGCTAAAATAAAGGCACATCACTATGATTTAATGTATGGTGGAAGACAGGCAGAAAAGCTTTCCAGTCAATATCTGCCAGCTATTAACCATGCCTCTCTCAGATCCCAGTGTTTCATAAAGATGCTCGCTCAGAGACAAATGCAGATCAAATCTGCATCTTAGATCTTTTGCCCCTTAAAGAAAAAGAGGAACACTGAATTATAAACTGGAACTAATGTTTTATTGTGAATTCCTTTACCATCTGAAATTTAACTTAGAGATGTGATTGCTACACACAGTAACTCTGCCATTTTTTTTCTTTATGCTGTCACATGCTCAGATTTTGTAGATCAGATTTAAGAATAAGCTAAACAGCACAAACATTGTAGTGGCACAGGGAACATAAGAGGAATCAGAGACACATGAGACCTCATGAGACTCCCCATCCCACCAGCTGGCCAATGGAAGATGCACAGTTCATGAGACGACAAACTCATTCCCTTCACAGGCACAGCCTGCTTTCCTATCTGTTTTTTTTTTTTTCCTAATCAAATAAGGTCTCATAACTGAAAAATCAGGGCCAAGTAAGCATTTATTTTGTTTCCACACTATATTCTTCATTTGAAAGATTTGTAAATCAGACATGAAAGTCGCTCACTCCTGGTTGAAGTCTGATGTTCCAATGGTTCAAGCTGGGAAAAAAACAAAGTAAATTCTGATCTATTATATTTACTAACATTCCAATTATGCCTTTCCATTTTATACAATTCTGAGGAAAGGCAGGGGGAAATGACACATATTTATCAATGTGGTGTTATACTTTATTCTGACTATATGCCTTTGGCAGTAACTTCAGAAGATGAATGCCAAACATAACCAGCTAATAACTCAAGAGCTATTATTCCGAGTTACAGACACCCTGAAGGAGAGCAGCCTCAGTGATCATTTCTCCTCCTGGATCAAATTTTTGAAGTGTTCCTGTTGGATCAGTGTTTGCACAAGAAATGGTCCCCCTTAATTCTCATGACTTCAGCTGGCTGTACTGTCCTTCCCATGGGGTACAGAGAATACAACAAATGCATGTAGTGAAGACTACTTCTATGGTTTTGCAAAAATCCAAGCAGAGGATGAAAATTCAGAGAAGGCAGTACTGTTACTGAAGCACTGTCTTAGGTTACAGTAGCTATAATTTCCAGGAACAGGTGAAATTCAAAGTTTAGCCTTTTCACAGTTCTGTTATTGTTCATGTGGAGAAGTCTGAAAAAACAGTTGCATTTCTGGTCTACAATGTCAAAGTATAAAAACTTTGCAAGAAGAAACTAGCTATGAATAAACTAAGTAAATTCAAGAAAGTTGATAAATACTATTAGGACTGATGTATATAGGCACTGGCAAAAAAGAAAGAAATGGCATAAACTGACTTGCCTAGAGGCTGAAGAGGATGGGCAGCTGAAGGAGCAAAGAAAATGTGTAGAGAAAAGAAGGAAAAGGATGTGTTAAGAAGTGAAGTGATATGGATCACAACACAGTCACACCAAGTAGGGCTGGAAAATTTTAAAGCAGTGCTTAGAGTTCGGCCTTTCCGTGCTGTATGACGATGTCTGCTTCGTGCTTGCAGCACTCTTTTTGGAAATCCATGCAGATTATTTCCTTTCAGAATCATTACTGCCAGGATGTTGTGATGCAGTCAGTTTCACAGCCAGTGAAAAATTAACAATAAATAAATATTACCTAAAAACAAATAAACCCAACTCTATTAAAATGCAAACATTTGTTTAAAAGTTATTGTACTAAAAGGCAGACACGGGAAACTAAAACATACTAAATGTCATAGCTAGTCCTAACTCCGCTTTTTAAAAAGTATTTACACACTTCTAACTGGAGAAAACAGTGGGAAATTAGGCTGTGAAAACCATGTACCAAACCATATCTTTCCTATGGAATAGGTGAGAATTAAGACTGAGTCAGCTGACATAGTTTAATGTTTCTCCAGATTAAAATTAGCAGTGAATAAAATATATTCACTTTAAACTAATAGATGAATAGTTTACTATATCCTCATCGGAACATGTTTCTCACATGAATATGCATCCATACACAGGTGAAAAAATATTTTGTGAACTGTAAATGCAATTAGCCCTTCAAGTCATGTTTAGTCATTTTTTAAATTGACCGTGAGTCAATGTGTACGTGGGCATGTATGTGCCACATTTTTCGTCCTTGTTCCATGGATTGCCACTAGAATTTCATAAGCTCAAAGCAATACTGGGAAATTCATAAGCACTGTGACCTCATTTGAAAAGCACCTAAAAATGCACTTACTTTTATTATTTAGCTATACAATAATACAATATAACTTTATATGTGATAGCTAATTTTGAAAGCAATATATGCAATTTCATGTTCCTATGGATGGTGAAAAAAGTGTTGTTTTGTCCTTAGACCTGTTAGTCTCCCTTAACATAATACACAAACCAGCAGCAGCAAGACAACACTAATGATGTGTACTTTAACCATAATAATTCCACAGTCCTTACTTATGCTATAAAGGTGATGCATATAGATTTTATAGTTGGTACTGGTATAAAAAACAATGGTATAGTCCAACTACATCAAGCTATAAAGCTATAACAGAAAGTACCAGGATAAAAAAGATAATTTTAGGCAGCTAGGAAGACATAGATGCTATTCATTAAAAAAAAAAAAGAGTAAATCCAAGTTTTAATGGCAATTCTTTTCATATGGGCTCTAAAAGTGTCTGAAATATCACAACTGGCAATTTTTCATAGTGAAGAACAGAAATTTTGGAAAAAATAAATGAATTGAAAGTTTGCTAATCTATTAATGAGCCCTGAACTTATCTGACCTAAAGAAAGGATACACACATCAGATCTGAGCTCTGCCTTCATCCCCAATGACCTTACCCATTCTGTGGGATGATGTTATGGGGCACAGATGTATATATACATACATAAAGTATGCAGGTAGGGGAAGGTGGGTGTGGGTCTGCAAAGACCATCACATGAAAGATCCACCTCATTCTCATTTACAAATGGGGAAAGGGAGGTTAAATAAAGATTCAATAAGTGACTTGTTTAATGCGATATACAAATTTATGGAGGACTGTAATTGCATCAGTTCAAAATGCAGTACATCTCTGCGTCCACAGTCTTCCTAACTGATTCATACTATTAGCTGACTAATAAAGGTGGAGGAAGTGAGATACCATAAAATTCACTCTTTTTAAGATCTCCACTGACTCAATATAAACACAACCTTCACTCTGTAGTTGAGTGACTAAGGTTTGTACCCAGGATGGGTCTACTCTTCCAATTTCAGTGAATACATTGGTATTTAATTCGGTATTAACTGGAGCAAGGAGTTACGGTTTGTACATTAGCATGCTTTCTGTTACAAAAGCTTTTACACTGGATTCCCACACACATAATGTCTAATTTTAAACTTCAGTTTGAAAACCAGGTGCTTCACTAGTTGATATGGCACCGCTAATACTCTTTGTGAAGATGGACTAGGCTGACCACCTTAGGGAACTATTATCTACATACAGCACACATATTTTACATGGTCTTGTTAAAATTATAATCTATCTGAACACTTAAGTCTGTACAATGAAGAGGCCTGTTTGTTTGAATGCGTCTATCCAAAACAAAGGCATAAGCATGTGTATAAACCCATGGTGTATTAGAACCTGTTTTTTGGGAACTAATGAAACACAGATGTAAAAAAATGTGTGAACATGCAAAAGCACTAGAAAATGACAAGATACAACAGGGAAAAACAAAGATGAACCAACGGACTGATTGTGTAAATATAAACCCCATGTTTTAGAATGGCAGAATAGCTAAAAGTCTTTCTGGACTTACAGACAATGAAGTCAAATAAGGGGACCACAAATTTCACAGCGAAGGCAGAGAACAACACTCACTTAAACAGATTTTTTTTCAAGTCCTTAGGGTTTTATTTTCAGTGAAAGGCATTTGAGCTTCATATGAATCACTGTCTACACAACAGCTTGCGGAGAGATGCTACCTTTTTTGCCCAAAGCCCTCCCCATGGGCTTCTTCTGTGCAGCTCCAGTGTCCATATGATCAGGAGTGATCAAGGTGCTTAGCAGACAGCAAGAGCCTTGCAGTGGCCAGGAGCCCTCTCACCATGGCTAACTGGCAGCACAGTCCCTTAGTGGTGGGCTTCTCTCCACACTACAGATAAGACAGTAAGTGGCGGCTTGGTGAGGCTCCAAAAGGGAAGCTATAGATAGCGAAAAATCCTGGTGCTGAGAACTGGTGAAAGGTATTCAACTCATGTGTTAGTGCTTTTCACAGCTTTTGTGTGACAGCTATGTTTGCCGCAGTAATATTTAAGAGAGATCCTAGCTGGCAAACCCCAGGTTCAGTGAAGACATGGGTTCCCCTGAAGAAATGATGAACACTGGTAAGAAGGCCACATGTCCAGTGGTGTGTACCATGTAGAAGCTGTGGATTATTGCCACGCTTCACAAAAGAGTCCAGAAGGGGCAGGAGCTGAAGGAGACAAATTAACATGGTTTGGGTTGCTCCCTGCTTTGACACATGGAAGTGAGATCTCAGCTGAGTCTGAAGGTCCCGGGCTCATTTTAGTTGCATACAGTGCTTATTCAAGGAAAGAAGATTATGGTCCACAATCAGGCTGGGAAACAGCGGTGAGTTTGAATTGCCTTTTTGTTCCATGGCCTCTTTGGTCTTCCTGATTTAGGAGAGCAAGCTAACTGTCCTGATGGACAGTTGATGAAAATTTAATTATTTACGTCCAATAAAGAGATGATATACCTCCATTGGCCAGGAAAATAATCCATATAGTTTAAATTCACAAAGAGAGTATCTTAGTCTACTCCCTTGTCCCTTCATCTTGTGCAGAGTCCAGAAGTAAGAGCGCTTGTTGGTGTCTCCATGCCCTGAAAATAAATCCTTGGCAGTCGTAATGAGGGGACAACGATAGTCAGTGATAGCAAGAAATGACAGAAGTGCAGAATCCAAACCACTCTCATTTTAGTGATTCATTGGTAATATTTCACAGAATCAAGGCCTTTTTTTTTTGTCCCACAGGCTATCGACAGGGCACACATGCATCCATTTATGGAATGGGAAAGGTGGAGCTTGTGTGGGATCTGATGGGTTCTGCTGAGGTAAAACATAGGGGCTCAAGAGCGAAAGCATGACTGTATGTATAGTCAAGCATTCAAAAGAGAAATGCTTACCCGGCTGTATCTGTCAGCCTTCCAGGGCCCAGAGACTAGATGAAAAAAATGGATAAAGATATTTTAAAAAAATCCCCTGGGACCATCTCCTGTATTTAATAAGGAAAAGCACCTTCTGTGCCTCCAATAAAAGTTGAGTCTCTCATGAAGATTTATACCATATTACACGCTGAAATTCAATGTACAACGATACCCTTGTGTACACTGTTGTCAGAATAATAATCTTTGTCTGTCTGATCAACTTATATTTTATGCCAACAACACAGCATTTAATATTACACAGTTTCAGAGGAAGCAAATATATTTATTCATGCAACAACTTGCCCAGTAGCTTAAAGAGACAAAGTAAAAAAAAAAAAAAAGCTTGGAGTTTTTAGGTTAACTTATGATCCACAATACAGATTTCTATGCAATTTTGGCAATTTTATGCAGCAATATAAACTGCGATTCTTAATCTAGTTTGTGAAACTGTCTCACTATTTTATACTGTCATGAGAAATAATACAGTTGGATATGACTGCTGAAGTTTGCTTTTGGCATTTTCCTGAAATGAGGAGACTAAAAATACAAATGGTAATCAACAGCTTTTTTCTGTATTCTGTATTATCATATTCTGTGCTGTATTCTTAGGCTTTGTGTCTCAAAATATATATCAAACACTCAGAGAGAAGATACACACGGACTCCCCCACAATCCAAGTACTCCTTGTCAGAGATCAGTATCTCTTCAGTAGAGGTCTACCCACGATACAGGGCTTGTTCCAAGTGACGCAATACTCTGTCAGATGAAAAAAATTAAGCAATATAGAAAAGCTCTGTTGTATGTAGATCCATTAAATCTGTTCTTCTAGCAGCCTGTGCAGAAAACTGACAGACTTTGAATGATTTATTGTTACCTTTTTAAAGGCATCTACTTTTCACCTTACATCTATTTTTCTTTATATAACAATATCTGACAAAAAAGAAACCTGGGGACACCCCCACCCACCTCACCCCCTGCCACACAAGCTAATGAAAAGATTGTATGTAGAGTTTGGAACAGAAATAAAAGAGGATGGTTAGAAATGTATTTAGAGCAGTATCTGTTCCCCAGTGTGCACACTCATAAAACACAACGGCATACTCACAAAAGAA
This sequence comes from Ibidorhyncha struthersii, assembly GCA_013398815.1. Taxonomy (NCBI): domain Eukaryota; kingdom Metazoa; phylum Chordata; class Aves; order Charadriiformes; family Charadriidae; genus Ibidorhyncha; species Ibidorhyncha struthersii. The sequence goes on along the minus strand of VZSZ01008383.1, from coordinate 731,811 downwards.
AGGTGTGCTAGAATCTTGTAACAATAGTATTTAAACTTCACTTAAAGTTAAGCTTACTATCACTTAGAAAAGGCAAATTCTCATAAGAATGTAATGAAGTAGTTAGATTTCTTCACAGATCCTGCACTTATCAAAATTGTCAAATCCTTTGGCCAGGCTGCATGCCTTTAGGGAAGCATTGCCTGACAATCCATTGGTGACTATTATTGAAACTTTTCCCAAATTTGTTGCATCAAGACACAATTGAAGTTGCAGCTTCCTCATAACAGGATGTGACATCAGTGCCTAAACAAAGTGGCTGATTCCAAAATACACTCATGCACGTGCACACACAGAGAGATAATTTTTATGTAGGACGGAGTTACTGAAATTTGTTGGCCAGGGATTGGCTGTAGCTCCAACACATGGCAGGCATTTCTTTTGCAACTGAAAAAAGGAAACAGCCACCTATTATCAAGCTAATTATCATAACTTTCCTATTTAGTTTTTGATAGACTAATTTATATGTAAGAATTTATACACCAAGTCCATTAATATGAAATAAAATACATGTTTAAATATGGGAGTAGATACCACATGACAGAAATGCGTACAAGAAAAACACACCTACACTATGGGAGTAGAAAAAGCTAAAAGAGGACACATATTAAGTCCTGCTTCGTGATTTATAGGAATTTGTTTGCATACAGCACATTTGGAGTGCTTTGATCACATTAACATTAGCTATTCTATATAAAAGCAAACCAACACTTAGAACCCACATTATACTGTCCCATGGGGAAAAAAAGTCAGTAATAAATGAACTGCCCCCCAAAATAACTCAGACATTCATGTATCAACAGTCTGAAACTATTCCAGAGAGGTGAGAAAGCATCAGAAAACAGAAATGTCTAAAAGAATAAGAGAGATCTTGCACAAGGCCAGCTTAACAAAGATCAGTGAAGTTACGCTGATTTACACCAGCTGAGGAGCTGGCCAATGTCTTTATGTTCTTGAAGCTCAGACTTTAGAAATACGTTCAGTGAGTCTTAGTCACTGTCTGAAAATTAGAAACGAAGATTGTGTTGAGAGTCCCAAAATAGATGTGATCTATTTTTATTGGCAAAGGAAAAAATAGCTCCCTCCTTCCTTCATCAGAAATCTTCAAACCAGATCTGCATGATATGAAGGGAACACTTTTAACCTGGAGAAGCTTTATTTGTAACTCAGTCAAATGTACTTTTAAAATCTCTGTTTGCTGAACAGACCAAATTAATTACTGCTACAATAGGATTATGACTGATAATATTGTATACACAGAAGATTTGAAGTTAAAATTAAAGAAGATTATAATTCTAATAGAAATTATAGATTCTTCATTGAAGAACAGATGTCATTATTTAATAATTAGCGGTACCTAAATATGCTTTTGTTTAGTGGTAGCTTAGTTAAACTGATCATCTTAAAAAAATGCAGATTTTTTTTCTGTTTAAAAAGCATGCTACACATTTTAATGATCTATTTAAAAGATTTCATACACTCCTATAACCTTCTAAATATACACTGTGCAGTATACTGTAACACAAATATCTACATGCCGCAAATACATTGCACATGAACATTTGTGCTTGTCTAACCAGGCACATTAAATTGAGCTACACAGATATGTGTCATGTATTCCCCTTGGATGGTTCAAGCATGCTGCAGCTACAGTAAAATATCACCTGCCACTACTTCTCCATGGTCCCAGTCCTACTCCTATGGAAGTGGAATACTTCATATTTAATAATCAAGGTTTGCTATAGATAGGGAAGAGCCTTGACAAACAAAGGTTGACATTTGTATTTAGACATAGGCTTTTGCGTTCACATTATTTGTATTTATTAATCTGTTAAGTATATTTGTCATATATTTGAGGATGGTGAATCTCAAAACAGTAGAATTTTGCAGCTGGTGGAAAAGAAAATTCCCTTATACATCTTATACAGCTGCATCTTAGGTTAAAATTGTTAAAATAAAGTTTTCCTGAGAGATTCATTTATCCACTGGGAAAAATTTGGAAGATACCCAAGCATTACATTAAATATTACAGCATTTCAGACCTCATACAGGGTCTCCTTTTATGATTTAAAAAATGTCACAGATTTTTCTTTGCATAAAACAATTTGCTTATCCTAGCAGTGTATAATGAAAAGCTAGTTATATAAAATGATACTTAGATTTTATATTTAATGCAAAATGAAGTACGTAGAAACAGCTACTTAAAATATTTTTGCAGGGCTTTTTTTTTTTTTGCTATAAAACAAAGCAGCTATCCCTGTTTCCTATTAATCTTTCTTGATGTATTCTATTCAAGGTGGCCAGCAAACTGATAAGATCTTTCCTTCAGATTTCAAAATTACTGAATCTGGAAATAGTTCTCATTTATCTCATGTGCTGCTGAGAAAACAATCTCAAATCGTTGGTTCTACTGATGAAACTTCCTTAGCAACACAAGGGCTCCAGAATTATTTTTCAAACCTTGTCAATGCTTNATAGACTAAATTGAATTAATAGAAGAAGTGATAAATCTAATAGGGAAATTCCCTAACAATAGTTCAGTGAATAACATTTTAGATTTACCAAGTCTTTTATCATTTAGATGAGAACCTGTAGGGAAATGATTATGTCCCGATGGCATTATAAAAAGCAGGAAAACTGAGCACTTGCACCTGTGCCTTTCTCTGCAGCATAACACACCGCAGCAGGGGCTCTGCATGGGGACTGCACCCCGGGAGACAACGCAGGAGGACCTTCATGCACCTTTTAATTTTGAAGCCTTGGTGTTAGACTGGACACCCAGGATGACATGAGGATGTGGCTCCTCTCCAGAGCAGGAACTTCCAGACCAGCGGAGAAGTCTGCTCTGCTGAAACCTAGATACTGGCCCCTCTGCCTTGCTCATGCTTTTAGATAAGGCTTTTCAGCCATATTCTCTCATGGTATATTATGTTTAGGCCATGTTTTAAACCTTCACCATATGTGGTTTATATTGATTAAGTCTCAAGTGTGCAGCTAGTCCCTTGAAGCTAGATTTCCATATTTGCTGCTGGAGTCTGCAAAGTGTCAGTAGTGCAGGGATTTGGCTTTTAATGTAATTGGAATTGACTAGTTTAAAGCTACTTTATTTCAGGTACCTCCAGTCTCAGGTTAGAGAGTGCTTTCTGCTGTGAAGATTTTTTCTTTCCCTGACACAAACGTTCACCCTAGTTCTCAAATTCACCAGTACTCATCTGACACTTCACAAGTTGCCAAATGTCTACTCAAACACTAAAAACCCCAGTTTCTGCTCAGTTCTAAACTAAGTGTTAGAGGATAGCTGAAAATTAGCAGTAGCATGTCTATCTAGGGCTGAGCAAAAGACACTGAACATTAACACTTTACTGACTGCTAAATGCTGGCTGAGAAGTGTGCTAGTTATCTTCTGCAGTGGTGCTCTTTGCTCTGGGATGGCTTGGCCCTGACAACTCCTTCCCCCCTCTGCCCCAAATTCCTCAGCATTTTTTTAAAGCTAGATTTATTCCTTATGTGTTTTACAGAGTGACTGTCACCCACAGCTGTGTTGCCCAAACTAAAGTGGATACACGCTGTATGCATGAAGAAATGGTCAAGAAGGAAAGGAAATCACTGCTGATACTGTACATGACAAACCATAATATTCTTAAACTATTTGCCTTCAACTTTAAATCTTCAACTACTCCTTGCCACCCTTCAGCCTAACAATAGCTTCTTAAACTTTTAAGAATAGCTTAAGAACCCTTAAGAATAATTCTTAAGAATAGCTTCTTAACCTCCTTCTAAATTAGCTGAGTGCACCTCTTTTGATCCATTCTGCAATGACTTCAGACAGACTATTTAAAGCCAAGGAGATTAAATCAATAAGAAGAGAATGGCAGATAAGATTTCAAATGTCTTAACATGAAAACATCTACTGCACAAGAACACTGTTTAGATATAAGCTGGAAACATGGTACACAGTGAAGTTAAATAGCATTAACATTATTTGCTTCAAGATCTCTCTCTAAAAAGTAGTAAAAAACTACATGGCCTTCTCAGCAAAGAAAATGAAAAGTTCATATAGTTAATATATATATTAGTTGATATCTATCAATGAGTAGAGCAAATTCACATTGCCTTCTTGCCCCATCTCATCCAAGGGTTATCTGAGGCAGTTGTGAGGAAACAGTCTGCACTGCTTTCACCTTCAAATACAAGATTAAGAATTTCAAATGAATCTATTGATGTGACAACAGAAACCTCTATCACTTCTTGGACAGCCTCCAGCAACGCAATACAGGGACACACTTTCAGCAGCTGGGAAACACCAGCAGATGCTAAATTCTGTAATGCATGTCCTCAGCAAAACAGGCTCAGTAGAATACGCAACCCATCCTCCACTTTCTAATCTGGGCTTAAATAAGATTTGTATCAGATTCAAAGGCTTGTCCCTTATCTTCAGACTACTTCTTGGTGGTGGTCCATGATGCCAGGAATGTCAGTTAAAGCAGTAGCTGTAATTGGTTTCTCTGCTCCTCTGACACAGTGGCAGTTTAGCTTCTACTAAACAACTAAAAATTGGCTGTACTGAGCTGGGTCCAAGGGAAAATATGCGTTTAGGAACTGAAGAGCACCACAGACTGCACCACCCTATTCCAGGTTTACATGTCTTATGTATCACAGATACACAGAACAATAACAATATGGATATTGGTTAGACAAGATCCTGACCCCCTGGTCCCTAAATAAGTCAGAAATAAATCCTCTTCTTGAAACTTAAAAGTTGAATTGCACGAGGTCTCTCTGGATAAAGGACATAAGAAGAAATAACACACCAGATATGGTATCCATATACCTGAGGATGCTGTGATAAAACCGTTGCATGTAAGACAGAAGAATCAGTACAGAACAAAGTTTGCCTCAGAAAACACATGCAGTTCTGTTCTGCTAATGGCTCTTACAGATGGTTTTCAACTGACTTACTTGTCTCTGAATATCTTTAACCAGGACCGCAAAAACTATAGAAGTATAGAAGTTGTAGTTCAAATTAAGAACATATTTACCAGATCATAAATAACATGGTTTATACAATAACTGTTTTAGTACTATAAGAACGTTCAGGTGGTAGCAGTGAGATTGAGTTTGGGTTCATGCCACCTTTAGTCACTTACTTAATGATGAATGTAGCCTATTTGCTACATAGTAAATATACCATAATCTATAATTACTATAATCAGCCTAATATATACTTTGGAACATGGCTAGACAAAGGAGTTCAGAGAGGCTAGTAGCTATATATTGTACAAGCCTGTATTTTAAATACTGAGCGCAAGGTCCTCATCTACTACAGGCTGAATGTAATAACAATAATCTCACAGAGGTGTATATAATCACATGCTCTTGTAGCATATCAGTAGTCCACATATCTGTCATCTAGTCACATACACAAATGTCACAATATACTACAAACGTTAAAAAAATTGTGTTGAAGAATTGAGCGGTATAGAACATATCAAGAAAGAAAACCTTATTGTGAGTAGAGTCAGACTTAGCCAATTTAACTCTCTTGGAATAAAAGGAATATTGAAGAAAACAAGAACAGAGGGAGTGAGCAAGCGAGTTTAACAATCTTCCGTCCTCCTCCTAAGTGCTTAGTAAATGCTATTTATTTATTTGAATAGTTATGAACTACGGTATTGCCAAAGTGACGGACACTTCTTCCCCATACGTAATTTAACCAATGGAATATGGGATAGAGTGTGTCAAAGGTACAAATAAATATAAAAAAATTAAAATGCGGAACCCTGGATGTTTTACTAGCCAATTATGTTTTTTAAAAATAAGACCATTAAAATATTTCATATATAAAATGCAAGCAACAAAGTAACCAGTAATTCCTGACATTTGGTTGGTTTGTTAGCTGACAACTGGAAAAACTAAATGCAAAAAGGAGAACAATGTTCGTAGGGATTCCTTCGCAAAGGTAAGACACTATGTATTACAGATTTCAATCTTTAAATTTTTTGGTGTATTTCTATATTACATAAATAATAACCAACACACTACCATTCTGTACTATAAATACATTGCATGAATTCAGATAAAAATTTCGTATTGTTCCCTCCCTCATTTATACCTTTAAAAATCTGCAGCTATGATTTATGCTTTTGAGGATGGCATAATAGAATTTGACATTTTCCAGCTGAGGTGTGGCCTAGTTCCAGCTCCATGCTTCATTACATTGTACTCCCTTTGAGAGGATGAGAAGAGTAAAAATAGCCAGGTTGTTAAAAATGTAAAAAGGCATAAATGAATTCTCACCAGATGTCCTCTTCAATTGTCATTTTCATAAAATTATGGTTGTTAAACTTTTGCTTACCATAAACGACTAGGAATCAATATATGCTATCAACAATGTATCTGGAGGGATTGCTCCCACCTCACTGGCATCCCTTTTTCTTTGCATTCTCCCATCATTTAAATGAAAGACTGTTCTTATTTCAAATAGTACCAAAACTGTGTATTAATGTGAAGAAAAATAACAAACACAGGCTGGGTAGTAGAAGTCTGAACACCAATGCATGTATACATTTAGAGGCATCAAGAAAAAGAATATCTGAACCCACAAGTTATTTTCTTCCTTTTTCATAACAGAGTGAACTTGGAAAAATGCAGATAAGAAAATGAAAGATGGCTCAGCTACCCACATTCCTCTATTTTTGATAACCCACATTTCAGGCACTAGAAGCTTTCATTACCCTCCTTTACTAGGATCAGCTACAGTGCGTTCCTGCTCCCTAGGAAGCTGTTTTTGAGCAGCTACTCCCACCCACATGTGGTGCAGGAGCCAGTAAGCTTAGGGCAGCATATTGCAGCCATCAGAGCGAGAGCCAAGGGGACGAGCCAGCTCCTGGCAGTGGGTCTGGGCCATGCCCACCTGCTGGATGTATATCCCTTTCCCTGCTCAAGGCTCCCTTTATACGCAGATGCAGAAGCCAGTAGCTACCTGGCCCACAAGGCACCTGCACACCAGCACACCAGCACACCTACTCCACTCCATGCTTCCCCACGGCTCTCAGCAGATACCGCTGTCCCTCGCCAACCATACATTCATGGGACAGCTCAGAGGGCTGCCTGGCCCTTGCCCACGTACTTCATGGGTGTGGCACTATGTATAGTGCCGTGTACCGTCATAGTGTGCCTTTAACCAAAAAGCAGTTGTAAGGGTTATAAACACCAAAGGCAATCTGTAAGTTAAAAAAGGAAATAGTTTAATAAATTCCAACATACTGTCTTTTTGGCAAGGAGCAAATGAGAGTGTAAACAACACAGAAAACGCGTTTTCCTTATCCTGCTGGGCAGATTCAGGATGTCTTTATCCTAACATCAAAGCAGCTGGTTTTGGCACCTTCTCTACTTTCCAACTGTATTGTTGTATAACAGGTTAACAGAAATGCCTCACAATTCATTCAAATGTGTTTTGCTGAATGCTGCACCAAATTATAATGTTCAAGTATCAGACCTATTTTATGGTTGTTCTCCCATTGTAAGATGAATGTAAAATAATTGTTTGAAAAGAAAAATAGGAATTATGCCACTTGCAACGGTAAGGGCTCCTGCACATGGGTTGACTTGCTGAATGTCATAGGACGTTTGGGATGAAGATTTCTGCTGTCTGAAGAAAAAGTGCTGTTCTTTTGCCACAAAAGTTGTTACAAACAAGACAGCCAAGAAGACAGATTTTTGAGCTTCCCTCTGAATGGCAAAAGTTTGAGTAGATTACTCAGTATTTGTCAGACTTGAGGTGATTGCCTGTCACTACATAAGGAAGTAAATAGCATTGACAGCTTTATAAAATCAAAATTCAAACCCTGCCAGTGTATGTATCCGCATCACACAGTCCACTGCGAAGACCTTCTGTTTTAGGAACCTGTTGGGCTCAAATGTGAAGAGTAGAAAGAGTGCAGACAATGGCACATGAGCACCAGAGGATGATCCCTGCTGTGTAGTTATGTCCACGTTCTCCAACACACTACCTAGCCCCACCAGAACACCTTAATGATGCACTCAACAGCTACTGGCAATATCCTAAGTATGCTATGCTGTATTGACATATCAGCTTGTTCTGAGCCAGTTTGGACATTTAATGTGACTCTGTATACCTGTATATAGATGTGACCTAAAAAGCTTAAAAAAAATATTATATGATTTTTTTTTTGTTTTATTTTCCCTGCATATCCTTATTCATCCTCAGAAAATCTCTGTGAAGCTTGACATCTATGAATAATCCCTTGTGTAATACTGCTCTTAGCTTCTCCACGCCAGGAGAGCATGAATCTCCTTTGAAATCAGTGACCCTATTACTAATAGTCATCTGATCTGCTACAAATAGAGGGGTGAAAAGCAGAACAATAGGAAGGGTCAAAAAACCCTTGATCAAGTAATTCAGTAAACCTGAAACTGAAGGGGTACACTGGGCTTCAATTAGAGAAAGAGGAGAGGGTGGAGCTTGTTTGATTAAAATAAAAGAGGACTGGTGTCAGGTAAGACTTGGAGCTGCTTGGCTGAAAGTAAACCAGATCTGGTAAGTGAACTTGCTAAAGAGTATCTTATAGGCTGACACAAGAAGCAGCACAGGGTGCCTTGTAAGTAAAGCTGGCATTGAAGCATGCTATAGATGAAGTAAATCAGACTGGTGAAAGAAGTGACAAAAAGAGATGGCAGAGAGCAGGGAGGAAACCAGGACTCTCTCAAACCAGTGGAATAAGCAGTATCAGCTAGGCACAGTTACCCTTGATTGCAGTGTTGGTTTTGTTTCTCTCTAGAATGGGAAAGCATACTTTTACTGCTGGTTATTCTAATAGTTCTTCAAAAAAGGTCTCTAGTGGAGTTAAACATCCAAGCATGTTGGAGAAGCAAGTAGTGATGATATAAATATATTCTAGATTCATACAGGAGGAGTATCATGCATATACATATATAGGTCTACAGGGGAAAAGAAAACAACAAATAGAAAACACTTTATAAANTTTTTTTTTTTTTTTTTTTTAATCTGCAGCTAGGCACATACACAGTAGACCAGTAATACACCATCACCTACAACAAATGTGGACAGTACAGTCTATTGTATTAACAGTAGCCTGACAAATACTAGCGGTTAAGAAATGGCCTGCCAACTCAACTACAGCCAAGAAACAGGTAACTTAATCATTGACCTCTGTAATTTTCAATATTAAATTGTACAAGTCTAGAAAAAAAAAGCATATTTAAGTCTACTCAGCAGAAGAATGCAGCTAACAATCAAATATTTGTCTTCATCCCCTGACTTTTACCTAGAGATTTAGAAGTTTTAAAAATATGGATGCTTTTATTTCTCATTTTGTATAGGCTTCAACATGAACTTCCTCTAAGCGTGAAGGCCAATGGAAAAATTCAGATCTTTCTGCTAATATCATGATTGTAAACATCGGTAAGCAATTCCTCTCTTCAGAAGAACACACTTAGAGACAGGATCATTTGCTAGAATCTTAGAAAATTGTGCAAAACAATTGCAGGGTCATAAACTTCCAAAATGCAATAGTAAACCATATGAATATCTGTATCTTGTCAGTCTTTGCACTGTCAGTGTGCAGTATCATTCTGCTTGTTTTAAAGAAAGACTAGTTATGTTACCTTATCACATTAACAAGTCTCTTAATCTACTATATCTGTGTTATCATCCAACCTTCATTTCAAGTTATCAGCATAACTAAAATGACATGTAAGATTTTAAATACAGTATCACAAGCAATGATTTCAGGGACAAAATATCTACGACTTCAGAATTGTTTATTAACTTAAAAGCAAAAAATAATTAGTTGTTTAATTCTGTCAAAATAAACCTTAATTCCCTGAAGGTTTCTTTCCAACAAAAAAAGCAGAACCTACCTACCTGCTTTTAACCAACGAGACCTTTCATTAGAGACAAAGCAAAATATAAATGCAAATCAAAATACACCCTGCAAATCTTGCTTTGGAAAGTATCACTGAAAAAATCATACTCTGAAAAGGGAATTAAAGATTTCCAGGGAATGGCAGGGACCTCAGTAAAGATATTATAATGTGGCATTTGATGTTCTAGAGGGATTTCAACAAGTTTTGCATGGTCAAATTCCATTAATAAGTTGGCTTTCTTCCAAGGCTGTGTGTGTCCCTCTCATCTGCCATAGTGCCCTAACTGTAAGGAAACCTCACCTCACCTGCTCAGTCACATCTTAGCAATTTTAATTGCTTTTTCTTGCTCATTACAGTACCAAACAGGCTTAGAAAAATCCTAGTATCTTATAATGCAGATTATGTGGGTTATGAGTAGAACAGTAACAATTTTGGTGGTGGTGTAAGAGGATTACAGAGCATATCGGTGAGGAAATGCCACGTGGATGGATATTAATGATGATGTGAGGGGGAATAAGAAAGAATCAATGAAATTGGGGTTTGCAAGTAACTATTCAGGGAGAACCACTATTGCAAGTATTGTCACTACAGTGTTCTGTAATGGATGGCTTTTATTCTTGAGCTACGCTAACATTTGAGTTATAAATACATGTTTACTGTTCCTTTCATTTTGCAAAGCTTGAGTACGTGCAGACTTAGATTATAGCACATTCTGAGCAAGTCTGACTCACAGTTTTTAGCAGATGACCTTTAATTAGTGGGAAGATATTCTATCCATATCATATTCATTCACTTGTCTTACTGGGCATTAGATGGCTGCTGTGAAGCATAAAGGATTTTTTTCGTCCTAATCCCTGTGATGTGACATGATTAATGAGATGAAATTCCCATTTGGAGTTTCCTACCAATCAATAGGCAGATGGGCAGTAGTGGATGTCGAACAACAAGACAGCAGGAGTTGCTTAAGCTCTTGCTACTTTCATAGAGAAAAAATATTTAGAGACATAATTTAAAGGAACAGATAATATCTATTTTTCACATTTCTCTTCTCCTTCAACAGTTGCTTCTTTGTTTTTAATAGAAAGGCAAAAATGCTACTTACATATACATACCACATTAAGTTAAAATAAGTATGTTTGAAAAATCTTAAGGATGTCACCTATGCCAAGTGGGTATACAGCATTAGTATTAAAAAAACATTTGCAAAACAGTGAGACTGATTTTTCTCCACATCCATACGGATATGAATAAACAGATACATCAGAGAAGCCAACAGAATGACAAAACATTAGAATAAAGTCAATGTGAATATAAAATTAAGCCATGACTTTTTTCTTTTTAATACTCCAGTGAAAAATCATATACATTTTCATATCTTACAAAATATACCCTTTTTCAGGAACTTCAGCATCCTACCCCTTAACCCCATGGTCTTTGATACCTAATAATTGACATATAAAATAAAGTAAAGGATTAATCATCTATAAGTTATTCTCAGCTGTGAAAAATTTTGATTTAAGATTATAAAATCTGAAAAAATAATGTGATTTTAAGTCTTTACAGTTTGTCTGCTCTTTCTTGCTAGTAGAATTCATTTAAAAGTGTGGGTAACTTATTAAAATAAATTTTATTATACAATTTTATCTTTACGTGTCTCAAGATTGAAAAACTGAGCCAAATACCTAAAATGAAATGATAGCCAAAAGGCAAAATATGGCAGACTGGTGGATCTTCACCAACCAGTTTAAATCTGAGGATATAATGCAAGTTTCCTAACACTAGTAGCAACAGGTTTCAGGAGACTTCTTTCATAGCCCTCATGTTGATGCTTATTTTCTTCTGGGCAATACTTTTCTGCTCCTTTTAAATAGGACAATTGATACTTAGCTATTTTGTATGTGTAAATGATTTATCTTATATTTCCTTCTCATTGCCTTGCTCTCCTTCCCTCTCTCTCACAAAGATGCACACAGAGTAAAATTCATAACACACGCCTCCTAATGAACAAACTCCCACCGAGCACCAAAGTGCTTAATGATGCTCAGCAGGCAGAGATCTGCAGTTCCCCTATGTGAGCCAATATATAATCATACCACAAGTTAAAATAATATTTAGGTTGCCAAGAGAAACACTGGAAATGTAAGACATGCTAGATTTCCAAATTTTAATTCTGCTTCTTTGTGTGTTCATCCAGTGTCATTAAAAAAAAAAAAAAAAAAAAACACAACCAAAAAACCCCACAACAAAACAGGTACACTGGATAAAGTATACGTGATTATGAAATCAAAATCTCTTTGCAAGACAGCCAAAGTAAATTTAGGCAAACTGCTTTAAATCAGCCTTCAGTAGTTTGCAACCTACTTTGTTTCAGTTTTATATATGCAGTACGCGCTACATTTATCTCATCTTCTTTTCCTTAGTAATGTCTATAGACCAGATTCTGCAATTAATCAGCTCTTTAGGTATAATCCCACCTGCAATGAAGTTTACAATTATTAAATAAGCTTTTTGAAGTGGTTCTTTATTAGGGGGAGGTCTTAAATTAGAACTGGCAGTAAGAAAACTAGCTATCGTGAGCTGTTTTACAAGTACTTTCTAGGATTGCTATTCAAACATATATCAATTTATCCTAGGAAGAATAAAGCAAGCAGATCCTTACACCGGGTGGTGGTAAGCCACAGCTTGTTCCCATCTGCTGGTGAGTTATGAAGATGTAGTTGATACAGGTGAGACTGCAGGTCTCCCTTATGTCCTCAAGCAACTGGGGTTCTCTCCATTCTTCCCTGGCTGGGGGTAGTTGATGAAGAGGTAAATATGTACACACTGTCCTGTTTTTTCTTGGATCCATATCCTTGTGTCCCCTCAGTGTAAGGGATCCTGGAACAATTTGGTTGGGTTTTTTTGGTTGTGGGTTTTTTGGTTTGGGGTCTCTTTTTTTGTTCGTCTGTTTTGGTTTGGTTGTTTTTTTTGTTTTTTTTTTTTTAGAAGAAATTTATGTATACAGGTGTGGTCTGAAATAAGCTATGGACTTAGAATACAAAATCAATTAACGACCAGGTCTCCACCAACAGGCGGTGAGGCACTGCATTGCTGGGGGACCCAAATTCTCACAAAGATCACAGCTGGTGTCCAGCAACTACAAGAAGTTTAGAGATAAGAATGCTCAATAACTTGTTGAATCTGCAAGAAAATAGCAAAGGCCAGGAGGAGAGGAATCAAGAGTCCTGTAATAATTTGGCAAAAATCCCAACAATTGAGACCAATCTCTGTCACTGCTATGGTCCCATGCCAGTGATTTTTGCCATGATTTGGAAAACCAAGGGCATATCTGTAACTAAATTTATTTAAAGGAAAATATGTAGGACTATTACGTGGCTTCTGTGTTCATAACATAGTGTCCTTTCCCCATCTGTTCAGTGATGCTCCTAAAAGGCAGGCATGGAACACCACTGTCCCATTTAGATTGTATCATTAAAGCAGACAGATGAGTATGATGTGTAAAACCAGATATGGATGGGTAGATTATGAACAGGGCAGCAGAATATGTGTACATAAAGCAAAGGAACTGATACTTTGTTAGGTGGTTTAAGAGATTATTGGATTCAATGGCAGACAAGCAATGAACAAGATAATTTAGGAGATTTAGTTGTATAGTACATTACACCTAGCTGTGAGGTCCCTTGAAACCAGATAGCCAAGAGTAGTATTTTCAACTTTTTCTTTGAAGTCTGTCTTCATGCTCAGGGTTTTCTTCATGAAAAGACAATAGTCACTAGTGTGTCAGTTTAGCAAAACAATTAAGCATACTAAAATAACGTACTTAAATGTTTTATTTATGGTAAGGCTCAGTTATATGCATGACCACTTACTCATATTTTTTTTTTCTCTGGACTGCAGTGCAGTGCATGTCTGCAAATTGTTTCACACAATTTTATTCTCTAGATTCTTGACCACGTGCAAGTATGCAGCAAGTTCTGTTGAATAAGTTCACGCTATGAATGTCTTGCCACTTTCTGAGCATTAGTAATTTTTTTCTGGTCTAAAGATTAAATCATTCAACTAAATGCTACAATATTTCTCCACTTCACATTGATTTAGTTAAAATACTGCAAGAACTACACAGCTGAAAAGCTGGGTGTAGTTAACTGTAAGCAAGGATGCTTTTTGTTTCCCCAGGGAATGACATATTCAATTATATATTGGGGGTCTGATTTCCTAAAAGGTTAAATTCAGGAAATACGGGGATTTCAGTCATCTTTGTATTTGACCACAGTCTGAAATTGGATGGGTTCCCAAAGCCAACAAATGCTTCTACTGCATTTACCACCCAGCTTCCTAAAGTGCTCAATTAAAGGCCAATGCTTATTATTTATCCAGTGCCTGTTCTTTGTGTAGCCTACAATTTTCACTGTGGTAAAGCATGCAAGCTTTATCACAAATAAACACATCTTTTGTGTACTATTTTGTTTATTTGTTTATTGATTTTTTTTTAATTTTGTTTTTAATTGGAGGAACTCAGATTCAGTCATCCTTCTGTTTCATGATCATTGCAACACTTAACAGGATGTAAGGCATAGTTTCCCCACTACTGATTATGTAATAGGCAATGCTGATATTCTCATCGTAATCTAACTGTTCAGTACTCGTGTGTGACAACATCTTGCCAAATACCTTTGAGAAATCTATAAGCCTATCTGTTCTATACAGATTATTTCATTTGAGTGAGAAGAAAGGGTTTTAGACATGTTCTGGTCTGATAGATTTTGACCACAATGTAAACAAAAGGTTTGGAAAGTGAAGTTCATAATTATCCTACTGATCATTATACATGTAAAAATGTATTTCTGTGTGATACCTAGATTTGTTGAGAATGAAAGTTCATTACCTTAAAGTGCTCTGGAAGTATGCAAAGCCGAAAAGCCCAAGTTTGAATATTAAAGACAATGCCCCAGGTTAAGATGAATATTTATTGCAAACTTCTGAGAAATGGAAACAGGCTAAGCCATGTCTCCTACATTTATTTAAGTTTTTTTTTTTCACTACATCATAGCAGGAAAATATTAAATATTTTAAGGTATTTCAGTAGGTAATATGAGTATTTTTGCTACGCAAAAATATTTGGTGATATAAAGATTCTGTTTATCAAAAGGAAATGGGAGATAGTTGCTTGAAAGAAATTTGTATTTATAAACAAACTTTTACTTTTAGAAGGGAAAATAAAGGTAGCTGTAAGGGAGAAATATGGGCAATTGCTCTGAACTTCTGCACCATTAACACTTGTGCTGTGTGGAAGAAAGAATAAATAAGGTCTTGTTTTGAAGAAGCTACTTATGAGCTTCCAGCTACAGCTACTGCCTCAGGCTCCTGAAGAAAAAAGCTTCAAGTGCCAAACTCAGCTGAGGTGGTAAGTAGAAGGTATTTCACAGGCAGAAACAGGCTTGCTCTGCCCCTACTTAGCTAGATGACTAAAAAACATCTGAACACTCTTAATACAATGCTGAACTGACTTAAACCAGCCTTTTAAATGCTGGAGTATATTAGCTTGGGCCCAGTGGTAACACTGAGGTTCAGCATGTACAGACCGTGCTCATGCCGCTCTGCTTAGCTTGGAGCATGGGCAGAGCAAAACTCTCTCTGCCAACAAAATCATATGCAGACATGCTGACAGCCTGAGTGTGGTACGAATTGCTACTAAGGTTCTGCTTGCAGACAAATGCAGGAAGCCTATGGGCCACACAAAGGTCATGCTTACCCTGGACTTACGATTGGAAAAGTTTAAAAACCCCTGTCTTCCTCAGCTTTTTGGATTGAGCCTATCTTTATAACTTGGCAGTGTCAGCGCTTGTGGCACATGCAATAGTGGCAAAAAAGTTGTTTTAGTAATAATTTCACCTTGTTGTGAAGAAGCAACAGTGTGTCTGTTCTCATTGACTAGCCAAGACCACTTGGTGGTGGGGAAGATGAAAAGGAGCTCTCTGTATTCTCTACAGTGGCTTTTTAGGAGGAATTATCATTAGCTGCCTTAGAATTCACAGGAATACACCTCTGTTGTTTTATATGTGTATATAAAGCTACAGACATTCTCCAACTGTGGTTTATTGTCCAATAATCCTTCTGTCAGATGGCTCTGAACCAAAGTCCACTGACCACTGCATTCACTGGGTTTCAGTCATACAACCTGAACTATCAGGAAAATGGCTCACCTTCAACTACTCATCAGTGAGCAATAAAGAAAAACGTGGAAAGCTCCCAATACATTCTGGAAAAGATATACTTATATGATCTCTATGTTAAATATATATTACATTTGAGTAAACTTGGATTTTGTTTTTATTTTATAAGCCTTTCTGTTTATAATATCTGTGAGCATATCAGTCTTCATGTATCATGCTTCCATAGGGTCACTGAAACAGAATTTTTTAAAAAAAAAGCCACCTGAAGAGAGAGTCCTACTGTATGTTTAGACATACAAATGGGTATCTTGATTTTCAAGTGCATGAAGCATCCTTTGGCTTCCAGTAAAATAAACACAAGATATCGGTGACTAATGCTTTTAAAACTCAGATGGTCTTCAGTTGTTGAACAGACCAGTGAAGCAGCTGATGTAGAAATTCCTTCAAATTCAAAAAACTTACATCTCTGTTCTGCTAAAAAGACAGATATTTAAAATTTGCTTGCATTATTCTCTTCTTACACAAATATAGAATACTCTAATTTAGACATCTAGTACTTCCCCTCCAAGTAGAGGTTTGACTGGAGGCCATAAAACCCCCATCCCTTTTAAGCTTTTTAACCTAGCCACTGAACATCTGAAGAACCAATAAGTCTCCCAGCTAAAAAAGACCAAACCAACCAACCAACCCCCCAAACCCAGTTCCTTTAAATACAAGTTAATACATTGGGCTTTATATTCCTGAACAAAAAAAAACCCCACCTCCTTTGGAAAAATTAGTTTAGAACTGTCTGTGACCTGGGAAACAGGAAAATCTATAGTCTATCAAAACCAGGCAACAGCAAATGTTAAATTGTGCACATCCAGCCAATTTCCCACCAGGCTTGCACACGCAGAGTTGCTAAAGCTGATTACAACGTAGCATAAATGGAGGTCTAATTAACATAAGAAACTGATCCAAAAGAAAATCCCATCAACATACGTGAAAACTAACCTGATGTGTTTGAAATTCAGCCAACTACAAATTAATTCAACATAGATTACATATACAGGGAGAAAGAGACTCCAGCAGAGTAACTGGCATTGTATTGGTATACATGCCAGAAAGATTCCCTCTTACGCTGTATCCCCTCCCACTCACTAAGATGAATTATGTTTGTGCACCATACATTCCAGCAAGAAACGAAGCAGTGGTCAGCCTCTTATTCTTGATCACTGTAATTTCCTTATAAATTAATTTGTGTTATGTCTCTCTGCCCTTTCTAGACTACTGATTCTGGGCCATATTGTTGTCTTGTAAAAGACGAAGGGACCTTACTACTGCACCCCCGTACTGTAATTTACAGTTGCTGATAGCCTTGATGCTGGCACCACAGCAGTATACGTGGCATTATGGGTATATGAGTGTGGCAGCAAGGAAGGATGTAAAGATGCCTGAACTGTGTATAAAATAAGAATAGTCTGAGAAAAGCTCTGTGTTGTGGTGGCTATATATTCCGATATCCAAGCTAGTCTACAGTGAGCATTGCTCTGTGCTATGGAGCTAACAGCAGAGGTAAGAGCTGACTACAGGTATGTCTACAAGCTCTTACCATGCATGTGATAGCCAACTGCGTGAAGGATGTTCTGATGTAATCCTGATGAAAGCAATTTTGTCTGCTGCTCCTAATTCACAATACTATGTTAACTCTTAGAGTTTATTTATTTCACATAAACTTCATAGAAGCAAAGTAAGGGGTGAATTCACAGAGCTCCATTTATCCTACAGAATTACTGCCCAGGACTACCTTGACATAAACACTCTTACCACATCATAAGTGTTCATATGAGCAATTATTGTAGAAAATTCACACCATAGCCACTGACAGATTTCCTATGCCAAAGGCTTTCAGAATCATCAGAACAAAGTACAACCAGATGCAGAGTACACCACCACACTAGTTTGAGTATAGTGCAAATACCTGAGCCACATCATTTAAACAAAGCAACTTCGGAAATCCTGTTCCTACTCATCCTGCTGCTATGTGACTGAGCAGCAGATACTTGTGTCCTCATGCTGGAGGAAGAACCATTTTTCTTCTCTTTATTGCTATGGTCTCTAGATCTCAAATTATCTGAAATACTGTCTTAGTTAACTTCATATTGCTCTGCCCTTTAGGTCATAGCTGATGTCAGGGCCAGAATATCCTCTAAAACACTGGCAGATGTTTGTTTGAGTGGACTTTTATAGGTCTGAAGCCTCATTAGCTGTTTTCATGACCTGAATACTAATTTAGCAGGGTGATTCCTAGGCTCTTGATCTGAATACTCAGGAAATTTTGATGAATTTCACTCTATGGGTACTAGTTATCATTATTTAGAATAATATACATTAATTTAATAAATACCTTTTATGCCAATAAACATTCTGTTTGAGTATAGCATATGATTAATTAAATCCCTATAGTAAGGCTAAATATTTTAAGTCAAGATGTCCCAGTAAAAAATAAATTGTTGGGTCAAGTGGCAAATGAAAGATATTCAGGATTGGTAACACCTCATTAAAAACCATTTCAACTGCCCTAAGGCATGATGTTAATACACAGTAATTGTCTACCCAGAGTGAATCTTTTTCCAGTTACATGAATAATGCAAAGTAACTATTTAAATATGCTTGTTTATATCTTTAGCAGATTCACGATAGCTTCAAAATTAAAGACTATTTTTTTAATGTTTTATGCTACTATCAGAATTTCACAAATAGGAGAAAGAAGAATAAACCCACTCTCCTCTTCAAGTACAAAATTCCCTTGCAGAAAACAAAGTAAGAAAATAGTTAGGATATCTGTGAATCCCAAGGAATTAGTACTGCTGCTACATCTGCCGCCTTCTTGTTGCTCCAATAATACTGTAAACAAATAACAGGACACCCGTAATAGTAATTTAAACAGCGTGAGTGATGTCTATCGCTGTACCACAGAAAATTACAAAATGTTTTCCAATTGCCTATGTAAAGTTTTGTGTGTGTTCAGCATTTTAACAAAGATTATCGGTAAGCAGTGGAACAGAAGTGGCTTTTAATGTAGGTTAGCTCAAATTCTGATAAATCTCTAGTACCCTCACAATCAGAAGACAATCTTGTTCTTTAATCTGCCTGTAGAAAAAGAATTCATGCAGCACTATCCTTAACAATAAATAAATGATGATAACGTTGCTTTCATTATTCTGCTACATAGTGCACTCAATCTTCTATTAAATGTTGACTGGCTCAATCCTCCAAGCATTCTGTACTCTAGTGTGCCAATCCCAATCCCAGGGAGCAAAAAAGCTCCAGAGGCTGAACCTGAAGTTTCCTGAACGCACTAATATGAGTATAAAAAAAGATGCTGGATTCCTTTGAAAAAAAGCAACTTCCTGAGTAGGGCTTGACTTGGTTGCATCAGTATTCCAGAACACTGAGGGCAGGAGTAGGGAAAAAAACCCAACTGATTGCTGTATCAGAGTGAGAAAACTTTGGTAAGAATCCTACTGAATAGTAAGTGAGGTTGCAAACAACAACAACATGCATATGCTCAAAAAAAAAAAAGTAGAATTTTCCAAGTTAGAGATAATATGCAAAACTTGGGACATCTACAACACATTACAGTACGTGATAATGCTTGGAATACACAGCACACTGGGCATACTTGTAATATCAAAGAAAATAGTATGATTTTCTTAATAAAGTGATTTTGTTCAGGTTTAAGTGTATTTATTATGATGCATTGTGTTAATTTTATTGTGATTCTCAGCCTTTCATGTTTTAAAAATTAGTATTGGAGTTATGCTGACATCTGCAAAAAAATGCAGCAACCATGCAGACAAAAGACATATAAGACACAGCACCAAAATATTGTCTCAGAGGTGCAATGGGATTCAAATTTGCAAATAGAGCAGAACAATTAAAACAAAATTAAACTCAGCCAGACAAGACTTAAATGTTTCATCATAAAGAGACATTTTGCAGGAGCAAATCTTGTGACAGATTTATTCATCACAAAATAATATTTTGATCATATGTTTCAGACTTTGAATGGCTGGAAAAAGGAAGTTTGCATTTCTGCTTGGATTACTATTTTATAAACTGTTACCCAAAATTTTGGAAAAGCTGGAGTTCCTGATGCTATTTCCTAAAATTGACACTTTACAAGATATTTTAGGAAAGTAAATGTCTTGATATGCACTTAACATTGAAATAAGTAGTTTACAGCTTGGGCCAATAAAATTTCTCCCTCTTACCTAAAATAATTTTTACAAAAGTACTTTTGGCTGCAACCACTTGATCAATGATATACAATTTGTGTATTATAATGCTGTCTGTAAGCTGAAAACAAGACTTAATATAGTGCTGCAGAATATTACTGTCATATATGAAGATTTTATGTTATTCATGCCTAGTAGTTAGTCCATATCTTGTATATATATATATATCTTGTAGTCCATTTCTTGTATGTCTGCTCTACTTTAAATACCTCAAAAACATCATCTCTGTTTTGCAATCTAGAATTCTGTTTCAGTTGAACAAGAACATGTTACCACTGGATCGAATTTTTCCTTTAGCACAAGACATAGAGTGACAAACATTACCTCAAAGGCTTGTCATTCCCCAAAGCAGACCCCTCTTCGGATTAAGTAAAATTTCCTGCTCATTTCTGGTAGTCTATCCTGAAGGTTTGTATTAATTAGCATACAAATGTAATTTACGTAACTGTAAATTGTCTCAGTAAAGAACCTTTTATGCTCAGGAAAGACAATTTCCTCTACTAACTACATTATCCTATTGACTTGTATGGGTCCTGTAACAATAAGCTACATAGGGCATGAATCCATACTGTGATATGTGGGGAATTTAAAACCCCATTGCGTTATCAAACAAGCTGCTCTTTTAATTAGACTTCTTAAGCTATATATTTTCACTGTCCATATTCTGAATTTATGATCTAATAAAATCAGGATAGGAAAAATAATAGGAGAAGAAACCATGAAGTTAGACTAATGAGACTGATCAGAATCCACAAAACTGATGAGTTAAGAACATTACCACGAAGGACAGCAGAGAATGAGGGAGAAATATGCCGCCAAAGAGGACACTTGCCTCATCTCTAATGTGTTGTCTCTCCACTTTTTAAGTTAGTTGAGTCCGGATGCTGCTTTACTTAAGTTTTTGACGTGTGCTCCACTAAAACTACAAGGGATAACAAGGGAACCCCAAGCTCAACTAGTAGATTCTTTGGTGTCATGAATCACAGTATCAATGTGCCGCTTAAGCTACTGCTGCCAAAACAGACAAACAATGAAACATAATTCCATGTTCTATTGTACAAAGGTCCTCCCTACTATTTATTTTCAGTGTCTTACTGGACAGCCACCTCGAATTCAAAGTTTCCAATCAGAAGTTGAAAGGAATAGAAAGTTGCTACTGTCTCTTACTTTTCTGAGAGTAGCATTTCTATGTCTTGGTCACCAGTATCTTCAGCCCTGAAAGCTTTCACCAAACTAGTTTCTAATATGTTTACACCATGCTATTAAAGTTAGTCAGAACCTTTCTCTTAAAAAAAACCCAGTACAAATCAATGTCTAGTAAAAGCACTTTCTTGACAATTGACTTGATTAATCTTCCTGCAAAATATTTATTAACTAAGATAATTTGCAGGACTCTGTTCAAAAGTGATTTTTTTCCCAAAATACAACAACATTTAATCTTCATATTACTGTTATTTTTATAACAAGTAATAGTGATGTAAACATGACTAAAGCTGTAATGTAGAAATCCCCTGACTGCCCAAACAGGCAATGCATGCCTTAGTAATAGTAGAGAAAACCCTTTGGGTTTGCACAGATTTTTCAAAATGTAGATATCAATGCTAGAAATAGATACCAGGTAAGTACTGCAGAGTCTGAAGCCCTCTGAAGAAATCAGGAGCAGTTATGATCTCTCTCCTGTTGATGTGTTTCAGCCTTGATTTGAAAGGTCTGTTTTTCAGACAAGCAAGGATAGATCATGCCTACTATACCCTTGGCCTTCCCCGCTGAGAATACCAACAAGAATGTCTCATCTCCATGTGATATTTAATCTAGACTGTAAGCCCCTCAGGGGCAGAGATCACATCTACTTGTCTGTAAAACCTAATGTGCACATATGGCAAAGAACAAATAGTAAAAAGGATCACAGGCAATATGTGATGCTAAGTTTTGTTTATCTTTCGAACATGAGAATATATTTACACCACAATTACTTTCCAGAATATTTAAGCCTGATAAAGCCTGTGCAACTCCAGTCAAAATGCACACAAGGGTGATGTAGTAGTAACGTGAAGTTGCAGTAGTTCAGTGTAGTAACAGGAAGTTTATCAATCATCAGCCTTTCTGAAGAAAAGTGTTCCGTTAATAGTGTTTGATGTTTAAAAGCTAGTTAGGAAGACTGAATCCTTTGATCCTAATGTATATCTGATGTGACAGCTGCTACCTGATTTAAGGAGAACTGGAGAAACTCCAAAAATGGCAACAGAATTTAAAGTCAGGAATAACAGAAGTTTTCAGCCTTTCAATTTTTTTCCTCTTTCTTTCCCTAGTGAAAAAGTAGCATATAGTAGCTCCACACTGTCAGCAATGCACTACTGAGAATTGTTAATCTGTGAATAGGGATCTGGAAAGAATGGTGTTACTCAGCAGTGTGCTAATCACCTGACCACGGCAGTTAAAAATGTCTTCAACACAACAAAAACGTTCATTGCTAGCAGGCTATCACAGGGTAGGTTTGACTATTCTGTTTCCAACTGCAGGTTGTGCCAGAAAAAGCTAGTGTTGCATCTTAAAAGTAATTTAAACGAGCAGCCTGCTTTGGCCAACATGACAATGATCTGAAATAATGCAGGTGAAAAGCTAAAAATTGCCTTCCAAATGCGAACACCCTCTGTTGAAATCATAAAGTATGCACATGATCATTGGGTTAGAGCAGGGAGCCAGCTTTCTGCCAGAGCTGGCATAGGAGTGGAACATTATTTGGATTCAAAAACTATGTTAGATAGGACAACAACATTGTCTTTATGACTCATTTTTGTCAGACTGGATTCAAAACTTATACCAACAAATTTGACATTTCATACTGCTCTGCAGAAAGCAAGTAAAATGAGTCCATGTTTTAAAACAGCAGGGAAGCTTCCAGTGCTACAATTAACTGGTAACATATGCCACTGCTGCCAAGAGGATTTTTAATCTCTTTAAACATTAATGTAGCATTTTTGCTTCTGTCGCAATAAGGCAGCCATCTGTGTTTGAACCTGCTGGGAAACTAGGGATATGTTTACAGAGAGAGAAATAGAGAGAGACAGAGAGGGAGGTAGACATCCATGTTTCTAGACTGAGCATCAAAAATAACAATTCAAACCTTTTAAATAGTATTATTAAGGTGTCATATAGCGGTAGGGAGATTGTTAAAATGCTCAGACTGCTCAATTTAAAACTACAAAAAAAGTAACCCCCAACCCAGCACATATTCTTCTTATTTAATATACTTGTTTTTCAGCATAACTGTGAACAGTTAATAAAGGATTTCATTACCGACTTATTTACAGGAAAATACCAGTTCTATGACTTTGAAACAAACTTCTTACATCATATCAAGCAATCGTAAAAAGGCAAGAGTTCTGTAACTCCCTTCAGCATGAGCCTCCAATTCTGCATTTCTTTAAAGACTATATTCTAACATCAGGATTACTTTAATGGAGTACATCTTTTAAAGTGAATTCAATTCTTGCAAAATATGGGGCACTAAAAATTCTGTATCCCAAAACATACATCCTGTATTTACCTCTACAATCTGAGGCTATTCTGGTAGAGTATCACATCATCTGCCTGTCTTCTTCCTATCCAAAGCTCAGATGACCTTCCTTCCAGTCTTTCTCACTTTACACCGGTAGCAACTAATGCTCTGCGCTGGGCTTTAGCTCAGTTTCACAAATGCCACATAGTATGTGGTCTGTCTGCCCTTTCCCCTCCTCCAGGCCCTGATACGATTGAAGGCACTGGCCAATTCTGACTAAATATGAGCCACTTCAGAGAGAACAATTACTCTAGAACTGTCATGAAACAAAGAGACAGAAAGCAAGCCAAATTTCTCCACAGCAGGCATGCCTTCAACCAGAAATAACCAGGCGATCGAGGCATGTAAGAACTCAGAAACAAGCACAGTCCCACTGAGTCCTGCTCTGCTCTTAAAGGAAAGTGGGTAGGAGTGGGGATGTTCTGGACCAGGGAGGACTAAGGAAGGAGAGAAATTCAAGTGCTGAGGTGGTATAGTAAGGAAGACAGCATTGGGACAGAACCACATGAACCAGGGTCTCATGGCCATGTTTTCAATTTAATTATTTTTTATTAGGAACTAATGTCCTCTGAGAACCAGATACAAAAATACAAGCTCACAGCTACCATCTACAAACAAAGACAAGACTACAGATTCACCCATCTTGGAAAAATACCAGCCCTGCTTTTTTTGCTAAGTTCTGTCAACACTCCTTGGGATGGCATCCTTCAAAATGTGAACAAGTCTCAGGATTGTGCAAGAGATTTGGCCTCAGTAGCATGCACTTCATTCAAAATCATGTCTTAAAAAAACATAACCATTGACCTCTTGCTCCTGGGAAGATCCCAAAGCAGCTCACAGATGCTCAGACAACTGCTGCTGGCTCTAGAGCCAATACACCCTCAACAGCACAAGCCAGCTGGACCCTACCAGGGCCAGCTAACCCACTGAGCAACACGTGGGACAAGTAGCCCCAAAAATCACTACCTGCAAAGGCATGAAAAACATCCCACACTGAGGATGGATTCCTGGTAAAATGCCACCCTGACACAGATTACTGTAGTCTTTATGAACTCATACAGTTAATATTTTTAATTCGGTGGACTAAACTGTTAAGTGCTGACATCCAACATCTTTGGATGAAGCTGCTCAGCAGTTTTAAAAATGTAGCCACACATATTTCGGCCCATTTGTTTTTCCTGGCTACAGCAATTCAGGTGGGAGATTTTAAAGAACTTAAGTATGCTTTTTGCTGTTGGGTTATTGCTGGTTGCTGTGGGTATATTGACTAATGGACGGAAAGGGGATTCAGGAGTGGTCTACTGTGTTATTAAGAATTGTCAAGCAGGAGATAAACCCCCTTTTAAATGGATATGTGCATAGGTTAAAATACATCAGCGTGGATTTAGACACAACTGTATAAACCCTGGAGTGATATTTTTGGCTACAGTTCCTAATTTAGTTTAAATGTAAAATGGCAATAAATAATAGTTATTTCTCACAAAGACAATTAAGTACCTAATATTTATAAAATACTTTGTAACACACAGACCTCTAAAGTCTCGGAAAAATCTTATACTGACTTTTTTGTGATTTATTACATCCCATATATTTGCTGTTATGTCGCATATATTACCCAATGAAAGAAAACCTATATGAAAAAAATGTCTTCCTTTCTCATAATACTTGTTTCAATTTTATCTCCTTTTGTTTAAAACTAGCCTATTCTGAGCCCTTTCTTAGGTTTCCTGAACTCAGAAGTGGCATGTACTAGCTTGTATCTTTATGATCCCTTGAACTCGACAATTAAAAGATAAGTGTAATGCTATGACAAACTATTTCACCTGCCAAAAGTTAAGCTCTAACCAAAATTGTGAACTGCTTGAATTTGAATCACTAAATATGCACTTAAGTATTTAAGAGTTCCCTACATTTTTTTTGCCATTATACTTCAAAAAAGATTTTATCATAAACCAATTCTCTGAGAAAAAAATAAGGTAATCCTGGCAGACAAAAATAATGGCAAGACTAGTGAGAGAAACTGAAAAGAAGGACAGCAAAATTTCGGACAATGACAGTATTTATGAGCCACCTGCACAGAAGCAGTGCAGTTTGTCTAGATGACTCGTCACTGCATTTTTTAGACTATTTTGCCTCACTATTTTTTAATATTTGGGGTTCCAGCTAGATTTCGGCTTTGAAATGACATACGGTGACTGCCTTGGAGTTTGCTTTCTGCCAGGCGCCAGTGAAGGTCGTCAAATATAAAGCAACACAATGGTTAGCAGTGTAGTGAAGTTGCTTAAATTATTTTTTTCTTTTTGAAATTTTCAGCCTTGACTAAACTGATGTCCCTTTGATTGGGAATGTCAACAGAAATGTTAAATAAATCAGCATATCAGCTTTTTAAAGGTGTAAAAATAAATTAAAACTTGAAAATTTGGATTCAACAAGTTGCTAATAAGTTGCTGATCTTTTACAGAATAGAAGATTACAGGTGTTTGTAACTACCCTCCCTGAAGGCCAATCTCAGTTACATGGTTTCATCTCAATTAAATCCAAGTTATTTGATAATTTATCAAATTGAGTGAGTCAATTTTCAAAAGTTTACTTTATCAACTGTTAAATATACCTCTGAATATCTTTCTTGAGTAGACCAGCTTTCTTATTATTGCTTAGAAGGATAACAACGAATACGTCTATTGGTGCATGTGTTTTCCTGTTTCAGTTCTACTTTTGCCTTGTCCCAATCAACATTTAATCTTCCTGGATACAAATTAAGATAGTTCAAACAGCCCAGCCACTCTTTATTATAATAATAAATCAGAAGCAGAATCAAGATTTTCAAAGACAATTAGCTATGGATTTAACCACTTCTAGTTAATTTTCTTTAAAATCTTCATTCTACTTGGTGAGCTAAACCACCACATACAGTTCTCACATTACATGGAATGAGGCTCACTTCTTCACTTAAAGAGGCTTCCACACTCAAACAGACAGGATGATTTAGAAGGCTAGCAATGTTTAATGGGCATATATATTGTTAAACACATCGTGAGTATAACTAACACAGAGTGAATATACTGAAATGATCAAGATACAGTTCCTATTCATTTTTATGCCAGAACTCTATCAGACTTGAATGAGTAAAAGACAAAACCATTATTCTGCTCCTTATTCCACCACTGGAAAGCTAAACTCCAGCACTACAGCTCTCAGACATACTCATTGTCCTTATATTAGCACTCTAGCGGCGGGGGTCAGGTGGTGGTTTTGTTTGGTTTTTTTTTTTTTTTCTTTTCCGTGTTCTCAATTTTTGGTCAATGCTGCTTTCCAAAAACTAATATTGTTGGCTCAGATATGAATTATTGATCTTCTGATTGGAAGTTTACTGGTGCCGTCTCACAGAACAGAACATGTAATTTTATCTCATGCAGGACACTTATCAACTGCTAGAAATATCATGTTCAAAATCATGTCATGACCAAATTCAAAGTCCGTTTCTTCTGTCATCAGTTCCCTACCATTGTCGGAACTTTCCTTACACACAAATCAAACTGATTTTCCCTCTCACTCTGGATCAATTTCCTTCCACAATAAAAATCAATTCTCAGTCACTTTGTCCTCCACAGTCAAAGTCAATTTCCCTCATGCTGACATACATATTCAAATATCTCCCTCTGTAACTCAACACTCCTTAGTACATGCACCATCAGCATCAATACAACCCACAATCAAGTCTTTATGAATTGATTTGGTTTACCCACAGCCAAACAAAATTAATCCCCACTCACACTTGCTGGATCAATTTCCTCATCCTGGCTGAAATCTGTTTCCCATCACTGACCATCCTGTTCCTGCCTTCATCATGCAGAAACGTGTTTCTGCCCTGACTTTTGCCCTTCAGAAACTCTGGTCTTCTCCTACTAGCAAGTCCCTTTCAGGTTTTCATTCCAGCTTTCCCCTTTTTTATTCCTTGTTCACAACTGGTAGAAGTCCCAGAACACATATTCCATTCTCTTCTTCCTTTACGTCACACCTCTGTCCGAGGTCTCTTACATGGTATTCCTTCCTAATTCAGTGTTCCCTGATTTCCATACATCTGCTTTTCTTCATTGTGGTTTCTTCATCCCTCATTAAAACTCCACTAGTCTTCTTTTCCTTGAAGCATCTAGTCTTATTTCACAGGGCATAGATCTTACCATGTTGTCTCCATTAAGCAGCCGACGCCTGGACTGAGGGCTGCTAAGGTATTAGGGGCCTCTTCTTGACATGTAGGAAGAATAACAATCCATCCCTCCTAAGAAGTTGTTTCAGCAACAGGTTCCAATAACACCAGTACCCCTACACGTGAGGCAGTCCAGCTCTGACAGATGGAGTGAGACTAGCTACATTTTACTTCCATGGAATTGCAGAGGGCCTACTATGGGTGACATATTGGGAAGATATTTTCGGCTTTAGGAGACCCCTCAATATTCCTTAAAACCCAATAAATACCTTTTATTTTGATGTTGAAACACAAGAGCACATGGTAGGCATAGGAAGAAAACTTTCAAATTTACATACTATGCCCTCGTAAAATAGTCTAGTTGAGTCTCTCAGAGTTCAAAAAGAACCTCTTTGTAACAAGCATTTTTTAATTTTCTCAACATACATTTAGCAAAATCCCATTTCACTTTATTCTGTTTCAACTATAAAGATGAAAATATACAAACTCTGTTCACAGTGTTATCTTTTTAGTACCAATTACTACTATCTTGGAAGGTAATTCCAAAATGTAAGTGGTGACAGAATAAAATTAAAAAGGATGTGTCGTGGAGTTATAGTCGCACGGAGTTTGAAGCTTATTCATGTACAGGAATGTATTTCATTTAGAACCGTAGGATGGTCTTAATATCTGGAATATTTTCCTTTAAAAAAAAAAAACATTTAGTGGTTCACTATGTTAAACATAAGTTGAAATACTTCATTGGATCAAGGAATTAATTCTACCAGTCCCTTTTCTTCCCTTTTATTTATTCACTTACTTTGCACAAGGTGCTAGCACTTTCGTACATACTGATCTTTTGAGATTTCAATACATAGTTATTGGAAATATATCACAGTTGCTGTAAATTGTCACAATTCCATTAACTATCTTCTCTGAACATCTCAGACCCAATGCTTCCCTCTAACAAATATTTGTGGGATGTCATTTTCTACAAAATGTTTTACAGATGGACTCTAAAGAAAACCCACCCACTCATCATATGTCTCTCATGGTGGTTTTATACCTTTTTGTGTATTTTCTTCCAGTCTTTTCTGACTATGTTTTGAGAATAATTGTTCTATAGCTCAAGAAGAAAGAAAAATGAAGACACAAGCAAATATTCTAAATAATATCCAACCAGAGTTTCACCATCATTCAGGTTTTGAGTAACACTTATGCTGGAGTTAGATATGATAGAAAAGTGTATGCAGAAAACAAAGGAGATCAACAGCCAAGTTTTGGTGTGGAAATATTAGATGTCATATGCAGAATATCTAAAACAAATTATAAGGTCTGATGACATTCACCTTGAACTTTATTTCAATGCATAAAACTGGAAGACCTGCAACTGCAGTGCCTAGACTGTGTTAAAGTGCTAATGTAATATGCTTCAAAGTTTTTGACAAATGCATAATGATACTGATCACAGAATTGTTCCTCAGTCACTTCCACAATACTATTCTGTTTGATACAAACTTCACAATACTGTGCTCTTTCTAGCAGATTTTTCTCCCCCAAAATAAAATTTACATTACTTTAGGAGAAAGTAATTTTATTCATTTACGATTGTCTTTAGCTATTACCTCTACCAGCATTTAAAAACTGCAATACTATTTATGTGGCCTGTTTGCATTTAAACTCAGTGCAAAAAAAAGGAAAAGCTTTCAACAGTCATCATAAGTGCAAACAACAAAACAAAACAGTTATTTTGTTGGCATAGAGCAAGTCATGGCTGACTGCTTTCCTGGAAACCTAGTGTATGAGGGTTCCAGTTCCATCCTCTTTATAAATGTATTAGTACCTATTGTTTTAGCACCAGGTGCACATGTTTGTCTACAAATTATTTTCCTTCTGAAGGCCAAAGAACAAAAGCAAAAAAAAACTAAATTGGAAAATAACCTCATCCAAGCTCATATACAGGAAATCCAACACTCCCAGCTATATCATTCCAAAAAGCATGAAGACAACACAAGGGAACTGCTATGTGTGCATTATAGAGAGAAAAAGGACAATATTTACTCAAGAAAACTCAGACCCACTGAGAGATTAAGGGAAGAAATGTTTTTCCCTTTACAGCAAGCCAGTATGAGTCTTATGAGCCACTCCTGCTTAGTGTGACCCTGCAGCTGCCAGCACTAACAGGGACATTCTCATTGCACTGAGAGACCTCATGAAAGCTGATGTAGCCCCCAATGTGTTCTCAGCCACTGTCTTTCATTCATGTAATAACCAGTAGCAAGCTACCTTCTGCCTTGCACTGCAACTTCTGACTATCTTACTTCTTTAATTTGAGGTACATCTGGTTACCCATTTTCTTCTCAAGTTCCAAGTGTAACGTTGTCTTTGATTTCAGTAACAGTGTGATCTAATTATTTAGCAATAAAATAAAAATCTGAAATCTATTTTATCACTTATTTTACCATAGGTCTTGCTGTAGAGTCAGAAAAATGAAATTCTTCTGTTAAATGACTGAAAGTGTGCTCAAAATGTAAAGTTACATGATGCATTGTTTTTCCATTTTCTTTTTTCCTCTCCAAAGACTTGGCTGAAAGACTGCATGGCTGAAGTGCTGTACCCATGTAAAAAAGGATCAGATACATAAGAAGAAACAGATGAATGGCACTAAAAAGGGTGAAAATACTTTACATTTTACTGGAATTTTTACAGTGATCTCACTCCTGCTATTCAAATTAGATAAATCCTTGCAGCTCCTTGTAATTACATTGTAATGACAAACAATGGATACAATGATCTGAAGCAATTTTGGAAAACATCACACAGAAAATCTACAGCAGATCTTTGTGCCCTAAGTGTTTAATGTCAAAAGCTATAGAGAAATCCACTCAGGTACCGCAAGATTTCTGCAACTCTGGTTTTCCAATTTTCCAATTTTGATTTTTGACAACTTACATAGTCACCTAAGAGACAAAATTAATCCTCTTACACTGACAGTACAACAAGCAGCACCACTGCTATTAAGAAGCAGATATTAGTCAGGATATAACCAAATAAAGATTTCAATTTAAGCTGTCATATTTAGAGAGCCTTAAAGATCTGACACTGTTACTCTTACAACAAAAAGCTATGAAGAAACAAGGTGAATTATATGCACGATAAGAATTTGGGAAGGGAGGGACTTATCCTGACAGATCAGTACAATGTCCAAATCTACTAAGCAAAGTCACTCCTCCATAGGGAAGTATTTAATTTCGAAAGGCCATTTTAGCCCTATGCAAAGTCAAAAGAATACATTAGTTTCACCTGTGACCCCTTTTTGCCTAAGATCACATAGGTAATTTCAGCAGCTCAGAACAGGAAAGCAAGGTGTTACAGTTGCCAATAGTGATTTCCACAAACACAGTTCCCAGATTTCTATGTTAAAATCTTTTTAGAAACTCTACTCTTGAGAAGCACAGGTATGGGTTTAGTATTCATGGGTACAGGTACCAATAACATTGTGCATTTGTTTAGCTTTTACTGAAATATGCTGCTTGGCTCAGTAATGACACAGTTCAGAAATAGACGTCTAGAGAGTCATTAAAGTTTTAAGCCATATGGACAACATTCACCTCTGAGGCAGTGACAGAGAAGTAATCGGGTGGAATAAAGGGGAAAAGAGACTTGGGAGCCAGTAGACGAGTTTGCTGCTCAGAGAAAACACATGAAGAAAAGAATGGGAAAGGGGAGTTTCTTGAGAGGGGCAAGAGGCTTCAAAAGTGGAATGTTTTCACTTACTTTTTTACCCATCCTGGTTCAGTGTGTCACCAGTAGATTGGCATACAAGGCCATCTCTCCTATGAAGAGCCTCCAGGCTCTTTCTCCTTCCATGATGAAGCTCTCTGCTGACAAGTTCGATTCCAGTCTCAAAAAAGTAGTCCTAGGTAGGTCTGTGGGTAAAAAAGGTGGATGTTTACTCTGGGTGTGGTTTGAACCACCTTGGATTTAGGAATGAATGAGGCAGATTAAGGAAAAGGTAATAAAAGTCACAGTGAGAAGGCCTATGGTCAGGCAGTCTCTTCCTCTAGAGGTTCACCGCTGAGTTTAAATGAGTAAGTGAATCTTAGCTGGCAATAACAGGTAATGTTCTACTTTAGTTATACATAACGCAGAAAATAACACTCAGAAATTATTATTGCCTTCCTATGTAAAATGATTTTGTGAAAAAATGAATGCAAAAAAAAGGTAGGCTCCAAATATGTCTCATACTTGGATTTTGGGGTGGAGTAAATAGGGAAACGGGGAACCAGGGGACGACTGCAAACTCACCTGAAGTGCAGAAGCCGAAAGCATGAAATGAAGCCAAAGCAATTAAGCATATGTAAACTGCTGCTAGCAGGGAGGATGTAAATTACCTGTATATTTGACTTTCCAAATTATTAAGGAATGTTCAGAAGGGAAATCATCAGTCTTGGGGGTGATGGGATCAGCTAAGTATGTAGGAATCCAGGTGACAGAAGAGAGGAGACAGGAACACTTTTCTGCTTTTAGAGGTGTGGTGTCCCCTCCCCGTATAAAAACAGCAGTAGAAGTAACAGTAGGTGAAAGGAAAAACCTGAGAATTAAATTACAATTCCAAAGTTTGATACAGATGGAGACAATTCTCTTTTTTCCAGTCCCTTAAACCTTGTATCAGAGGAAGACGGTACTATGCCAGTTGTGGAAGGTAAAGGAAGGGTAGCAGCTGTCTATCGTGTGGAAACAATTAAGGCAGGAATGATGGCCAGCACTGCACATGTTTTAAGGTGAGGTGAGTTTATCAAGCTGCTGCACAAGTGCGGCACCCCTTACTGCCAGGTAAGTGCGCCACCTCCGCCGGTCTGGAGGCTCAAGACTAGCCCCTACTGTTTGTAGAGAGTAATTACGAGAGAGAAGACCCAGAGAAGTGCAATTCTTAATTCTCCTTCAGAGGCCATTTCAGTTTAGTTTAGGAATTAGCTTCTGTTAGTCATCACCTCTACAATGACATAAACCTAAAGAAAATAAAGAAAATTTAAGAAAAGAACTTGCTACATTCTCAACCTGTTTGTATTTCTGTACTACAATCTGGCTCAATATTTAACTTAGATGTACTTCTGAAACAAATTTACTTTTTTCCTACTTAGAGACTGTAACCGGGCCAATATGTGTTATTTTCAACTGTTTTAAGTATTGCATTTTCCTCTCTTAATATTTGTTTTCAGGTATCGTTGTTAGCTTGATTTTCCAGAGCTCAAAGAAGTATGGAAATTTCATATTCCATTCAGCACTTTCTCATGAGATATGAAAAGAGTATTCGTAGAAAGCAGTTGTATTTCAGTTTAACATTGTTAGCATTTCCTCTCATGAGGGATATTAAATAATTTCATGCACAACTGCTCAAAATATTTTTTAAACTTCTGTAAACATAAGATTGCCAAAATCTAACATATGTTATGTGGTATTTAATCCTCAAGAGGAACTGAAGGAACAAAACACTTCTGCTAAAGTAATTAATAAGCACCAATACAGATACCTAGAAGCTGTTCCATCAAAATGAATCATATCCTCCTGCAAGTCACACCCAATATTTAGCAGTTTAAAAAAGAAAATTCAATACACAAGAATGCTGGCTAAAACGAGTGCTGAAATCTTATGTATCGAGATCAAATCACCAAAGCTGTGCTACCTTCTGGTGCTCCTGAACTAGGAAAAATAGGGAAGTTATTTGCAGAAAATTAATTTTGCCTATGAGAAATCTGTTTTGGCACAGCATATGAATCCCATGGGGACTGGCGATTAAGGTTAAAGTGTATGCTAATGAATTACTGAATGTAAATTAAAAAATGGGAGAGTTCCCTAACTCCATTACGCTTATACATGTATTTTTAGTTGCCACTTACAGAAGTGACAGATAAGTCTTACTTTTTTTTCACTGCAATTTATGGTATGCAAGATTCTCTGTTAAGCGAATCCCATTATAACGCTTGGTCAGTATTACAGTACTTCACCTATTTTGTGCTAATATTTACTAAGCAAAAATAGAAATGGTTGATAGTGAAGTTAGTGGATTAAGCTCAGGCTATGTGTGAACCTTTTTAATCAACATAGACTTCCTCAGGGTGTAATGAAAAGTTAGAGCTCTTTCTTCAGTTCAGTAGAAAAGCTCTTGCCTATAGTTACTGGGCAGTGCTGTTTGGTGAGGGTTACAGGAAAATGCTTCTAGTTCAGGATCTACAGCCTCAAACCTTCTCTTTTCACTCCTTTCCCTTCAATGTGCTAAATAGGATTTACTCTATTAAACCTTTGTGAAGATGCTGTCAGTGTTAGTGAGAACGTCCTCTTGCATATTAGGCAGACCACTTATCAAAGAAGAGACCAGCTTCAATTTGCTTGTTAGGGTTGAAAATCACATCTGCTAGCCTTGGGACGCTGCTCCACCGGGCCACAAGGGAGCAAGGGAAAAGGTATTTTCTCTTCCTTCTTTCAAGGTATGACAGTACAGAGGAAATAATTTAAAATTCAATGAACCAAAGAAGGAATAATAGGGAGAGTCTGCATCTTAATCGATGAGGTATTTCAATGGATTGCCATTACTATTTCACAAATTAGAACTGCTTAACTGCTTTATGCTGCACTGAATGAACGCTTAAAGTAAAAAATAAAAATCAATTCCTCAGTCTGTATTAGAATCACAGACACCTCTGTGGTCTCACTAGGGCTATAAACTCATGCTCCTTCTTTTTCTTAATATTCCCTGTATTTTTTTTTCCACTATTTACCATAATTTAAATATTTTTTTTATGACTGGTTTGGACTTTGTTCTGGTTTTCATTTTAAAGTAATCTTTCTTGAAAGGATAATTCCAAATGAAAAAAATATTTTTGTTGATTCTTGGTTTTGTTTTTGATAATCCTCTTGATAATGAATACAGAAGTCTGGATGATTTAAGATATTATTAATAAAATGCAAGGCCT
Source organism: Ibidorhyncha struthersii (assembly GCA_013398815.1). NCBI lineage: Eukaryota > Metazoa > Chordata > Aves > Charadriiformes > Charadriidae > Ibidorhyncha > Ibidorhyncha struthersii. Next base: position 696,691 of record VZSZ01008383.1, on the reverse strand, counting down.
TAGTAAAATAAAAAGTCTATATTTCTTCACCTTCACAGGATAAAGAATGGAAACTTCCTGCTTACAGCTTTAAACGCTGTCCCGGTCAATTGCCACATAAAAGACATTATCATCATTAAATAATACAGGTTTTATGGTTCAATTCCAAAAAGTTATTTCATTCATTTGCTATTATTTGGTCCTTATTTTGGTACCCTGAATGTGACAGAAGTGACACAGAAATTGAAATTTCTTTTGCCTTTACAGAAGGTTCCTCCAATTCCATATTGAGAAAATTAGTTGAACTCCATAACTAACTGTCACTGCCTTTTTCATATGTGCTTCTGCTGTGGAAACATTCTGTACAATGTCACAAAAATAATACATTAATTTACACTAAAGATACAACTACTATATTATTACACGATTCTTCCCATTACCATGTCTGCACAGGATCTACCCCCACGGATCAGTCAGCACTCCTCTAGTTGGAGTTTCACTGCTTGCTCTAGGGCACAATTTAGCTCACTCAATAGAAATATATAATTTATTTATTTTTATTCTTAGTTGAAGAGGCTCTTAAATATCTTTACCACACAGCAAAATAAAGTGGCCATGAAATTTTGGCTCTTCAGCAGATGAGGTGTACATTAACCTAAGCTGCCTGTGATTAAACAGACTGAGAGCAGAGCAAGCTTAATTAAATAGATGGAAGAATTTAAGAATCAGACTAAAGAACAGGAGATGAAAACTCCATGATGCTGAACCCTTTATTTAACAGAGTATTTATAAATCAGGTGTTTGTTCAACAGATATGATTTTCCTATCTTCCACACAGGATGTGGTTCTGGAAAGTACGGTTTTGAAGGTTTTAGAGACCAGAGTACACTTTTCTATAGAAAAAAAAGAAGTGGGAACTGCCTACTTAGGCTCCCTTTCAACTACATCACAAATTTACACTTTCACTAAATGCAATGCATTTTTATAGATAATGTTT